>QVRM01006508.1:0-178736 GCA_003439945.1 Dermanyssus gallinae | reverse complement strand
CGCATGATTAACTCACTAGGGCTTGTGAGGAACGCTACTAGTTGAGCTTATCTTCGAGGCTGCCCACATTGCGCCGAATATTGCTGCCGCATTGCCACGTTGGACTGCCAGCGTTCAAGCAGATAGTCGAGAACTCTTTCTAGTTCTATTCATTTGCCAATCTTAACGAGGAGCGGCCATGCCTCGGGGCTAGTTACGCTGAGTGCCCCGAATCCTAGCGGTACGGCGATACACTCGCTAAATAGCCTATTTGTTAGCCTTGAGTTATTCAGCCGTGCGTTCCTTGGAGCTGGCGGCGGATGCACTAGCCTCCAGGTTCGAGAGGGCGAGGGTGTCGGTGATCATTGCATCGCAAACAGGTGCCTTTCCCTTTTTAAAGGGGATAAGGGAAGATCGTGCGGTCTCTTTCTGTCGCTTCTTGGGAGACCGGCTAACTCTTGGATACCAACGGCAATGGAGTTGACCTGAAGGTCAAAGCTGTAGTCTCGTTTGCCTCGCAGTAACGGTTTTGCGGCCCATTGCTTCTGCTGCAGGAGTTCCCGTGGCTCCCTCAGATGTATACCTGTGCCTCGCGCGCACACCAGTGTTCTTCAGTTAGCCTTGCCCTTAACCTCGCACCGATGCACAGGTGAAAACTTCAGTGATCAAGTAAAGTGCCAGCTTTCAAGAAGGGGATATTTTGGAGCCACTTGCCGGTTCATTTTTGGACGACTGTACATAGTCGGGCTTTGTCTGTCGTGATTGTGCGTTAGAAAGTATGTAATGACACTTCTTGGAGACTTTGACGTCGTCGGAGGACCCACGAAGACCTACAATGTTCATGAAACTCGTACAAGCAAGCTTTTTTGCGACCTCGAAAGCCTGCCCTACGCACAAACGAGCTGATGTGCCGGACACTGGTCGCAACGTGACAGCTAGCTGCCAGGTCGACTGAGAAACGAATCCCTAGATCTACGAAGGAGTAGTCTGAGCCCAGTTACTGTCGGCCAGGTTAAGGTTGAGAAGGTCCGTAAAGCTGATCTTCAGACTCTGATCTATGTCCCACAGGAGGTCTAGATTTTTCCCTTGCCCGTGCTGTGAAGAATGTGGACAGACAGTTGATAGATTATAAGCACAGTGGGGGAGGTTGGGGGAAGGGGGTGACCAAGTTTAGTCTAGTTAGGCAGGAGTGAGAGCACTCAGTCTTGCGAGGCGCGGGCCAGTGGCGGCCGACTTCACAGAAGATTTTAGAAGCATCATTTTTTGCTGCCTCGATGAGCGTGCACCCTAATCATAATCCTTGTTAGGTAATTTGTTCCGATGCGCCCTCGAACCTGAGTCGAGCTGGGTCTCACGACCTGGCCCGTGCTCCATAATTTTGTCTCTAAGGCACGTGGCGCAACTGAATTTATTCTGTCTTCGGGTTGAGGTTCTGAGGAATGTATGCACAAACACCAGTATGCGTCGTGGTGGTAGTGCACTACGGAGAGCGTGTCGATGAGCGGCGCGCCAACTGAGGGCGGGGTGCTCCTCGGAATCGTGTGAAGTTGTTTGTATGCTTCGGAGTACTTAATGAGTTTGTCGCGTAGGTGATTGCCATTGACGGGTAGTTGGTGTTCGGGTGCCCTGCCTTTAAGTGTCGTTAGATTCCCTTGCTTGAAAAACTTCTCTGGCAATGCGCCCAGGTAATCTTGGGTTGAGCGGAGTGGGATCAGGCTACCTGCACCCGGCCCTAGGCTGGATGGGTAACTCGGATCGGCCCTATTTTTGTACTCGTACCGGAGCATGGCTTTTTGGCCCGACACGCTTTTTTACTTCGAAGGCCGTGGACGGCCTGATGACAGGTCCCAGGAGGTTGGCATGGTTACGAAATGCGCTGGCTTCTTGAGGATTTTAGCCGCTTAGAATTTTTGAAGCACTGGTGAGTCCTGCAAAGTTTCCTCGGCGGTGCCATCTAAAGCATATAGCGGCATGTGGTACTTCGACTGTAACAGCATCGGTCTGAACGTCCAGGTACACGGTGTCCAGCAAGAGTCTCTCCCATGAATTTGAGCAAGTTTTTATAGATAGGTTGTACTTACTAGAGATTGAAATGTATGCAGAAAAGGAGAAGAGATTAATTGGGTGCATCGTTTGTACTACGCGGGAAAGGCATCAGCGATGCAGATAAGCACTGAAAGAGTTACCGACTTCTGCGTCCAGAGCTGGCTTAAGCTCAACCTCCACCCAACGAATCTGTTCCCCTATCTAGCATATATGTATATACATATACGTAAATTGTAAACTACCACCCATTATAATCACCACTACTATCTGGAATGGTATTTTTTATATACGTGTCGTATATATATATATATATATATATATATACGTATATAGATATATATATATATATATATATATATATATATATATATATATATATATATATATATATATATATATATATATATACGTATATAGATATATATATATATATATATATATCCGGTGGGTTGAGCTTTAGACCTTCTCCTGGTGAGCCCAGTAAAAACTTTTAGTAGGCAGTAGTATTTTGTAGTTTAGCGATCCTCGTCCGCCGTGTACCGCCTCTCTTCAGTTTGATTTCTCGAGTTTGAAAATAGTTCCCATTGTAATCACCACCACTATCTGTAACGGTAACCTTTATATACGTGTCGTATATATATATATATATATATACGACACGTATATAAAGGTTACCGTTACAGATAGTGGTGGTGATTACAATGGGAACTATTTTCAAACTCGAGAAATCAAACTGGAGAGAGGCGGTACACGGCGGACGAGAATCGCTAAACTACAAAATACTACTGCCTACTAAAAGTTTTTACTGGGCTCACCAGGAGAAGGTCTAAAGCTCAACCCACCGGAATGAAAACATGAAGGCTTCTCTTGCCGCGATTCTACCGAAATACCAACAACTATACCAGGCTCCTATGTATTTATGCACAATTGCAGGCACTTCGAACAGCTAGGGATGTTTCAACGGGCTGAACGACCTAGCTTTCTCGTTGGTGGCATACGACATGGTAGGTTAAGTTGATATAGCATAATTACTCTGGTTGTCCCACTATGATCCAAGCAAACTAAATGTTCACTGACATTTCAAGCAGCTTTGGAATTTTTATGCAATTTCTGCTTCAACGATACATAGCCACTTATCACGTGTACGAGCTGGCATACACAGCTGCCAGCCCAGTTTAGTCGCCCGACACCTATCAAATCAGACGGTCCTAATAGATCCTAACTGTTTGGATCTTTTGTTTGTGTCTATGCCGTAGAACAGCAGGTGTATCTCCTGTCAAGTCCCAACTGTCATCGCGTTTTCATTTGCCAGCCGTTCTCTGCTTAACTGCTTGGGCGAGACGTATGTTAATTGCGGAGTGGTTGTCTATGAGCAGAGCTGTCTGGGCCCTTTTGGTGAGTATCGCCGTATCTGCGCACTCCAAAACATTTCCCTAAAATGATAACAACAAATGTGCAGACATCGCCATTGATGCTTAAATAAGTGCTACGACGATAAACAGCCGAGACAATCCGAGCATAGGGCATAGGCCACCTCCAGGTGCCAGCAGACGCACCGTCGTTAGGTCAACAGATTCTGAACAACAGAGTCAGAATAAACTCTAACCGTTCTAAATTGTTGACGGTTTGAGCCAACCGACAGCAATCTAGACCTGTTAGAGTACGTTATTTTAGATAAAAAAAAAAATATATATATATATATATATATATCGAGCGGGTGATCTCTCAAGGGGTTTTAAAATGATTCTGCAAGCCCTTTGTGTTTAGCCACTTGCCGATCTAAACTAATAATATTAGTACTATTTGTTTTTATTATAGAGCTATGCACGACGACTTGCACAGGTGTTATGTACTCGTGATTAGTTTGAGTCCCTTTACCAAAAGGTCAAACTTTGACGGGCTCTCTAAAAATAGCTACAATGCTAGCTACTAAAGGTAGCGTCAGTGTGCACATTAAAAGTATCAATGAAAATCCTGTTTGATGTAGGACGTAAACAAAACACCAACTATGGCTGACCGATCACCCATTGTTCTCGCTCTTCCTCCCGCCGGAGGGCTAGCTAGAGGAAAGTGTTTTCTTTTTCCGAAAACCACCATTTACAAGACTATTGCTACTAAGCACGCGGCCGTAAAAGAAGCAGAACCGGGTTTCTACACGGACAAGCGGAACACTTGCTATCGAGTGTATCCCGAAGAGGACTCCAGAATTAAGGGAGACAGTGCAAAACTGAATTTAGTGCCATGTTCGATGCGCGCTTTGAGCTTCAAATTTGACGTGTCATTGCGAACCATTGGTCAAGCACAATGCAGCAGGTAGCCGAGATGACAACCGGCAAAACGACCCGTTACCCGCGCGATCCAGAGGTTGTCCCTATTATGGGATACAGAAAATGTCCAGCTCATGCATCATACGTCTTGAGTGCGGCGTCTAATCAAGGATACGTGATGGCAGCCTACTCTTTTTTTGACAATGCTGTGCAACCTGTGAAGGTGTAGATACATTTTGTGACAAATGGCTTGCAATACGTGTTTCAGCAAGACGGCGCACCCGTCTAGTGTAATGTGGCTGGTGGAGCATACGAGCGTGTTAAATATATATAAATAAATATACATATACATGCAATTATTGTTAATTATATGATTGAAATGTTTCTAATTTATACAAAACCTAATAATCAGTCAAACAATCTTAGCAACAGCTCAAAAACGAGTTGTAACAAACAAAAAAGAAAGCGTTTTGCTTAAACGTCTGTTAGTTCGTTTTGAGGCAAAACGTAATACATGTTGTTAAGGGTTTGTTTTTCAAACCACGACATGTACACCTTCGGATGTTAAATGGAGATTCTAGTTAGCCCGTGGCAGCTTTCCCACTTGCACTTAACCAGTAGCACTGACAGAGAAGGCTGCAAACAGCAGCCCTTTGCGCAGTAGCGCACGTGTATGAAAGGTCAATGTTTATGCAGATCCGTGCGAACTTAGTCCACGGCCACGGCGTTGTCTCGCTGTCAAGTCCGCTCTCGGACAGCTCGCGCTGCCAGCAGCCACATGTTGATATGCCGTAGAACTACACGGCACAATCATTGTGGCAATCAAGGTCCGATACCCTTTGCCGATAGGGATCGAGAAACGCGGATGGTCGAGTATGTTAGGCCGGACATTTGCGCAGCGCCCCCTTGAAAGTGCGCAGCTACGCCAGCTGTGCTACGCGCAGACGAACATATGCCACTTATCGTACAAATGCATTTGCATCTGCTGCAGTACCTAGACGCATGTAACCCATACAAAACCAGACATATTTAAATTAAATGTAATCTATATATATATATATATATATATATATATATATACATACACATATATACATGCATATATGTAATAGATGTGATTTGTAGTGCGAATTTCCATCTGAATTTTTCAAGTGACTCTTTCGTCACGGCACGCTATTTTTCTCTCCGAATTGAAGCTCTACATTGAAGTGCGCAATTCTGCTCAAGTGCTGACAGCAAAAGAGTGTTCGTTTGAGCCGCTTCACCGCTGGTGGCAATCCGTCAGTGTCGCTGCTGAGAATCAAATATGGCCGTTTTTCCACACGGTTTTCGTTTGCTCGCATGCTCTCGCTAAGAACTCTCACCTTCTGAAATTCACGACAACCTATCTACTTGCTCTAAAGGGCTATACAGGTTTGTGTTTCCGTCACCCTGAAGTACACAAGTTAGGGCACATTATGAAGCGCAAAAAGGGCATTGTCGCTGTCGTTGCGTTTTTTTTTTTTTTATATATATATATATATATATATATATATATATATATACAATGGCTAATACCCATATTTTGAAGTAATAACATAATACTGTGCTCGAGGATTTTAAGATATGCTATTCACGTGTATATGAGTGAAAGAGTTCAATTATTAAGATGTAGAATTTGTCACCAATTTCAAAAGCATGTGTTAAGATTATTTTAGACGAGTTGTCGGTACCGAAGCAGAGGAAAAAATATAACTTGCATTTACTTGCAGATGGAGTTGCCAACTATTAATCTAGCTGTCATGTTGTCTTCTTACATGTACAAGTGCATGGTAATGCAATGCAATGGTAGTGCATGGTAATGTGCATAGTAATGCAATAGTTTTCTTTGCAGATATTTGAAATATCGTATACGAGTACTCTTTTGCTTGTTAATTAACAGAAGTTAATAGTAGTTTTAAAAAAATGCATACATCGTTTTTCGACGACAGAGGTTTTCCGTAATCAATCGGTCTACCCGAAGCAGTTGCTTGCTTTCGGCGAGCCAAAGCTATCTTTTGCTGTTTTCAGTTTAAAGACACACACAATACTGTACAAGCCTTACTGGCTAGAGAGCTATCAGCAGATTGTCCTGCTTAACACTTAAATTATATTCCTAGCCTCAGGCTTTCTTGTTATAGGTAAAACGGTTTAGCCAGCAGATCATTTCGTCTTGATAAAATAATAGGTGCGATATTAATCAAATTGTTGTATTTAAGATATGCTAATGTATATAGACAAAATCAAGAAAAAAATAATTCTTAATAAATGATCCTTGTCGACGTTATCTGTCCTGATATACACTTCATTTTTATTAATTGTTTGCCCTTTGTGCCCTTTAAAATGATTATTCCCAATAGTAAAACATAACCAAAGCAATCGCTATAAGAATAAATATAACCAGAAGTGTACAGCTGCATCGTTCTTCGCCACTAGAACATGACAGGTTTGTTGTCTATAATAGGGGGACGTTTATAGTTATTAATGTGCTCGAAATATTTATTCAATCAAAAATATATCTATCGTATTTATTGCATTTACGTATCCAAACAAAGTGCATTTTAAATAAATAAATAAAATTAAATTAAAAATGTATTTATTTGAAGTCAAAGAAGAAGGAATCAGCGCAAAAAGCATGTACAGTGTATTGTTAATCACAAACTACTTCGGCAACTTCGGGAAGTACTGCTACTACTTTGGAGAGATCTGGTCTGTTAAAATTAATGCCAAGTAAAAGGAGAACGGGTGTTACCTGCCCGAACCCGGATCTGCAAATAATTCTACCAAAAACTCTACAGCGAGAGTTTTTTTGGTTATTTGGGAGGCGTCAAGAATGCTTGACGCGCATACGCCACAAGCGTGCTAGTCACAAGTCCACTTGTGATTAGCACGCTTGTGGCGTGTGAGTAAGAAGTTTACTTCAAAACATATGTATTCGAATGCAGAGTAAAGCCATACAATGCTAAAAAACACCGTGCACCAACGGAGAAATAGATATATTGCTTTGCAAGAAATATGGAATTCGATAAGCTACATTTTATATCATACGATGACAAAAAAAACTCTAAACACAGAAAGTCCTTCTTAAGCAAATTGATCAAATTGAATGATGTAGACAACAAAATATACTTAGTGTTATTTTTATACGATAAACAACGATTATAAAGATGTTTCAAGAAAATCCATTAAACTCTCGGGCGTGATACAGTTTTTGGAGTTTGGAGTAAATAAGAAATACATGCTTATTGTAGAGACACAGAGTGTACAATCAGATCCAAAAGAAACCGCTAATACTAAAAAAAGGCTAGAGAGACAACACCTAGAGAACAGATACAAAATAAGGCAACACGGGTGAATAGTCACAGATCTTTTTCTAATAATAATGCTGACATGTATTAAATATTTTCTGTAAAGCTGGCACTGTTCTACGCCGCTGTGGTCAATCTGACATATAATAATAAATAAGGTACATTCCTTGACGTTCAGGGGGAAATGACTACTTAAGCAATTATGATTAGTTTATCCTTAGGCCGCACGGCAGAAACCTGCACGCGTAATGAAGCGCCTATTCTTAATGTCAACTAAGAGGCTCTAAAGACAACAAAACAACCGCACGAGCTTCAGCGTACTTCGTACAATTGTGTACAGACGCTTGGCTAGCTAGACGTGCTGGCTAAAGACAAATGAAGTGTATGTAATCAGAATGTATTGCACTTTTATAAACAATATGTCCAATTATATGTATAAAAACAGTTAATGTCGTTGTGTTATAGATACACCATGATATTGGTTGCAGGTGTGCTGGAAAGATGAACAAGATCTATGAGATTTGGTGTACTCGTATATGTGACTGTAGCGACGTTTCATCTATTTCCGTGCACTCAAGTACGTGGTACCGATTGATGCGGTATGCTCTACAAAACCTAAAGACGCAATCATTAGCTTTATAATAGTTGCTATTAAGGTACAGATGATGTTGATAACTGTCCCATGTCCACAAATGGTGACCATTTTGTCGAGCGGCAACAAGGCGCGCTTCTATTGTTGTTGATCACGAAGTTAACTTGGAGGTCTTCTCTGTAACTAACTGTTTTTAATTCACTTTAAGTACTGTGTTACTGAACGGAATCCATCCAGAGCAAAGCCAGAGGGAGGACAACAACAAATGATATTTCTCGAGGGAGAGCGAAGAGATTGGAACAGCGAAGCTCGAAGGTATATTGAAGGTCATCAGACGGTTGGCAATAAACAGTATCGTCAGCCGGAGTCAAGGCTAGACGGTGCATACGGAAGAGGATGAAGAGCAAAACGGAAGACAAAAGCATGAAAGTATCTGCGACGCTATTAAGTTCTCCTGTCACTTTGACACACCCGTGACCATCATTGGTAACTTTAGTCTACCTCGAATCGACTGCGCTATTGCAGAAGCCTCGATTCTCCAATTCAGCTTATGGGTGGCCCCACGCATCACTCCGGATCTACCCTCGATCGTCACCTGACCACCCATCCTAACACTATGGACGACATTGGCTTTCGCGAACCTATTGTCAGCTCTAATGGCAAGCTCATCTCGTTCGCAATCTCTCTTAAAATGGACATTACTGCCGCAGTTCAACTGCTGTGTGGGTTTAACTTTTAGGTTCAAGAAATAAACATCGAGATAATAGCGGACCACCTCAACGTGACCGACAGGAAGGTGTTCTTTCGGGACTGCTACGATGTTAATGAGATGTATAATTAAAATGTACATTACCTCTCTTTCGAGTTCTTCTGAACGAATAACTTCATCAGAGTGGGATGAAGTTTTCCGTTTCTGAATGTTTTGTTTTGAATTATGGCCTTTTTGATCTGGACTATCAGCTCAACTGGGACATTGCCTACCGCAAATTCTGCGCGAGACCTTGGTGTATTAATGCTAACGGACCTTACGTTTTCTGCACATTAAATATATAATCTAGTCAAATCAACATCTATACTTGTGAACATGCTGTTTCTTTGTTTCATCAAGAACCCAAATAATTACAATTGTCTGTACTATGCAATTGTGTTATTTAGATGTGTATATTGCTCACCCGTTTGAAGCCCATACTTGCACAAATAGGTGTGATTAAAGGGGTTTAGAAAATATTCTTAAAAAGGGTCTGCAAAAGATGAGATGTCGAGTCACATGCTGTAAACCTTCTCTTGCAGTCAACTTCATTTAAGAACAATAACGCATGGGTACTATTGCGCCTTGTAAGCGCTGATCGTATTGACCGCCTCTTCGATGTGACGAAAAACGATCGTATTGCCTGGATTTGCCTGGCGTGTATCCAGAGAGAATGCTTAGCTGGCTTCCCTGCATCCCAGTCTTCTCCCATCTTTTATTCGATATATAAAGGCGTCTTCTATCTTATTCGATTGCCACGATTACTATGATAAGGCTTCTGATCTAAAAGGGTCACGTGTGTACTTATCCATGCATGGAAAGTGAATAATAAATCGATCAATCAGCAGTATTGCTAATAGGCAAAATCCTATTCTAAAACAACTTTTACTGTAAATGTATTTAAAGTTGTTTTCATGTCGATATCACAAAGATCCCCGAGTAGCATAATAGCCTCTCGTACTGTTTCGATGCGTCAGCTGAGCGTAAATCCATGCGGGATGATAGTCAGGGATAGAGCTGATTGAAGGAGAACGGCAGAGACGCAGAACATTAAAAATCGTGCGTGCTGGTCAGGACGTATCGTCGGTAATTTTTGGTCTAGTGGCAATCCCCTTTCATCTGTGTTTTAGATTTGGTACGTTTTATATCGACACGGTTGGTACTTTGCTTTGATTGAGGCAGTCATTATAAAGCTTTGACTAACCGGAACCTACATAATCGATACTTTACTTTGGATGTTTATAAACAATTTGGTCCAAACCTGTTGTTTGTTGTGTTTTTGCCTTGTCTTTTTGGGTAACCTCTACCTCATTGAAAAGCAAGGAAGGGGGAATTCGTACATATCGGGCTGCGTAAAAATTCTGTTTAGTAAAATGAGTTTGCCACTCATTGTCGTTAGTAAGCCGGTTGACCTAAGTTGGTCTCTTGGGAGAAAGCAGGCGGGGCTTCTTCGTACCGTTCACAGCATGTTCTAGTCGTCACCGAAACAATGTTGATTTTTAATGAATTTTTAAAGAAATATTTTCTTTGGTCGCAAGTTCATTTAGTCCACGGCGGCTTTGGCCATCATGGCTTATATTATGCGTTCTATTTACTCAGAACTAAAAAGTCACTTAATAAAACTTACAATAACTTATGATGTCGGTTTTATTTTTTAAACTGTCCTCCTTTGCTACATCGTTATTGCCAAACTAGGTCGACACGAGTTGAGCCATTCCAGCTTAGGTATGAGAAAATATCTCAGTCGATCTCGATTTGTAGTTCCATTTCTGCCGAGACGGCCATTTAGGCTGCCTGGCGATAACTTGGCGTCGATATATCTCCTGTTGCGTCTTTCTTGATTGTAATGTATTTCCTTGTGTTCGTGCTGAACGCTATGCTGTCGCCTGTTTCTTGTAAGGCGCCCTGCACTATCCTTCGCGGTGTGCACCGAATTATACAGGCCCATTCGTTCACCTTCAGTGTTATTTAGACCCCTCATTTTAGTCTCCCTCTTTTCGTGCTTTTACTGCTCGCCTGTGCCAGACCTTGTGCTTTGGTGTAGGATGGTACACTTTGTGTCTGTTACAGAAGTTTCGGTGAAAACATACCGGCCGAATGGCTAATATTTTCCCTGCTTCTGCTCCTAGCCAAAGTGGTTTTAAATGGCCTTGGTTGACCCGATGGAGCCTTCAAGCTGCTAGGTTGAGCATTTTGTTGAAGTTCTGGACCTTCACGGAGACGAGAAAACTGTTATAGTGCGCATGACTAAGCTTCTGCTGACACGTATGACGTGCTCTGTTTCAGCACGCTTTATGAGTGTGACAAAAGCAGTCCGCCGACAATAAAGTTCTCAGTGCGAGAGGGTTCTGAGATGTCTTGATCCTCAATGGGCTTCAGGTGTGTCATCTTGTTGCTGTCTGTGTTAGTGCACAGGTTTTTCTTTGTTCAATATCTACCACGCATTGTCTTGACCTACATCTCCTTACTCCTTGGCGAGTATAAGGGTGTATCACCCACGTTGCGTTAAGTTAGTTTTGCACGCTGTTCTTCAGATGACTTAGCAAAGTGGTGCCTCTCAGGTCACTCTCTCAGACGCTTCTTATGGTGCTGATGTTGATCAGCCGTTTTAAGCTCGTCCGTTCGCTTCTTTAATGGATGTAGTTTATTGGCCAAGTTGCAGTTAAGTTTAACTGTTGTGCCTTTACACTAAAAGCAAACGTCCACATGTTCAGAAGCCAGACGTTTGCAATTTGTTTTACTTTTCTTTTAAATAACTTTGAGGAGCCCAGCAGATCAGCGTTCATGATGATTCTTCATTCTTCGATGTCGTCAATTTAACCAAATTGGATGCTTCCGATAGTTTAAATCTTTAAGTCAGAGCCAATAATCGGAGTACCATCGGTATGTGCAAAGCATTTGGTAGCGAGGGGTCGTTTCCGTCAAGTACTTTAAGTAAGGCGTGACCGTAATGATATGTTTAGTGAATGCTATATTGGCATTTTCAAAAGTTTATCGGCTCGCATCCTCTGCGCGTCCCAAACGGGACTTCCGACCAACCAACGAGCCACACGGAGAGACTGTGCGGACAACTTGGTAGGCTGAGCATTATTGATGCTACCATGGTTCTGTGCGGCGACCTTAATCTCCCTTCAATCGACCTCAATCTCCTAAAAATCTCAGTCATCAACTCGAAAATGAAAATGACTGTGAGAAATCCGAAAGAATGAACTCCTGGAACGCAGATTAATTACTAAGGGATTACTTCGCAAGCACTTTTCTAACTGAGAACAGGGTTAAACAGGAATCAAGGGGTCAAGTATTCCACCGCCTCACATCGATGTTGCTGATGATACCCATTACTTAGACACTGTTGACGCCTCCCTCGAAAACCTCCATCGCCAGCTGAAGAAACTCAAGCCGAGACTCAGCGTCACACCTGCCAAGCAATTTTTATAAAAGATGAGGACTTAATGTTTGTATTCCCTTATCCATGATTTTTAAACAAACTCTAAGCGATAATCTGCTTCCTGATTTGTTCAAGGTGGCCATAGTGTAACCCGTGCACAAAAAAAACATGTTGTTGATGTGTGAACAGGACTTCGGGGAGATGTGTGAACAGGACTTCAGAAAGATGATAAATCAAGGAGACTGCTTTGATGTGCTGTATTTCGACACTAAGTCAGCTTTTGGATCCACCACGCACACTAAAATGTTGGACTTATATCCCGACTAGGCGTAAGACCAAAAATTACGTTGAATAGAAAGTTTTCTGATTGATAGAATCTTTTTTGTAAAGGTACAAGACTGTTTCTCATCCCCTGCTAAAGTTACCTCGGGCTGTCCGTAGGAAACAGTTATGACATGCGCATAAGATTGAAAAGCTTTATTGAAAATATACATTTGCATATATGCATGTATGTCATGTGATCAATATGTAGTTATAATCTGCGTGTAGTGCAGGGTGTTGGCGGCCCCTAAAACTCATGAATATGCCTAGAGATCTTCCATGGGTATAGGCTTATGCTACATTTTGTATACAAATTCGATTTTATCCATAATACCCGAAGAGGTATCGCTAAAAGTGAACGCTGATGACGTAAAAATATATGTACGCGCCAACTTTACTTTAGTCTGTGAATGCATCCAGAAATTCATGGACAACATAGAAATTAGACTCGAGTTGTCAATCCTGAAGTGCAAAATAATGCACTTTGGAAGGAGAAATCATAACTATGTATATACAGTCAACAATGTTCCACTCGAAAATGGTACTGCTATGAAGGGCTTATGTATAATAACGCCTGACATGAAATTTTCAAAGCAGTGTTGACAAGTCGCGCTAAAGGCAATGAAAAGAAGCAAGCAGATCCTCCGATTTTTCGTCGTTAAAAAATACTCTGAACTTTATCTAAAATTGTTCGACATTTATGTCAAACCAATCCTGGCGTATGCCTCTCAAGTGAAGTATCCCATGGATGAGAAAGATAGGCGACTTGGGAGGGGTGTAATTTGCCCGCCGAGCTTCTCATCGTTGTGACGCCCCACAGACGCAAATCGTTGTGAAAAATACAGTAGAGACTTTAATAAATTAGACGATTTATTTGCTAACTATGTTTTCTCCAATGAGGAGTTTTGCAGTTTATTTGTTAATCGCATACCCCTAATCACAAAATCTCAAGTGAGACACGAGCCCAAATGCGTAGCTTGGAAAGAGATCGTTATGTCGCTGTTCCACTGGATGGTCACCAAGACATACGACTGTCATTTATTGTTATTAGTAATGCCTACAATTTATGTAAATAAAAAAACGCATATATATATATATATATATATATATATATATATATTATGTCGATACTTCACTCATGACACTTACGACACTCTAAAAAATTAACTATTAAAAGACCAAATAACATAGTTTTGTAAAGCAGGAACAATTCAAACAAATATACAAATCATGCAAAAATAAATCGTTGAAAGATATATATATATATATATATATATATATCTTTTTTTTCGTTTTCAACTATTTATTTTGGAATAATTTGTATATTTGTTTGAATTGTTCCTGTTCTACAAAACTATGTTATTTGTTCTTTTATTAATTTTAATTTTTAATTTTTTAGAGTGTCGTATAGAAAATGAAGCTCTAATCACTCGCTGTCATGAGTGAAGTATCGACATAATCAACGTGGCTCACTCGCGCCATAGTTCACAGATGTATATACTCGTATACGAACGCTCAGAACTCTCCAGGAAGCGTGTCATCTTTCTTAAGAGTCAAGATCCGTCAGCCGCGCGGCTCAACATCTCGTCCGCCACCGAGCAACACGCGGACACAAACAACGTCTTGTGTACCGAGTGATAACAAGTGGTGCCTTTTCGTCAACATGAAGCGAAGAAAAGAGTGGTTGATTACGCCAGGAAATACGCTAAAGCCAAGACTCAAGAAGGATCTCCACCCAAAGAAGACTATGATCTGCGTTTCATTTGACTGAAAAGGTAGGGTGCATTGGCAAAAAAGAACGCCATGGTCAATAAGGAGCTCTACATTGCACAACTGCGCCGCGCAAATGAGGCTATTTGACTGAAAATACCCAATCGACAGGGCCAAACCATGCTACGTTACGACAAAGGCCAGTTGTCAAAGCTGCACTCCAAGAGCTCGAATGGGATATTCTCCAGCACCCAGTGAACTCTCCGGATCTTGTGCCAACCGATTATTACATTTTCCGCTCAGAGATATTGTAACGAAGTTAGATACAACAACACCACAACGACACCACAGTCGACCGAGCACATCATCGAACGTGCAACAGCCTCCACATGAAACTACTCAGCTACATGGCGACGACAACATGGCACGTGCATCATCAGACCTATGTACCTGACCTGCGGCGACGGCACCGCCAGGGACAATGCACGTTGTGATAATGCGTAGTTTAAACCGACCAATCAGCGAAGAGAACGAGTGGAAATTTCCGTTGTCGAATGTTCGAGAAGATTCGATTCTATCATTTAACATTATTACTATATGAACGCTACGGCGTACCTTGAGGGAATAAAATAGACCGAGGCAGCTTGGCCGATAACCATTCGTTGCCCGGTTCCGCTTGACGCCAGAGCTACGTTCCGTGTCGTCATTCATTGTACCTGAGTCCCTCGTGTTGTAGTAGCCGCCCGGCTGAGTCTACCATCCCCAGTATCTTAGCGTAGCAGCAACATCGTTACATTTGGTGGAGATGCTTCGATCTCTCTCTACCAACGGGCGGCGAACCAACCGAGGCGACAACGGACGATGCAGTGACCACGCGGCGCACGCACCTCAACGAACAACAACCGACCGACCACGACTGGACAACGACCGACCACTAGCAACGACCAGGACACCGTCACCGACCGAACAATGAACTCGTTACATTTGCGAACCAACGGAGGTGACGACGGACAATGCCAGTGACCACACGGCAAACGGACCGAACCAAGACGCGAACGACCACGAACAAGCAACCGACTACGACCGAACCGCGACCGACAACGAGAAGACAACGACAAACCACGACCAACAACGACCAGGACAACACTACCAGCCAGGGGATGAGTTCGCCCAGCCAGGCTGCTCTCGGCTGCAGCATTGCATGACCGCACAACACGACTACAACGACCACAACGGCCGCGACCGAACAACGACCGACCGCGATCAACCACGACCAAACCACGGCCACCGACGCCGATAACGACCTCCGACCACGGCCACCGAAGCCGACGACGCCCCCCGACCACGGACACCGACGCCGATTACAACATCTGACCACGACCACCGACGCCGATTTCGACCTCTGACCACGGCTACCGAAGCCGACGCTCCCCGAGCACGGCCACTGACGCCGACAACGCTTCCCGACCAAGGCCACCGACGCCGACCGACCACGAGGCCGTCCATGCGCGACGAGACCCGACAAGTGATCAACCCCGACCTACCCGACCACGAACGACAGAGTTCAAGACAGAACCATCGTTCCAAGCAAACGACTTAGTGCTCACACATACCCAACGAGTCCAACGAGTCGGTGAATCCGACAAACTACAAAGAAGATACTTCGGACCATATAGAATCGTCCGTGTAACCAGCCCGACGACCGTAGAAGTGGAACCAACCGAAACAGCCAACACCCCAGGACCACGGCACAATCGACAGATAGTCCACGTATCGAGAGCCAAGCCATACATCCAGTTCGACGACAGAGACGACCACAGTGACCAGTCCGGGTTAATAGACCAGCCGACAACCTCCTACGCCTGCATTAAGCCAGCCCCTCCAAACCAACGACCACCACAGAACCGGCCCGGCCGCCAACGGCAACCCCCGAGATGGACACGAGAGTTTGTATGCTCACTAACCCGAGACACACGCTTGGCTCGGGACGAGCCAGTCCAGAGGGGGGGGGGCAGTGTAACGAAGTTAGACACAACAACACCGACGGAAGCAATGTACCTTACAGGCAGGAAGAAAACCCGGAACATCCGCCTGCGTCTAAACGGTCATCCTGTCAAGCTTGCTCGGACAGCAAAGTATCTCGGAGTGGTGCTCGACAAAGGTCTCAATGGATCGGCGCATATCCAGCATGTGGCTGGTAAAGCCCACAAGGTCGCGGCCGGCCTGGCGCGGTTAATGCCCAGAGTCGGCGGCTGCACAGAAGGCAGGCGGCGCCTGCTGGCCAGTGTAGCAGAGTCGGTAGCGCTATACGCGGCTCCAGTGTGGGCATACATGGCGCTGAGGACACAAAGAAACAGGAGAGCGCTTCGATCGTCACAGTGGCCGGTAGCCATTCGTGTCTGCCGGGCTTACCGCACGGTGTCGACCGCGGCCCTCTTGGTCCTGTCTAAGATGCTACCATGGGATCTGCTGGCAAGTGAACGGGCCGAAAGATGGAGGGATGGCGATCTGGACTTAACAACGGCTAGATCGAGGACAATCGCCCGGTGGCATGAAGAATGGGCCACAGTGCAGCCGGGAGACCCTCGGAGGCCGCCCGCGGGGAGTTGGACCAGAGACCTCATCCCTGACCTGAAGGCGTGGTACGACTGCAACCACGGTGAGCTGTCTTATGGTACGACACAGGTGCTGACCGGGCATGGCCAGTTCCAAACGTACATGGTAAGAATTAACAAGGCGAGTGTCGACATCTGCGCGTTATGCAGATCGGGTGAGACGGACGATGTCGAGCACACAGTTCTGCGGTGTCCGGCCCTCCAAGAAGCCAGAGACGCGGGTGCGACCACCGTGAGAGGAAAGTCGATCAAGAAGGTTGTAGCACACATGCTGACTTCGGCGAAGGCGTGGAGGGAGTCTTGTGCCTTCTTCGAGACTATCATGTCCTTAAAGGTGGCCAAGGAAACTGCCAGGAGAGCTCGTTTCAACAATAGCCCCCGATCCAGTCGAGAGGGAGCGCCCGTAGGTGACAGGGAAAGAAGGGGAAATAGGCAGCGAAGGCGAACTAGCCTTGGGATTAGGCAGGGACAGCCAGGGACGCTCCAGGCGATGACTCTCGACGCATCCCCAGGTGGCGGAGCTGTGGAAGGCGTTAACGGTCTGGCTGACGCGTCTGAGCTGCACCAAGGCAGACATGAGACGATGGATGATGCCAGATTGGAGTAGAATGTAGGAGTTGGTGCAACACCACTCCCATGGATTCGAAGCAATGCCTACGCAGTTACCGATCCCTGGGGGTGGGGGGGAAGCGGGTTTACTAGGTTTGCGAGTCCCAGACTAGTCACCATGGCTGGGGTGGCGCATGTCCGTCTGGATTCCCGTAATCCCCCAAAGTAATGCTGAGAGGTTTCAGCAGTAAAAAAAAAAAAAGACACAACAACACCACAACGACACCACAGTCGACAGAGCACATCATCGAACGTGCAACAGCCTCCACATGAGACCACTCAGCTACATGGCGACGACAACATGGCACGTGCATCACCGCGACCTGTCGCGCCACATCGGCAACATCATCATCAGGCCTATGTACCTGACCTGCGGCGACGGCACCGCCAGGGACAATGCACGTTGTGATAATGCGTAGTTTAAATTGACCAATCAGCGAAGAGAACGAGCGGAAATTTCCGTTGTCGAATGTTCGAGAAGATTCGATTCTATCATTTAACATTATTACTATATGAACGCTACGGCGTACCTTGAGGGAATAAAATAGACCGAGGCAGCATGGCCGATAACCATTCGTTGCCCGGTTCCGCTTGACGCCAGAGCTACGTTCCGTGTCGTCATTCATTGTACCTGAGTCCCTCGTGTTGAAGTAGCCGCCCGGCTGAGTCTACCATCCCCAGTATCTTAGCGTAGCAGCAACATCGTTACAATATTAGACCCTGACAGAACATTCAGAGAGACAAGTGAAGTTCGCAATCGAAAACTAGACTGAAGGCCCAGCTTTTTGTTCTGATGAATGGAAAAGAGGTTGCCAAAGAAAACACAATACTGTGCCGAATGACCTGTTGACACACGCATCTCTCAATGTTGAAACTGTTACAACATTGAGAGATGCGTATGTAGTTTGTGTGAAAAATGCGATATTTGGCGCTACCACATACTTGTATGTAAATAAACTGTTGGGGCACCCCTAACGACGATAGTTGATTATGTAGTGTCAGATCACACTTTGTGTTGTGATTGTAATTACCACTTCTACGATGAGTAAATCATTAATGCACACAGCTGACCGCGGCTTCGTGACTACCGGATGCACACGAACATCGGTCCTGAAAAATACGACTAGTTTTCCAGTTCCAGCTGCCCATCTAAGCTCGAAACCGGTTAACAACTCCGACGAGATACTGAGAACCCTTCAGCATGCTCGAGTGAAGTGAAACCATCAGTGCCCCGCGGAAATATAGTATTTTTCGGCCCTTTCAGTGTACTGTTATGTGAGAGGTAGCAAATCAGCTGGTCTCCAGCATGAATCTGCCATGGCCGACCCCCGTTTGTGTTTGTGCAATGTTTTGGATTTGAGAGTGAAAAGAAGTGCCCCTAGTGCTAGTGCACAACTGACACCCAGGAAGAACGAGTTTGCCATACCCAAACCAAAAACTCGATTCTTACAATATCTCCATTATACTGCACACAGAGCCGTGATCTACGGCTACACGATGATGCAGCTGGTTGCTGCAGCGGAGTAGTGGGGATAGTGGTGCAAGCACGCGGCAGGAGAGGTGGTCGTGCAATCAGAGGCCGCCATCTTGGATTCAGCAAGCTCAAGACGACGACGACGACGACGTGGCGGTGTTGATACATGGCCAAGGCGGTAAGCGGGAAGCAACACGATCAATACCAAGATTCAGCCAACTGAACGGCACGCTAGTTCGCTCTAGTCCGCCCGCCATGACCCTACTGATCAGCGAAAGCACAGAAGTGCGACCCACCGTTCTGATCAACAGCTCAACCCCAATCCAGCTAGCCTAGTCCGGTCATTCTAGTTCGTGGCCTAGGCCTCCGGACGGGATGAGTGGAAGAGGCCGCTAAGACAAATACACCTAGCTAATCGAATCTTCTAGTTCATCTAGTCCAAATAGTGGATTAGCGGACTAGAATTCCGATCCAAACTAACGCCACCACCAGATCGGCACTGACTTGAATCGCACGCATCTGGACTCAGATTTTCTGGTCTAGAGTAGCCCCCCCCCCCTAAGAACTCTGGCGAGGGACTTTGCGCCGTGAACGTAAGCGGCTGGAGACAACTGGAGGTTGCTGCATAGTGGGCGGAGAGAAGGACAGAAGGGGAAGAAAGCGGAGGAGGTGACGGCTGAAACGATGGACTGTGGAAACCTGCCTCTACAGACGCCGGCAGCACCCAAGTCGCACCGGCGTCGGACACTGCATACGCCACTGACAATTATCAGAGACCGGCGCAACCTGCAACTACGCCTCACGCCCAAAGCGTCAGCGACGCGCTGGTCTGACCATGATGAGAATATGTTGGACTCCCGGTTGGAGCTAAGGGAGGGCGAAAGCGGCACGACAGGCCACGGTATTGAGGAGGCGGACGTTGCGGCCTACCTTATCAAGCCGCACCGATGTCGAGCCTGCCGCGCAATGATTGCGCCGGCGGGACCAGGCGAGGTTATCACAGATTTCGTCTGTAGAAACTGTGATAAGTGGGCAGAAGTGGAGTGTGACAGAGGAGGTGTATGCGGAGGTGGAAGCGCTGAGAACGGTGCGACTGGCGTCGGCAAAAAACCATCTTGCCATCTCTAGCTACAGATAGCCCAGCTGATGGCACGGATTGGGCCTCACGGCTGGGGCCACACTTTGTTGCTGAGGCTCCTGTTGCCGTTGTTGCTGAGGCTCCTGTTGCCGCTGTTGCTGAGGCTCCTATTGCCGCTGTTGCTGAGGCTTCTGTTGCCGCTGTTGCTGAGGCTACTGTTGCCGCTGTTGCTGCTAACGCAGTTTCGGATGCCACTGTTCCTGCTGCTACGGACGCTGCTGTAGGCGAAGGTGAAAAAGAAATCGGCAATGGTGAGAAGGCAAAGAAAAACAAAAAGAAAAAGAAAAAGTAGTTCACTGTAGTCCCGCCAGACGGGAATGCCGGCGGCTTGCCTGATGCGACTGCCCCATACGAGACAGTCTGGAGGAAACGCTACAGAGAGGACGCCCCTGGAACTGCCTCAGTATACCTTGGTGGTTGCAGACCCGGGTACTCCCTCACAGACCTCCGCGGGTTTGTCAAATCGCTGGGCATCACATCGCAATGCAATGACCCAAACTACCCGAGGACGTTGAGCTATTGGAGGTATCCCGTCTCTGTAGACTGGTGCCGCTTGACGACGTGTCCAACGGTTATACGAGTTTTGCAGGTCTACATGTGAACTCAGGGGACCTCCGTTCCGGGACGAGGTTCGACGAGCTCATGGCCCTTATGGACGGCTCACACGTTGATTGGGATGTTGTCGTAGTGGGAGAAACTTGGTTTGGGGAGGCCGACAAACTTCTTTACAATTTACAGGGCTACAATTCCATATCTGCCTGCAGACCTGGGGGTGGAGGAGGAGGCCTTACAATTTATTCGCATTGTGCGCTCGACCTTATGGGTACCGCTATGAAGTCTAGCGATGACGGCAATGTACAGGCCATAAGGCTACGTCTGCGCCGCCCTGGCTTTGACGGCTATGTCGTCGGAGTATACTCAAATTTTTTACCCCCAGAGCGGGTAGTGTGGGACTCGATGCCGATGTTGTTGGCATAATACCCACTAAAAACCTCTCACCTAAATGGCCTCAGGAAGAGGCGAGGAGCTGGAGCCATTCTTTAATATTACTTCAACCAAGTATACTTACTATTCAGTATACTCTAATGACATACGATCGTCGAACACTCTCATGGAGATACTTGACGATATTCTGCCAGCGACTGGGGATTTGCCTTGTGTTCTTATGGGGAACACCAACATTGACCTACTAGAAGGGGACCCTATCTCTGTTGAATATTGTACTGCTCTTGCCAGCTAGGGTTTTGAGTATGCAGTCACGTCCAAACCTCAGGTCCAATGCTGTCTCGTCGGGCTCGTGCATTGATCACGTCTTTATTGCAAACTGTGATCTACAGATTACTCCTTTCGTTGTTGATACGGTATTTTCCGATCACTGCCCAGTAGGAATCATGTAAGCGGGCAGCACAACACTATTGTCACAGTTTGTGGCAAAACCTGAGGCTTGCCCTGCCTACCGAAAGCTCAATGATGAGGGCCTAGGGCGTTTTGAGGACGGTGTCTTCAGGGCGGACTGGCCCTCAGTTCTTGCCTCAGATGACCCCAATGAGGCTCCAAAAAGGTAAATCGTGCTCCTTGGTTTGGCCATGAACTGGCTGAGCTAAGACGTGTGGATGACAGAGCACGTCGTCGGTGGCTTCACAAACGGACCCTAGATGACAGGGAGACGCTGCAGCGGTGGCAGGCAAATTATAGGAAGACTCCGAGAAAAAAAACGCCTACTTCGAGAAACAGTTTATAGCTGTCAGTAATCGGCCTGCAAAACTGTGGGCGTCTCTTAATGAAATTTGCGGCCGTGGTAAAAGAAAGGCCACGATACCCAAGCGTCTGCTAGTCGACGGCCAAGAGCTTGAAGAGGCCCAGGATGTGATAGACGCACTAAACGAGTTTTTCACCTCAATCGGTGCTAAAACCGCGGCTGGACTTTCCCAACGGGAGGCGATAGACGACGCCATTTTTGGCATAGGGAGCCTCGAGCCCAATTTATTTTCCCATGATATCACAGCTCAGGAGCTGCACTGCGCTGCAAAAAATGTGAAATCGGATCTATTTGAAGCCGGGGGAAACGTGCCTGGTCGATTACAGTTGAATTTAATCGACGCGTTATCAGACCCTCTAGCTGCGATCTTCAACATGTCGATCAGGACCGGGGTGTTCCCAGAACGTCTAAAGACATCAGCGGTAATCCCGCTTTACAAAGGCAAGGGCGATAAGAACCAACCTGGAAACTATCGACCGATATCGCTGGTGTCATTCATATCTAAAGTCTTTGAGAGACTTATTAAGAGACAGCTCAAAGAATACCTAAATGCGACCAATTTTCTTTCTAAAAACCAATTTAGTTTCAGGGAGTCGGGATCAGCAGAGTTGGCTCAAAACCATATCTGGTTGGAAATGGTCAAAGCTGCTGAAGGGGGAAAATGTGCCTCGGCGCATTCCTTGACGTAGCGAAGGCCTTTGATTGTTTTGACCACTCTATATTTTTCAAGATGCTGCGAGAAACGGGTTGCGCACCAGGTCTAACTGCCTGGTTTAAATCGTACCTAGGCGAACGTAAGCAGTTTGTGTCGGTGGGGGGCTTGAGCTCCACCCCTGGGACTATCTCGATTGGGACTCCCCAGGGGTCGGTTCTTGGCCCCTTCATCTTCATAATCTACATACATTTCGTCTTGCGTGGCATTGGAAGAGATATAGAGTGTCGACCAGTGGTATATGCGGATGATGCAACTCTGCTGTTCCGCATCTCACCTGCTCAGCTATCAAACGGTCAAGTTAATCTTAGGCATGTGGAAACCGGTATCGAAACGGCAAGTTCATATTATAAACGGTTTGGCCTTGTCGTGAATCCCACTAAGACGAAACTCGTCTTGTTTCACACACCTCAGCGGGCATCGAGGCTGAAACTGGACACGGGTAATATATCCCTCTAAGTGGGCGGTGCAGCTGCCCCTCTAAGTCGAGAAGTAAAATGTCTAGGTATCACGCTTCATGAGAACATGAAATGAGAAAGTCACGTTCGGTTGAGCGTCAGGGTCTGCTGTGCTGTGGTGGCATCGCTGGCCCGTCTGAGGAAAACCAAGGTCTCCCGCATTGTTCTGGTCCTTGTATACAGGGCGCTCCTGGAATCGATTCTCACTTACGGAATCACTATGTGGGGCGCAACCTACTCGGGAACCCTGCACTCGTTGCGAGTGATCCAGAACAATGCGGTGCGAGCCTTTACTGGTCTGTCTCGTCGGGACGACGTGTCGCCATGGTACGGCAGACTCGGACTATTTAAATTCGATCAGCTGGCACGAATAAATTTAGCCGTGCTTGCCCATAAGGTGGTTAAAGGCAAACTACCTTCAGGTTGCGATTTCGAATTCCAACCCACCCCCTTCATGTCTCAGCGATATGAGGGCCAACTCCCAAATGCGGGTTAACCTTAACGCAGCATTCTCTAGCCTGCAATCTGCCAAAAGTATGGAACGAGCTCTCACAGGACCTCCAAAATACGGAGCGAGTCGGCGTTTTTAAAAGACGTTTAACCAAGGAACTAAATGCTGAAAACAATTGTTCTTAGTTTTTAAATCAGTAATATGTCGACATTGTGCAAGATTATATTATATAGGTTTGTGTGTGTGTATAATATTGTGATTACACTTAACAGATGCAGGTGACCAACTATAGGTATTTTTAATGAAATATGACTTCGACATAAATTGTGACAGATTGCCTGTAAAAGAGCATGTCAATAAAACAATCTGATAATGAAAAGAAAAAAAATGAATGTATATCAAGCTGTCAATGAGTCTTAGGCTTCCGCGGTATAGACAATCCATCCATTACTATCCAATAAAGCCCTAACCGTGTTTCCAGCCTGAGTCATAGATGACACAATTGCGGTCCTGCTTTTATGCAGGCATTCGGTATACCAGCTCGCACAATAAGATCGAAAGCAGTAATTGGTCTCTTGCATCAGCAGCAAATTTATCTGAGCTTAGTGAATGAAGTACGCTCAGTACGCTCACTACGCTCTATCCTGCTTCTTCAGTGAAGGTCGTCGACCACGTCACACGGCTAATAATAACACAATAGCAAGGATCCTGAGTACGGCAAGCTACCCAAGTAGGTTGAAACCAACTGGACTAATCAGAAACGACGGCAAGCGCCCGACGGGATGACTCTCATCCCCTTTGAACGAGGCCGGACCCCCAATGAGAGGCCACCGTAACCGACTCACTTTCTCCCTCAATGGTCGGTTTCGGTTCACTTAGGGCTGATCACGCCGCGACCCAAGCAGAAAAGAACAAAATGAACAACTACGCCGAACTGACAAGAGCCTATAACTTCAGCCCAATGGCGCTCGAGACCTTGGGACTACCGGGCCCCCTGACTGAGAGACTACTTACTCAATTGGGCGAACGTTTAAAGATATCTACTGGGGACAAGAGAGCCGCACAATCCTTACGCCAGAGACTTTTCACTGGCGTCCAGTGGGGCAACGCAGTTTTGCGATTTTTGGTTCGCTTACCAAATGGTGCAGGCCAGGGCTGTTTTATGCTGAAACTTAACACGTTTATTTACACAGGATTGTAATATGAATTTATAAATAAATTTGAATGAATGAATTCAATGATTGTAGGGACTTCAGTGATGGGAACCGTTTAAAGACTCTAAAAAGTCAATTTTATGACTGAAAGGCGCAGTGAGCCCTTAAAAGAGTGCAATTTACTGGTGGAGTGTAACTCCAGTTAATCTTGCTAGCAATTGAATGCATTTGTCTTACCTTACGGTGACCTAAGGACACCTAGCACTATGCGACAGCTAGGAAAAAGGTAACGTAGGTCCTTCAACTCAACCGGCTTGCCTCTTTTCTAATATGGGACATATATCTAATATTTATTAGAGTTCTACGACAGGCCGCTGACTTGTCCAAGACAACAACGTTACAAATATCACTGAGTATGATTAGGAGGTCCCTGTCAAGAACACTGTCAAGATAGCAAGGAATGAGAAATCTCTGCGGACTACTTCCTGGGACCTCGACACGAAATATATATAGGATAGTTAATATTCATATAGCGTCAGTTGGACCTTTCCAATCATACGTTATATACGGTGAGGGTTAAATTAAATTACTTTCCTTCTTAAAATGATGATCAGTGCACATTTTGCTATTTTACTAGGCAAAGACGTGCAGTTTTTCAATTATGCTATAAGAAACGGAACTCTGTGACACACGACTATGTAGCTCAACATTAACCTTATAAGTCTTTGTTTTGTGTATAACTTAATGTTATTTTGCTTAAAATACATTGATTATCCAGGTAGCACCAATTTACTATTAAACAATTCTAGAGGCTCGGACAAAGAAATCAAAAGTCTACTGGGGAGCATTGAGGGATTTCATCAAGCGAAAATTTAGATTTGGATTTTGGCATAAAATAATATGAGGATGAACAGGTTCGCGGAATTACAACAGCCTGTATTGGTTTACTCGGGCTTCATTTGCATGGATACCATATTGCTTCTAAAGTGGGATCTAGGATCTCGGGAAGTTGGCATAGCGCAATTATAAAACATTTGTGTTCTCGTAGGTGTAGTATAAATTAAGAGAACAAAACGGGAGCGTAGGCTGATGTAAACATGGATCACAGCAGCACTAGTGACTATCGTCAGTCATGCAAGGTGTTTACTGAAGACACGAGGGATTACAGTTCTCAATTTATTTAACTCTTTTCCGTTTCAAGAACTTACTTCGTTAAGTAGCAGTATATACAATATTTACATAAATTAGGATTATCCTAAATATGCCTTGATCATCACAATTAATGGCTTTGCATATTTGCGTCGCCTTCGCCGCTGTTGTCGTGTTCCTGCCGTTCGATATGTTCAGCATTCGAGTCGCTCCGAGGCTGGTCGATACGTTTGATCTCATTGCGTCGCTTTAGCGTGCCAGTGAAGTTCGGATGTCGCTTCTCGTGTCGGTTGAGGTCGCCGATTCGAAGAAATGACCTGTCACAGAAGCGACACCGGTGCGGTTTGATGTCCATGTGCGCCATCTCGTGGACGCGACAATGCGCCGGCTGCGTGAAGCGGGCCGAGCAGTGCTGGCAAGCGTACGGCCGTTCGCCGGTGTGAATCCGCTGATGGCGGGTCAGATCGCCATGCTTGGTGAACGCTGCCTCGCACTCGCTACAGCGGTGAGGTCGCTCACCTCTGTGACTTCGTTCGTGAACGATCAGATTACTACTGCCGATGAACTTGGCGTCGCAGAAACGGCACTGATGAGTACGCTCACCTGTGTGCGTATGCATGTGCTTCACATAGTCCGTCCGCTGAGTGAAGCTGCGCCCACATTCGCAGGTGTACGGCCGGATGCCTTCATGACGTCGCTCGTGGCACAGTTGCGCGTTGCGGTCGGTGAACGCCTGACTGCAATGGTGGCACTTGAACGGCTTAACACCCCGATGCGCGTTCTCGTGCGTCTCTAGGTGGCCTCGCCGTTTAAACGTCTTTGGGCAGAAGCTGCACGCAAACGGTCGTGCATCGAGCGAACCGGCAGTCGTATCCGGTTTGTCACTATCAATAGCAGCGGGCTTTGTCAATCGCTGACAGCTTCGTCTTCGATTTATGGTCTGCGTTGCATTTTTCTTCTCAGCTGCGGTCGTCGCCTTATTGTCGTCGCTGTTTGGCTGCTTTGGGTTGCCGCGCGACGCTGGGTGGTCGAGAACATTGTCACTGCTGTCCTCAGCTCGTGCCACCACAAGCTGATCATCGAGCGCCATTATATCGGCTTCAACGAGATCTTCTGGTTCACTGTGTTGCTCGAGTTTAACCCTTACAATTTCCTCAATAACCGCAGCGGATACTTCCTGTTTGATCTCATAAAGTACGTCGCCGCCGTCTCGACCCGACCGTTCGATAAACTCCGCGGTCAGCCGCCCCAACTCAGAGTCATCATTGCGTGATTGCGCAATTATTTCGCCTGTCATCGCTCTCAGCTCAGACTTGACGCGAGCCTCGAGTTCGTCGGTCAGTGCCCTGCTCGCCGCACTAACCACGGTCTCATTGGCTTCCGGATCAGGTTTAACTCTTGGCACCTTGAAGGTCAATTTGCCTTGAACAAGGCGTGATGATTGCTGCTTGAGCGTTGCCTTGGGTTTCGCCCGTACTGGAGCCACACTTTGTCTAGAGCTCCTGACAGCCTTCGCCATTCTCTCGGTTGCACAGACACAACTACAATAAGCCCTGAGCGCTGACCTAAAATGAGAGAGTATCAGAAAAGAGACCTTACATTTATAGTGGTAGCTCTCAGACGTCCTTTATTCTGGAGATAATGCAGGAGAGGGACCCCCCCCCCGCACCTTGTGCTAGATGAGCACCGCCTATATGACCTTAAGCGAATCACGGCGGGAGATCGTTTGACCGGCGAATGTTCTGCCCTGAGCACTGCGCCACTTAACCCCAATGTTACAAATTGGTGAGATTCCCTTAGTAAGGCTCAGGGTGACACAAACACGATTCAAGAAGAGGCCAATCACATTGGACTAATTCCGATTGACTGATTGGTTGGCAACGTGGTTTAATATCGGAACTGCATTTCACAATGATTAAGTTCACGCTAATAATAATAATAATAATAATAATAATAATAATAATTATTATTATTATTATTATTATTATTATTATTATTATTATTATTATTATTATTATTTATTTTCATTAATATGTGTTAGGACAATACAATTGTGAGGTGTGAATGTGTATTCTCATTATTTTATATTATTATTATTATTATTATTATTATATACCCAACGGTCGTATGCAACATTACAAGTAGCAGATTTACCACATGGCGTGTTCCTCAATAATGTGGCGGTTGTTAGCAGCTGTGCCTTGATGACGGAGCTGCAATAAGACAAATTTAGACAGATGTTATGTGTTCGCACGGTGATTAGACGCAGAGTAATGCAGACTTATTTTGTCAAATCGTTCTGCTTGCTCACGTTTTTTTTAATACTTGCACAGTAAAACACCTACTGGTAAAGTTACAGTGTTGTGGAGATAGTAACTGCCTTGGGATAAATCAAAGCAAAACAAACAATATTTAGCTTCGCCGCGGCGCAAAACTAACTAATATCGACAATCTTCACCAAGTTTTGTCAAACTGTTATCATTGTTCTGTGCTTCGTTGGCCTAGATGCCACATTCTCTTTAAGGGGATGTGCTTTGCCAAACACATACTACACGCGTATAGAGAAAAATATCGTAGAGGACTGTAGTCCATCCAAAACGCCTCGGAGGCTAATAAGCTTATGCTAAGCACGGTTAGTGGTCCCTTTAACCTAATTATCGAGCCAACAACCTCGCATATAATCTAGATATTGACTCATAAGTGACGCATGAAAGTTAAATATGCATGATGAAATAAACACTGGCTTTTTAAGAGAAAGCGACGTATTCGTCTCAAGAGTAGCCATTTGGTTATGGTCGGTCCCATTGCTGCTAAAAGGGCGCGGTACAGCAGTACCGCTCACCGCATACCTCGTGAAATGGAACGATATGACAACTGACATTGAACCGGATTCTGCAACCCATAAGATATGATGGCAAACGGTTGCAAAGGTTCAAGCTATGAAAATGGGCACCTAGTCGCAATATTTACTGTGTTCTCAAAAAAATCTTCCCGCTAGCGGAGCTTCAAGAAGTTACCGCAAAATGCAAATGCAACCTATGCGAAAGTGACTGTAGTTTTTTTAACACCTTCAACAATGCTCGCGTGCGTATTCGTTGAACAATCTTCAATAAAAAGGAGAAACAATGTTGTATGCCACACCGGTCCTAGCAACGTTATGTACACCGGTCTTTCGTTAGTCAGTGCAAATACCTAATACAGCTGCTGAATTTGTGCTAGTATTGAAGACTGGCAGCCGCTTTTGGGTAAAAACATAGTGTTTGCCTCTCGATTGCCGTAATTGTTAGTCACTGTTCATTTATTTGATAGCGATTCATCTAACATACTTTATTTCAAAACGTCTTCATTTGGACCTGGCATCTTTATGGACAACATACTACTACGAACACCATAACAGTAGTTATTACCAATACGTCTTCTCCTTCTACGGCTGACTCTTTAACACCCTCTATGGTACGTCGCGATGCGATCCGGACGGGACACGCAATCTCGACCGGCGGCCAAATGCCGAACATATGTTCGACATAAAGGGAAATCTGGATGTAGGCCTTTTTGTGTTTCAAGCATTGGCCGGGCCCGGACCCATGACAGCTGCACTCATAAACAAACTCTTTAATTTGGCCATCGATGACTAACGCTTCGGGGATAGAGATATTCCTTTAGCAACGTCTGTCAATTGAAGTACAACGTGAAACGTCGCTTTGGTGATGAGCACTTTATACTGGTGGCCCACACTCAGGCTTTACGCAGAATCGTGACTAGTGGTAGTACCTATCCCGTATATATATATATACTCGTATATATATTATATATATATATATATATATATATATATATATATATATATATATATATAATATATATATATATATATATATATATATATATATATATATATATATATATATATATATATATATATTTATATATATATATATAATAGTCACTGCTTACCAAAGATCAAAACGACGCGTGCAATCGAGTAGCCACGCGACAAAACGGGTCGATTAGGTAACCTTACCGTCGCGCGACTAATTGGCGCGGCTGGTTGAGAAAATGGCGTCGATTCGTAGCGGCGCCGAGCCCCAGCGAAAGATGGCAGGTTCGATGCGCGTTTGTTTATACTATATACACGGACGGTCTATTGCACTGTGGACATCAAAACGAGAGCGCCCACTGCTGGACTGCACAAGGTGCGTTTCGTGCAGACAACGTTCCAATTTGTCTGCCGACAACATGAGGCTCAACGTGCATTGCTCAACTCGCTGCACGTGCGTCGTGCGTGACTTTTGTGCACCTGTCTATTGTGCTGGCCACCTTGACCACCGACTTTCGTGTACGTGCACGTGATAGTGCACGTCTACCGGGTTTACCTGGTGCCGCTCTTTGACCCTTGTGTGGTTAGCGCTTACAACACGCAATTGCGATATGTTTATGCAGTTCCCGATCGGACGCGGTGGTGTCCGTATGTGCGTACCGCCAATTCCACTTAGTCGTTTGAAAAACGTGCGTGTCAACAGTTATGCGTGTCGGCACAACCTTACGTGCATTGTTCGCTTCGTGATATCGCTTCTATGTCATGCTTGTACGGCGGAGGTTATACGCTGCGTGGGCGGGCGGACGCTTTGCATGCAGCAAAGCCTTGGCGATCTGGTGCAAAAGTCATCACTGGCTCACACTTGATTTGCAGCGACGACCTATTTCATCTTTTAAGAAAGGTTGCGTTGATAATAATAATAATAATCTAGGACTAGGACTTCATGACGATAAAAGGCCCGACGGTGTCACTATTCCGCCGTGGAAAAAAGGCAAATGCCTGGTTTGAGATGCGACAGTCTCCTGCACAGCCGCACCGTCTTATGTGCGCCACAGCGCTACCGAGGCGGGATGGGTGGCCGAACACGCAGAAAAAGAAAAGTGGCGTAAATACACAGAGTTATAGATACAATTTCGTGCCGATTGCAATGGAGACAATGGGCCCAGTCAGCAGAAGAACAAAGACATTTATTAAAGACTTAAGTGATCGAATACAAGCAAACGCCGGAGATGCACGCGAAGGCGACTTTCTGAGGCAGCTGCTTTCATTGGCAGTTTGCAGAGGAAACGCCGCGTCGATATTAGGTGTGATGGGCTGACGACAGCAGGAAAGAAACTATAAAATAATGAGGATACACACTCACAACTCACAACTGTATTGCTCTAAAAATAATAATAATATATATATATTTTTTTTTTTGAACAAGGGTTTATTTATCAATATGTACATGTAATAATAATAATAATAATAATAAGAATAAGAATAATAATAATAATAATAATAATAATAATAATAATAATAATAATAATAATAATAATAGGTGGGGTGGAGATGAGCTGCGACTTTAACGAGTTGCGGGTTCGATCCCAACACGACGACAGTGGGTAGATGCCAAAAACTTTGTTTTCGTATAACTTATTCACTCTAAATAGATGTACGTTTATGTAATAATAACTATATCGAGAGAAAAAGGGAACTTACAGAGCTGTAATCATAGTGTTCTATTGTGTGTCGTATCTTATTGAAAAAATACTTGCAGCAGACATACGGCGCTTCCTCGTACAAAATATGTGAAATACCTTGAATAAACAAATGATCGTAATGTGTATTGGAAAATTGAAAACCAAGGTGATAGTATAAATCATCAACAAGCTATGAATGGTGTTTGGCGCTTGTGAGCGGAAAATATGATGTTGTTTTCTACGTAAAAATGCGTTGTCATACAGCACTGAGTTTAGATTATGACTATATTGTTGATTATGTTACATTACCTACATAAATTGTAACTCATTTTGGAGTTTAAGTGTCTCTAGAGCTCAATTTGAGCCTTCGTGTAACGTAAATTAGTAAAACATTCTCTAGCTCTAATTAACACAATTTTGAGATATTCTATCGTAAAATTCCAGATAAATATTTTTGTCTATATAAATCGGTTGTACGTTCTAAGCTGTTGTAATGTTCTCCAATCTGGGAGCCGTATTTCAATAACTAAAAAACTTACTTGAAAGCATGAAATGTGGCCGCATTTCATAAAGAGGCTTCGTTTAAGATGTTCCATCCAAAGATCGCAGTACTTCTATTAACCGAGAATGTGTCATTGTTATTTCAGAGCAGTGTGTGTCATTCTACGGCCTATTATGAGGTAAGTCACGATTATCTAAAGGTGAGAACTTCTCGTATTCCTCGACTAGTAGGGTCCCAAGGCGGAGAGCGAAGCAGATCCCTAAATCGACAACGTCCTGTAAGAGAGCTCTAACGAGAGCACTCGGAAGAGCATTGAACCATGACCAGTTCCACTGGATGATACTGCTCAAAGGCATGCTTCGTCCACCTCGATTTCTGCTAAGTCAGATTAGCTAAACGAATCATCCAGTGGCGCGGTACCCTCTGGAGGGGATGTACTTACCAGTACGCGCTAAAAGACAGTCCTTGGAATCTTCTAGTAGAGTAATACCAGTTCGATAGCGGGGAATCTAGTATCCTTGACGCCACGTATTGAAGCGACCACCTATCTGTGCCGAAACGGCATTTGGAACACCTACGCTTCCTTTTGCTACGGATAGAAGAGCTTGCCTGCAATCTGCATCTAACAGAATTAAATTAAGTAACTAAATAAGAAGTACAGGGATCCGACTATGTGAGTGTTGAATTGTTTCAAAGCAGTAATATCGTACGTTAAGTAAACACGGGACAGCTGGTTTATCCGTGCTGTCGAGAAATAAACCCGTATGTACACCTACGAGACTAAAACAACTTGAAAACTTTCTACTTTCATCACGCAGGTTCTAACTCTTTTAGCCAACTGGGTATATTAACTTTATTCCTGTTTTTAAGCAGTGGTACGCCTAGTAAAGCAAGATTGATTTCTTTCTCGGCTACATGTCTGACGTTAAGGAATTGCATATCGATAGTCCCGACAGCCAGCTAACAGACCATTATCCAGGTACCACGCATTAAGCGTGCTGTACAGAACTCTATCAACTCCTTGATGGCGAAACAAAACAGTAGGAACCTTAATGGGTCGCCCTGTCGCGGGCCCGGTTGCGAGACCTTCCGCTCTCTTATCCGTTACCCGAAAAAGTAATTTTTGAAAAAGTCTGGGTAATGATAAAGTCAAGACTCGCAGCAGAGTTATTAGGATAGCTTCCCGTTGCGCTGTATTTACCGTCCGTCAATCCGCAGCGAACGCTTATCAGGAGACTCACTCTACCTCAAGTTCGTCAGTGCGCAAGGATGCTTGTCGCGCAGAAGCTCCACATGGTCGGACTCGACACCAAACGTACGAGCTCATGAGCCTTGCAGCGTCCGGCACATCCCTTACTTGTTGAAGAGCACGGGTTTATAGTAGGATGCGGTTGCACCCCTCCCCCCCCTGGTGGAAGAGTCTGGGACAACTAGATGGCCCTGCTGCATAGACACCTTTGCACTTCACACACCTGAGGGGCGAAGTTCAAGCAACGAAGTATTCTTACCTGCTTTGCTAAATGGTCCACTGAGCTGAACTTGCTCAGTGGAACGTGGGCCAAGACGTCGGCACGTCTATACCAGGTACATCGTACACGGGTACATTATCTCGTATGCTCCCGTAGGGGGTTTTATGAAGACTATAGTACTTAGTGTATTCGTCGGTTCTGCTCGCACCACTCGGTTGATTGCCAGGCACTGCAACAAAGATATTTGCACTTCTTCTCTCGGTGGAATGGCAGGACAACAAATAAGTATATATTGTCAATACTTGAATTACTATTTATTAGGAAGATAGTTTAAATTAAATAGCAAGTTTTCAAATCCATTTTTATTAAACATGTATACTTATAATTACATACAAGTATCCATGTTTAATAATAACGTGAACCATCTTGTACATACTCTATTTGAGTAAAATAAATACGATTGTATTACTATGCTATATGTGCTGATTGTAATGCTGACAATTGCTGTTCCAGGTGTGAAGGCTATTAGCTTATTTGGTAATTGTGGTAAATTCGTGTAGCTGATAAACGTTATAGCGTACAATATATTTTAATAGGGGCTAAGACATTAGCCCTCCTCAAGGAAAAATGCCGTTATTCTGAGCACTGCTTTATTATATAAAACAACGTAGGATATGAATAAGGTGACATCGTCTGTGGCTGAACACGATATAAGGATATGCCACTTTGTTTTGAACTTATAGCAGTCATTTAAGACTAGGCAATTAGTGCGTTTACTTATAGTCTGCTCGGTGCAGATACTACATTTTAGGCACCTGATCATCATTAAATGTGGCATTGGCATGCACATGTAAAGCTGTCTTATGTGCGAATGATACTTAACCACCTCGCTGAGACTTTCATTCGCCCTCTATTTGTTTAGTTATTGCTTCTAGAACGTACGGCACATAATTTGTATTTTATTATTAGATACAAGTTTATTTCACCAGAAATTGGTAGATATTACCTAAAATTCATTTCGGCTGATAACGTCTTTCACTACTGCATGCGTCATCACCAGCTTCTATTTCGTTGCATTGCAGTATGTGGTATCGGTCAATATTACATGTGCCACAATATTTACATACACAATCTTCAATTTCAAAGCAATACCCTTTTAGGCATATATATTGGCGGTAGCCATGCCTAGTAAGTCTGCAGAGTACCCGTCTGTTCACTTGCATTCCCTGCTTCCAACGATATGTCGTAAATGCAGGACCGTCAGTGAACTTCTCTATGGCAAAGCTCAAATTACGCTTTTCTCTGTATGCGCAATATTGCTCTACGACGAGTGGCATAAAAACGTATTTGTCCAAATTAAGATCTTCCACAAAGCTTCGTTCTTGGCATAGTTCCAACGCCAAGGTTGTCGATGCGTTACGCGGCAGTCCGAGCATATATTTCACAAAATTCGCTTTTATTTTGTCTATTTCTTTCATGTTTAAGGCGAGAAGCCGCTTCGTCTATGTATTGTCGGACTGTGCGCCGATGGTGGAGATGCTTCGGCTTAGGCTGCGTATGCCATTGACGGAGCCACTTAACCATTTCTTGGAAGAGTGGCGACGCAAATTCACGGAAGCAGCGACGGAGGTAAGAACGCTCGACGTCTTTAAGTCTCCTTGGTTGTGGGCCGGGGTGGCCTGCGATGACAGGCATGTATATACCAGGTACATCGTACACGGGTTCCATCATCCTCGCATGCTCCCGTAGGGAGTTTCATGAAGACTAAACTACCCAGTGTATTTGTCGGTTCTGCTCGCAGCAATGCGCTAAGCACCACGCGGTTGATTGTCCGGCACTGCAACGAAGATCCTTACACTTCTTCTCTCGGTGGAACGGCAAAACAACAAGTATTTATGTTTAATAATAGCATGAACTATTTTGTACATACTCTATTTGAGTGAAATAAATATGATTGATTGATTATTTCTTTCATGCTATCTAAGGTTAAGTTTGGTGCAATGGGCCGAAGGCAGTAAGTTAAAATGTATCTTAAAAAGGTTCATTCCAGTCTTAATGTCAATTTGTGTAAGATCTCCGAGTAGCGTCATGGCCGATACTGCTTTTGCACGCTTTTTTTCTATGTGTTTTGTAAAAGATAGGCCGGGTGTCAAGGTTACCCCGAGGTAGCTAAATTGACTTACTAATTCGATATTTTGGTTATTTACCCTGATGATATAGTCAAGACTGGCGTGTCGGCCTCCTCGGGAAAATCGAAGGATTTTCGTCTTGGATGCATTAATTGTCAGCTTATATTGTGCGCACCATTGGCTCATTTCATTGAGGTAAAACTGTAAATGTGGTCTTGACTTGGCCAATATGATAAGATCGTCAGCGTAGAATACATGCGGAGCTTTAGCATTTCGTAGTGTTTGGCTTAACCCTGCGACATATAGGATGAATAAGAAAGGGCTTGCCGTGTCGCCTTGTGCCAGGCCAATGGTCTGTTTAACTTCTTGCGCAATACAGTGAGGCCCATTTCTAATTGTGATGTAGTTTGCAGTGAGAATGCTTCTGATTAGGTTGAACAATCGACCTTTGATGCCAAAGTGATGTCGCATAGCTTCCAGGAGGCGGTCTCTAGGTACACTATCAAAAGCGGTTTTGAAGTCAACAAACGCTGCGTAGGTCATCTGTGCGTTGTTGAAGCGTTCCTGCACGTGGACGAAGGACTTCCGTGAGAGCTCGTTCAGTTGACCGATCTTCCAAGAACCCATTCTGTTCCGTAGGTATTAGGTCTTTACACTCGCTATGTAGTCGGGTCACAATTATTGAGGTTAATATTTTGTAGATTACGCTAGTCAATGCTATCCCGCGGTAGTTCGCTGGATCTGTGGCGTCGCCTTTGTTTTTGTAAGTTGGTTGCAGGTAGCTTCGGCGCCATTGCCTTGGGATGTGCCCGTGTTCTAAGCATGCATTGAACAGCGCTGTTAGCTTTGGGGCTACGTGTTCTATTCCCTGCTTAAGATGTTCGTAGTGAATATCATCAGGACCTGATGATTTTCCGTTCTTTTTCGCTAGTATAGCCCTTCGAACCTCCCCTTCCGTAAAGTCTTCCCAATTAGACTCTATGTAAGGAGCGTGTTCCTTCTCGGGCAGTTGTACATCGCGGTTCAGTAGGGCTGTGAAATGCGAGATCCACTCTTCGTCATTTATTAGCGGGTTTGCTATGACAGGTTTCTTCGGCAAGAGGATCCATGGTCTCTGGATGCTGTCTCGTACCTGATGTATGCGTTGCGCAGTCTCGTATTCATATATTTTTCTCATAATCATTTGTTTTTATTTTTTCTTCAGCTCAGCTAGGTTTGTCAACCCCGATAAGCTCCAATCGTTGTGGACAACATATTGATGATTTTGATGGTTTTGCATTCGTGGTCAAACCATGGCTTGTGTCTCTGGTTTGTCGCAGTGTTGCTCTTATGTATTGCTGCAGCTTGAATGGCCCACCGAAGTGAGCGCTCGTAAAAGTCTGTGTCTACTTCGGTGTTCGGAAATACTTCGTGTATTTTATTATTGGGTAACCCATTTTTAACCATTTAAGTTTTTAATAATAATATTTATGTGCTTATATCTGATAAACGCCTACGTTGTTTTTTTCATACATTGTGAGGTACATTGTCTATAGAATAAAACTGCAACCTTAAAATTAACTAGGATAAAGTTAACAATAGCATTGTGTATGTCCAACTTAGGTACATGAGAAGCTACTCTGAGCATAGCTATCAGTGGGTCAAAATGGCTGCGTAGTTGCCAGGTAACGTCACTTCCAAAATGTCGTCCCTCTCGATGAAGCGGTCACATAAACTAGAAGCGGTTTTCAGTTGTTGAGATGTTTTTGGTTGACCTACTTACTTTATAATTCATAATGTTGCTGGAAGTTATAAAACACACCTTCTCATACGAACAATGAAGGCTTGGTTTATAATCCATAATAAAGTTAACAGTTTGAAATATTTGGAACCGAAAACGCCAAGGTAGTACGAAGCGCCTCAGTAGAACTGGCGTCAACTTAAATTCGTAAATAATACAGCATTACATTAAGCGGCGCATAAATAAATGTCCACTGAACTTTAATTATTAAGTATATAAATGTTAAATAATTTATATTTACTAGTCTGTAACCAAGCAAGTTACAGACCATGGTTACTATTTGCCAGTAAGAAAACATGCAGAGCTTCCATTATAGCGCAAAACTTGCTTTTGTTAAAAAGCCAAATTAATAAAAACATTTTTTCGAGTGCAACCAATATGTTTCAGGTTTATTCACCATGCATTGGTAGCTTAGTCTAGGGGTATGATTCTCGCTTTGAAAAAAAAACAATTAAAAGTAGATTCAATTGAGCTGAAAATGTCGGTTAAAACACTTGTTAAAAATTTCGTTCTCGCTGGCAAGCCTACTTCAGCGCTTTCTCGCACTGATGAAAGCAGTGACTTAAAACTCAGTCGTCTCGTCTTCGTCTACGCCGCCGCCTGACTCAATCGCCACCTCCTCGAAATCTTTCTCCAGAGCGGCGAGGTCTTCACGTGCTTCAGAGAACTCACCCTCCTCCATACCTTCGCCGACGTACCAGTGGACAAACGCTCGTTTCTGGTACATGAGGTCATACTTTTGGTTCAGTCGGCCCCACGCTTCGGCGATAGCCGTCGTATTCGACAGCATGGTGACAGCTCGGGGCACTTTGGCCAGATCACCACCCGGTATCACTGAGGGTGGCTCGTAGTTGATACCGACCTTGAAGCCGGTTGGACACCAGTCGACGAACTGGATCGTGCGCTTCTGTTTGACGGCTGCGATCGTAGCGTTGACGTCCTTCGGCACGACGTCTCCTCGGTACAACAGGCAGCAGGCCATGTATTTGCCATTGCGTGGATCGCACACGACAAGCTGGTTCTGCGGCTCGAAGCACGCGTTGGTGATCTCGAGCACGTTATGTTGTTCGTGGTGAGCTTTCTCGGCCGAAATGATTGGCGCGTACGTGACGAGCGGAAAGTGGATGCGTGGATAGGGAACGAGATTTGTCTGGAACTCGTTGAGGTCGACGTTGAGTGCGCCCGAGAAGCGCAGCGAAGCCGTGATGGCCGACACCGCCTGGCTGATCAATCGGTTCAGGTTCTGGTACATCGGCCGCTCAACGCCCAGATTCCGTCGGCAGATGTTGTAGATGGCCTCGTTGTCCATCATGAACACACAGTCCGCGTGTTCCAAGGTGGCGTGCGTGGTCAGCACCGAATTGTAGGGCTCGACGACGGCCGTCGACACCTGTGGCGCTGGATAAATGGCAAAACCGAGTCGACACTTCTTGACAAAGTCCTCCACGATATTCTCCATCAGCAGGGACGTAAAGCCCGAACCCGTGCCACCCCCAAACGAGTGGAAGATAAGAAAACCCTGTAAGCCGTCACATTGATCCGCCATCTTGCGAATCCGGTCTACCGTTGGCTGGATAACCTCCTTGCCAATAGTGTAGTGTCCCCGTGCGTAGTTATTGGCTGCATCCTCCTTTCCAGAGATGAGCATTTCAGGATGAAACAACTGTCTGTAAAGGTTGTTTTGCACAGGAACGTAATCGTATAACGTTGCGGTTATTGTACTGTATTTTTTTCTTAATGTATGGCCCTTATTGGTGGCTTTTTTTAACACCATATATTGTACATCGCTAGATTGTAAGATAACATATGAGTATGTACAGGCATTGACTTAGCCCAGGCTTAATTTTCATGCTTACACCGATCATCGCATATCTATCAACGAGAAGCGTTTCGGCTGAGTATTACCAACCTGTAGGGTCCTGTCTTCACCTCATCAATAACCGAAGGTTCGAGATCGACGAAAATAGCACGGGGTACATATTTGCGTCCATCGCCGGCCGATGAGAAAAAGGTGTCGAATCGCCGATCCTTCTCAGGGTCCGGCTTGTCGGGAGAAGCGGCCTGAGTGAAACTTCCATCAGCATTGATGTTGTGCTCGAGGCAGTACAGCTCCCAGCAAGCGGCGCCCATCTGCACGCCGGCCTGACCAATGTGCACGTTGATGATCTCCCTCATGATGTAGCGGCTGTTAGCAGCGGTAACTCAACGACGGAGCTGAAGGCTGCAAGACAGATTAGGACAGGCGTTATGTAATCACACGGCGATCAGACGCAGAGTAAAGCATACTTATCTAGTCAAATCGTCTTCTTTGTCCACGTTTTTTTTGTGGGACTATTACGAACAACGTAAGAAAGGCGACACACGATTACGCGATAGTCGCTATATTTCGATTTATCATCCAGCGCTATCTACTCTTCTACTTGGGCTTCTAGTCGCCATGTTGCACATCATAACAGAGGGCGTCTACCTATGATCATTGTCTATTTCAGCGCTGCAAATTTAGCAAGGTCAAAAAATGCCCTATTTACATTCTATGTAACAATCATATGCGTGTATATGTATATATATATATGAAGGCGGTCAGTGATGATGGCATCTGCAGTGCTCTTTAATAGATTTACCAGACTCTTGGAATAAGACAGTCAGACCCATTTGCCGTGTTTTCGATTTGAGGCCGCAGTGGACATTTCTGCCCGGACTAATTTGGGAAAGCTAGTAGTGAGAGGATTGCATGCGAATCGTGTAAAGCTTCTTTAAGGGCTTCTTCTTCTTCAATAAAGGCTTCTTATTTAAGAAAAACAAGTAATCCTTGATGAGAGTGTAATAGCCCGATTGCACAACATTCAGGATAGCCCAGCGGATAGTAACCTAAGCCGCTGTTATCTTTATTATTAGTAAGCGGCTTCCCTGGCATTACTCGAGTGCGACACTTCACGTACGCCAATCATGTAGTTCTATACTCCAAAATAAATCATTTGCGAATAAAAATACAGCGTTGTATCGATCTGCCTTGGGATAAATCAAGGCAAAACAAAAAACAAATATTTAGTTTCGCCGCGGCGCAAAACTAACTAATATCGATAACCTTCTCCAAGTTTTGTCAAGCTGTTGTCTTTGTTCTGTATTTCGTTGACCTGGATGCCATATTCTCTTCATGGGAGACGACATGCTTTACCACACACATACTACAGGCGCACCAGAAGAAAAAGAGCGTGGAGGATTGCAGTCCTTCCAAAACGTGTCGGGGGCTCATAAGCTGATGCTTAGAACGGCCAGAGGTCTCTTCAACTTAATTATCGAGCCAAAGGCTTCCCAAATCATGTAGAATTTATAGCTTTAAGTGACGCATACAAATTAAAGATGCTCGACGGGATGAACACTGGCTTTTTTAAGAGAAAGCTGCGTATTCGTCTCAAAAGTAGCCATTTTGTTATCGTCGATCCCATACAAGGGCGCGATACAGCAGTACAGCTCACCGCACACCTCGTCGAATAGAACGATACGACGACTGATATTGAGCCGGGCTTTGCAACCTAGAAGGTATGACAGCAAAAGCTTGGAAACGTTCAAGCTATGACAGCAGGAACCTAGTCATTGTATTTACTGTAGGTATACAGGCTGTCCCAGATAAATCCGTACACAATTTGGTGGGCTACTCTGCAAAGGCGGAATGCTTTAATTAATTTCGGTTTTCGTGAGCAGACAGCCCACTCACAATTGAACAGAAACACATCGTCATCATGAACGGCAGGCGCAACACGGGTCCAGAATATGACCGAAGAGCAACCCTTATCCAATTGCTTCGTGCCGGACGGATCGAACAGCCGAAATCATTAACATCACTGGATTTAAAAGAGCAACATTCTTCGACATTACCGAACGCCACAAAGATGCAGAAAAGACAGGGCTAGGTGGTGCAACATCGGAAGGAAGATTTACAACCGCCGACGACATGTGAGGACGTCAAAGCTGATCAAAGTGGTGCAAAACCGCGTTATTAAGGATCCAATTCTATCAATGCGCCGTTTCAAAATGCAATATGAGTGTCCATTCTATGCGTCGGATTATCATCGAAGAACTGCGCTACAAGTCTTACACGTTCGAAGTCAGACAGATGTTGTCTGAGACCGCGAAAATCAAGAAGATAGTTTGCTGCCGTATCACATTCACGTCTTTGAGAAACGAAACGGTGAGACACCTTTGATTTTTCTTCTACAAAAAAATCTTTACCATTGATCAAAAACATAACCCAAAAAATGACTGGTGGCTCGCAAAGGATGAGGATGTATCAATCGTGCATAGAGCCAAACATCCTGCCATGTGCATGTGTCAAACATGTGCACGTCCTAAGTGTTGTGTCGAATGAAGGAGACGCTATGTCCCTACACTTTTTTTGACAAACACAAAACCGTAACAAAGGAAGTTTATTTACGTGTTCCGCGAAGAGTAGTAAAACCACGGATTGATAGTGTCCAGTGGAAGACAATATGTTTTTCAACAAGACGGCGCTCCCGTCCACACCAGCAACCTCGTCCAGGATTGGCTGCGGGACAACATGACGGCGTTCTGGGACAAGACGATGTGGCCTCCTAGCAGTCCAGACTTGAATCCCCTGGACTTCTATGTATGGAGCGTTGTTGAGCGAGAGTCTAACAAGTCTCGACATGCAAACACAGAAGCGCTACGCCATTGTCAAATCGTTCAAGAATCTCAATCCGTTAACTTTGACGAAGGCCTGTGGGCGCTTCCGCGCCAGGATGGAAAGTGTAAAGGGACTACCCTGCAGACACCCTGTATATATATATATATATATATATATATATATATCTACAGCAATATTGTATGCCACACCGGTTTTATCAACATTATCTATGTACACATATATGCACATATATTATGTACACTGGTTTCTTCGTTAATCGGTGCAAATACCTAAATACAAATAAACTTGCGCTAGTTTTGTTGCGTAGCGGGCGCTTTTGGATACAAACATAGCGTTTGCCAGGCCTATACCCATGACGGCTGCACTCATTCGACAACTCTGCGAACGCTTAAAATTAGCCACTACCAACAACTAATGGTTCGGGGATAGGGTTTTTCTTTCGGCAACGTGTGTCAATTGAGGTACAACGTGGTAGCGCCGCTTCGATGATGACCACCTTACACTGGTGGTCAACACTCAGAAGTAATGTTTCATCGTGACTAGCGGTCGCGTCTATGCCGTATATTTGTAGAAAGCTAATGCCGATCGTAATTTTGCTACCAATATCATACTAGTATATATATTTTTCAAACGCATAATAGTCGCTACTTACCAGAAACCAAAACGGCGCGTGCAGTCGAATAGCCAATTGAGTAGCTAAACGGGTCGATGAGTAGATCTTTCCGCTGCGCGACTAATTGACGCGGCTGGTCGAGAAAATGGCGTCTATTCGTATCGGCGCCGAGACCCAGAGAAGAATGAGAGGCTCGATGTGCGTATGTGTATACTATATACACGGATGGACCATTGCACTGTGAACATCGAAACGAGAGCGCCCATTACTGGGCTACCCACGTGCCTCTCGTGCAGACAACGTTCCATTTTGTCTGCCGACAACATGAGGCTCAACATGCGTTGCTCAACTCGCTGCACGCTTGTTTGCGTGCGTCGTGCGTGACTTTCGTGCACATGTTTATTGTGCGGTCCACCTTGGTCGGCTTTCGCGTGCGCGGACGTGATAGGGCAACGTCTTTAGGTTTACCTGGTGCCGCTCTTTGATCCATGTGCGGTAAGCGCCTACTACATGCGATTGCGTTATACTTTTGCTGTTGCCGATCGGACGCGGTGGAGTCCGTGTGTGCGTACCGCATTTTCGACTTGATCATCCAAAAAACATACTATTGCGTGTCAGCAGCTATGCGTGTCGGCACAACCTTTCGTGCATTGCTCACCTCGTGATGTCGCTCCGATGTCATGCTTGTACAGCGTACGTCTTATACTGCTTGTTTAGGTGAGCGGGCGCTGTCTGCAAAAATTGCAGCAACGCTTTGGCTTTGTGCGAGTGCCATCAAAAGGCTCGCACTTGACTCGCAGAAATGATCTATTTCATCTCTAAAGAAGGGTTGCGCTTATAATCATAATAATAATAATAATAATACGTTTTTTTTTCAAGTTAAGAACTTAACTATATGTAGATACATGTGCTCAACTGGTACTACGACTAGGCGGTGTTTGCCGATGATTTTACGGACAAAATAAGAGCCGGCTGTGACAGATTTGTTAGGGTCTCGTTTTCCACCAGACACGACACAGACATGTTCATATAGTGTGCTAGGGTTCGCGTAAGTAAGACGGTGGAATCAGTCGATACTATCTTCCCGTTTCTGCCATCACCCTGAGCTCTGCTTGATGCAGGGGCTTTAATGTTACATTTCACTCTTATAGCCAGGGCGACGTTTCGCACTTTTTATCTGCACGCTGTTTTAAGCGTTTTAAAGCAGTATTGGCATACATCTGATATCGGTTAACTTAGTAATCACCCTCCTTGTCAAGTATGTCTCGGAAGAGCCATTTTTCCTGCGTCCTGATGCCTTGGATATTAAGCGTATAATTCTCACGTACTTGAAAATAAACGGAACGCGAATTGTCATCTATGTAAGTTGTGGATTCTGTTACAGGCTGTGTGCGGACTTTTGATCCCGGATGCATAGAATGTGTGTGTATCAAATAAACGTTTTTCCACATATAACACTAGGAGTTACAGCTAGCTGTAAGAGAAGTCGAGGGAACTTCTGGAGCTCGTTATATAGAAAATTACTACCTGACATTATGAGCTGTTTGTGAGTTTCTTTCCGAAGTGCAAGGCTAATAGGGGATGTAGAACTTCTGTCATTAGCTTGATTGCGTCCGCCAAACCTAGGCTAATAACTCTCATAGCGTCTGCGATAGAGCCTGGATTTTCAATAGTAGCCTCTCTAGCCGACTTGGGATCAACTTCTTGATAACGTCGGGCACATCAACGCGTATAATTTTCGCCACACCGACTTGATTTCTCGGTAGCTTCATGAGAGAAAGCAGGCCTTGGGAAAATTAACAGCGGCGCTCGGTCGTTAGGGTACCTCTGACTACTAAAGCGTAACTCGTACATATAGACTATTGTGCGAGATTTCTCTTGGCGGTCCGCATACATATTTTCATATGTCACGGCAAGTTATTTTAACTAGGCAATTAAAAGTGATTAAAACGATCGTACGATGTGCGATGCAGGACTTAAAACCATTCATATATAGCTGAATTACGGAGGTGATCAGCAAGTCTGTCCTCAACTCGGCCGCAGCATATAAATAGCATTTTTGGAACTATTTTTCTTAATACATATAACATTTTAGTATTAGTGTGCACTTACAGGAGTACTGCTTAGCGATAAATTGCTACTGCCATGTTAATCGTTTGCTTGTTTGTACTCATGTGCGACCGGAAGACTTAATCGACATTCTGCTTGACTCAAATGCTGTTTTTTAAGCAGATGGTGGCTATTAAATGCGGCATTGCCATGCATGTATTAAGTTTTTTTTTTTATAATTTTGGGCATTACTTCATTTATTATTTAATGTTATGGTTACAGGGAAGTGTGAATAACTAGCTACACTTGGGTTTGTGAGGAGTTCTACCAGTCGGGCTTGTCCTCGAGACAGCCCCTCATTGTGCCCATAATTGCTGCCGCATTGCCGCGCTGAACCGCCAGAGATAGTCGCCAAAGTAGAAAGTCAAAAGCTCTTTTGTCCCATGTCGCCTGTTCGATTCGTTTGCCAGTCTTCTGTAGGAGCTACCATACTTCAGGACCAGCACGAAAATAAACTCGTTGGTGAGCTGGGCATATCGCCACAAATATTATTAACGTAATATATGTTAATATAATAACATATATTACGTCATATGGGTAACGTCATGTACCCATATGACGTTCAGCCTTGCGTGCCGCGGAGCCAGCGGCATATGCGCTGGCCTTCAGGTTCGAGAGGGAGAGCGTGTTGGTGATCGTCGCATCCCAAATAAGCGCCTTTCCCCTTTCAAAGGGGATAAGCGTGAAACCGTCTGGTCCCTTCCGTCGCTTCTCAGAAGGCCGGTCGGCTCTCGAATGCACGGCAATAAAGCTGACCTCAAGGCCTAAGCCGTAATCTCGGTAACCTCGCTGTGACGGCTTTGGCGTCCTTCGCTTCTGCTGCAGGAGAGCCCGTGGGACATTTTGGGCATTGTAACGCACTATACATTTATTGAGAAAGTGCACCTCATTTCTTTATTTGACAGCGCTTACAATCCACTCCAGCACTCACTTTGTCTATCCTGAAAGCTCTTAACCAATTTAAGAGTGACCGGTTCCTGATTTAAGCCCAGTTCGTTTCAAATGCAAATGGTACCTCACTCAGACTTTCATTTGCCTTTCATTTGTTTAAGTATCGCCTCTCGAACATGCGGCACAGTATTCTTATCTCGTTACTGACCATCCTAATTATTGACCGTTTATGTTTTTTTATACCTGAGATAAGTAAATTGCTTTGGGATCTATTTGACAACCTATTGATTATTTTGCGTCATCGAAAAGTAGCTACAAAAATGCAATGTGTGATAACTTGCCAAAGTCCTAGTAGTCTTTCCACCACTACAGCACTTTTCCGTAAACAAACTATTACTTAACGTTTTACTGTGTACGCCGTTTATTTTATTTATTTTGAGGTACGGTATTTATAGAATAAAAACTGCCAGTTAAAAACGAACTAAGATAAAGTTAACAATGGCAATGTGTACGCCCAACTTAAGTTTATGAAAAGCTATCGCGAGCAGAGCTATCAGTGGCTCAAAATGGCTGTGCTTGCACATTTGCCACGTAACGTCACTTTCAAAATGTCGTCCTTTTCGATGAAGCAGTCGAAGTGCTCTGCATTGAAGGGCTTGCGGAAATAGATGCGCATCGTGGGCGCTTACCCTATGGCCTTCAGGCTCTTGCCAAAAATTGTTCTTATATGTGCAGATGCTGTGTGGCACTTTGCAAGACCTGAACCTGGGATGTTTTGGCTACCGATCTAATTTTTTTCACGTAGACTGGAGCTCTTGACTAACATCTAATTGCAAATAATAAAAATGAGAGATAATTTAAGATTTCCGCTTGGACAACTTACTCCATGCCAAAACGGCTTAGTAGCGAACTGCATGCATTCAAATGTGTTTCTATCGCCCAGTTTGTGAGACCCTCATTTACAGGGCTTTAAAATGATTTCATGGTCTTGAGATATTTTTGGATGACCTACCTACTTTGAGTTCTCGATTAGCCATTGCGAAATGTTGCTGAACTTTGACCACAAACTGTCTACATACTAACAATACGTCCAGGTTAGCAGAGGCTAACAAATGTAGAAAATACTCTGACGTTGATTATCCGCACCAATCCGCGGGCACCAATCCGCACCATACGAAACAATGGGAGGACCAGGCCCGCTTACACTGAATTCGATTCAGCGCGTGGATAGATGCCTTAACCTTTCCACGGGAGACTCGAGAGCATCGGAATTTTTGCGTCAGAGGCTGTCGCTCGACATTCAACGATGAAACGCAGCATCTGTTCGGGGCACACTGTCGAACTGGGCTAATCCTTGGTTAGAGAACCCGTGACTACACGTTCACGCGGAGATAATTGTTCACTCCAAAGTGCTAACATAAAAAGTTATGTAAATAAATGATACAATTGAGGTCATTATACTAACAATATAATTTACATAGCTTAAAAGTGATTTTTTCAATTAAATTAAATTCAAATGCACCTTTATTTTGTCAAAGGAGGGACATTATTTACAATATTTACATTTTGCAAATCGTTACCTAGATTCATACATGGTACTTCTGGTACATGAGGTCATACTTTTGGTTCAGTCGGCCCCACGCTTCGGCGATAGCCGTCGTATTCGACAGCATGGTGACAGCTCGGGGCACTTTGGCCAGATCACCACCCGGTATCACTGAGGGTGGCTCGTAGTTGATACCGACCTTGAAGCCGGTTGGACACCAGTCGACGAACTGGATCGTGCGCTTCTGCTTGACGGCTGCGATCGTAGCGTTAACGTCCTTCGGCACGACGTCTCCTCTGTACAACAGGCAGCAGGCCCTGTATTTGGTAATCTCGAGCACGTTATGCTACTCGTGGTGAGCTTTATTGGCCGAAATTGGCGAAAACGTACGTGACGAGCGAAAAGTGGATGCGCGGGTAGGGAACGAGATTTGTCTGGAACTCATTGAGGTCGACGTTGAGTGCGCCCAAGAAGAGCAACAAAGCGCGAAGGCCAACACCGCCCTGCTGATTAGTCGGTTGAGGTTCTGGTAGATCGGTCGCTCAAAGCCCAGATTCCGCCGGCAGACGTTGTAGATGGCCTCGTTGTCCATCATGAACACACAGTCCGCGTGTTCCGAGGTGGCGTGCGTGGTCAGTACCAAATTGTAAGGTTCGACAACAGCCGCCAACACGTGTGGCGCTGGATAGATGCAAAGCCGAGTCGACACTTCTTGGCAAAGTCCTCGACGATATTCTTTATCAGCAGGGAGGGCCGTAAAGCCCGAACCCGTGCCGCTTTCAAACGAGTGGAAGGTGAGAAAGCCCTGTAGGCCATCGCATTGATCCGCCATCTTGCGAATCCGGTCTAGCGTCGGCTGGATAACGACCTTGCCAATAGTGTAGTGTCCCCGTGCGTAGTTATTGGCTGCATTCTCCTTTCCAGAGAGAAACAACCGTCTGTAAAGGTTGTTTTGCACAGGAACGTAATCGTGTAACGTATGACGCATTGCAATTATCGTACTGTATTTTTTCCTAAAGGAATAACCCTTGTTGGTGACTTCTTTATCACGAGATACTTGGCGTCGCGAGATTGAAAGATAACATATAAGTGTCCTCAGACCTTAATTTTGATGCTTATGTCGATAATTACCTAGCTATAAACGAGAATCGTTTCGGCTGAGTATAACCAACCTGTAGGATCCCGTCCTCACCTCATCAATACCGAAGGTTTGAGGTCGACGAAAACGACACGGGGTACGTATTTGCGTCCATTGTCGGCCAACGAAAAAAAAGTGTCGAATCGTCGATCCTTATCTGCATGTCGGCCTAACAAATGTGCACGCTGATCCTCTCCCTTATGATGTAGCGGCTGTTAGCAGCCGTAACTCAACGACGGAGCTGTAGACTGTAAGAAAAATTAGGACAGGCGTTATGTATTTACACGGTGACCAAACGCAGAGTACTGCAGATTTATCTAGTCAAACCGTCCTGCTTGTTCACGTTTTTTTTGTGGGGCTATAGAAAGGCGATACACAATTACGCGATGGGCGCAATCTTTCAATTAACCGTCCGATGTTACCTAATCTTCTGCCTGGGCTTCTAGTGGCCATTTTGCACACCATATCTGCTATGGGCGTCTACTCAAACTCACATTCCAAAGGGTCTTAGGCTTAATCTATTCGAACTTAACCTAACAACCATATATATATATATATATATATATATATATATATATATATCTATATATATATATATATATATATATATATATATATATATATGTTGGCATCGGCAGTGCTCATTAATAGATTTATCAGACTCTTGGAATATGACAGTCATAACACTTTGCCGTCTCTTCGATTTAAAGCCGCATTGGACATTTCTACCTGGACTAATTTTGGATTGACAAAGAATGAGCGGGACGCATGCGAATAGTATAGGGCTTCTTTAAGGGCTTCTTCTCCGTTATTGAAAGCTTCCTCTTTGAGAAGAACAAGTAGTGCTTGATGACAGTGTAGCAACCCGATTGCACAACATTCGGACTGACCCAGGATGGTAACCTAAGCCGCTATTATTTTTATCATCGGTTGGCGACTTCCCTGGCATAATTCGAGTGCGAAACTTCACGTACGCCAATCATGTAGTTCTATACTCGCAAAGCAGATCACTTTCTGGTTAAAATACAGCGTTGTAAGATCTGCCTTGGGATAAGTCAATGCAAAACAAAAACAAAATAATTAGCTTCGCCGCGACGCAAAACTAACTAATATCCAAAACCTTCTCTAAGTGTTGTCAAATAGTTGCCTTTGTTTTGTATTTCGTTGACCTGGATGCCATATTCTCGTCAAGGGAGACGACGTGCTTTACCGCACACGTACTACAGGCGTACCAGAAGAAAAAGCGCGCAAATACATGCAGTCCGTTCAAAACATCTCGGAGGCTCATAAGCTGATACTAAGTACGGTCAGTGGTCTCTTCAACCTAATTATTGAGCCAACGGCGTCCAAAGAAATCTAGACTTTATGAGCTTAAGTGACGCACCAAAATTAAAGGATGTTCGACGGAATGATCACTGTTTTTTTAAAAGAAAGCGACGTATTCGTCTCAAGAGTAGCCATTTGGTTATCGTCGGTCCGACTGTTCATACACGGGCGCGATGCACACCGGTCTTTCGTTAATCAATGCAAATACTTAAGTACAGCTAAACTAGTATTGTTGGATGGCGGCCGCCTTTGGGAACAAACACAGTCAGTTTTGCCAGTTACTACTAATACGGCTTCTTCTTCTAAAATAGCTACTGCTGACTCTTTAGCATCATCTATGGTACGCCGCGGTACGATATCGGACGGCACACGCAGTTTCGACCGGCGTCCAAATGCTGAACATATATTCGACATCAAACGGGCATTTTGAATGTTGGCTTGTTTTGCACTTCAAGCACTGGCTGGGCCGGGACCCATAACGGCTGCACTCATTAACAAACTCTGCGAGCGCTTGCAACTGGCCACTTATGACGATCAATGGTTCGGGTATATATGGGGTATTCTTTCGGCAACGTCTGTCAATTAAAGTACAATACAACGCAGTAATGTCGCTTCGGTGATGAGCACTTTACACTGGTAGTTAACACTCAGACTTAACGTATAATCGTGATTAGCGGTAGTACCTATCATGTATATATATATATATATAGATATATAAAGCTATTGCCGTCATCATAACTTCATTACTGCAATACCTTCTATCATAATGCATAATATTGTTTTTTTTTTTTTTGCTATACGCATAATAGTCGCTGCTTACCAGACACCACAACGGCGCGTGCAGTCGAGGCGCCGATTGAGTAGCTAAGCGGCTCGATGGGGTGACCTTTTCGTCGCGCGACTAATTGACGCGGCTGGTCGACAAAATGGCATCTCTCTCTCTCTCTTTATCGTTCGGCGCCGAGCTCCAGCGAAGAATGGGAGGTTCGATGCGCGTGTGTGTATATTGACACGAATGGACTACTACTGCACTGTGAACATCGAAACGAGAGGAACGCCCATTGCTGGGCTGCACATATGCGTCTCGCGCAGACAACGTTCCATTTTGTCTGCCGACAACATGAGGCTCAACGTGCATTGCTCAACTCGCTGCACTCTGGTCCACGTGCGTCGTGCATGACTTTCGTGCACCTGTTTATTTTGCTGGCGGACGTGATAGTGCAACTATATATATAGGCTTGACTGGTGCCGGTCTTTCACACTTGTGCCATAAGCGACTTTTAATAGACGTGCCATTTGCGTGTCAGCAGCTATGCGTGTCGGCACAACTTTACGTGTATTGCTCATCTCGTGATGTCGCTCCGATGTCATGCTTGTACAGCGTATGTCGCACACTGCTCTCGCAAGTGGACGGGCTCTGTTTGCTCATTTCCGTAAGGTTTTTGTATGCAGCAATTACAGCGGCGCCTTGGCGTTGTGCGAAAGTCATCACTGGCTCGTATTTTATTCGCATTTATGTTTTAAAATGAATGCGCTATAATAAAAATATAACAATCGGCGTAACGGTTTGATGGATACGTCTTAACTCTAATTTCATGAGTCGCGGGTTCGATCCCAACACGACGAGAATGGGTTGATGCCAAGGACTACGTTTTCGTGTAACTCATTCATTCTAAAGAAAAGTACATTCAAATAATAATAATAATAATAATAATAATATCAAGCGAAAAAGGAAAGGGCGTAAAGTTACTAAGTTCTTAGCTATACGCAGATAGACGTGCTCAACTGGAACGACTAGGCAGTGTTCGCCGATATTTTTGCGGACAAAAATATTTTTGACAGCTGGCTGTGACAACTTTGTTTAGGTCACGTTTTCTACCAGACGCGACACAGACGTATATGTGTATTTAAGTGTGTTAGGGTGTGTTTAGAGTAGGGGTGGGAAAGCGTTGAAATAAGTCGATACTATCTTCCTGCTCTTGCACACTAGTAAGCCAATGAGACGCAGAAACTTGCAATCATTCTGCGTCGTTGCTTGGTGCATGGGCTCCAATGTCACATTTCATTCTTATAGTTAGCGTGATGCAAACTGTTTCAGGTGTTTTAACGCAGTTGTGACATTAAACTAAGTTGAGATAAATAAAGGAAAAATAAAAAGTCGTTCAGTCTGAGGACGTATTAGCTTGCGCGTAGCTAATGTAAAGAGGATGATGCGACGGGAAATGTAGGGTTTCCCGGCAAGCCAATGCGAAAACTACCACCCAGAAATCGACAGCATCATTTGACGCCGTCTCCGCTGGCGAAGCGGACAGCCGTGGTGGATTGAAATAGATTGGAATATCAAAAGAGGAAACGTTTGTTTGCAATGCATCAATTGACCAATTGCGCTACATCCAATAATATGTGTGTATGTATCTACTTTTTGGTAACAGCTAATGGCTGCGCAATAGTCGTCGATACTTTTTATTTATTTTCTCAACACCCGGTTTGGGTAAGTGTGTTTATGTTACATCAGAGTATTTTAACACAACCATCAATCTAGCGTTTTTCCAGTTTCCTGCTATGGACATATGGCTGCACCGACTTCCGTCTTGTGGTTCATGAAAACTCTCCACGTTGCGCAGAACGTGATCGAATCCGTGGTCTGCAAAAGCCGTAGTTAGATGCGGATCTTTCACCCCGTTAGCCCTCCGCCGAGTGCTCCTCATTGCTGTTGTCTCATAAATCCTTTTGTCTACCTGACTTACTCTGGTTTGCCAGTTCCGCATATAAACGTCAGAGGCGCACGTTTTCTTTAGATTCCATCGTTTTTGCTGATCCTCTGTCAGCAGTGGGTCATTTTCCATTACGTGGACCACCCTACTTCTGCACGTATTCGTATAGCGCAAAGCCCTCTTTTGATGGGTGCTATATGTGTCTTGAAAATAACGACTGCTGCATGAACCGAATACATGTGTGAGCATTTAATTGCCGCAGCTTCCTGGATGTATGATCTAAAGCTGTTGCCCCTTGTTGATAAGGTGAACTCTAGGTATGTTAATTTGTTTACGTATTTGAATTCCTTTCGCCTGATTTGAAGCACGTCATTCCAGACCAGGCGGCCGCTTTTCCGAAATTGAATGGCTACTGTCTCTTCCCAGTTAATTTTTGAGCCTTTTTCATCAATGAACGTAACTAGTCGATCTATGGCTTGTTTCAGTCTAATGACCACATCATCTGCGTACAGTAAAATTTTGGCCCACTCTCGGGTCTAGCCCGTCCTTATCCGCGCTGGCAGTCTACCCAGGAGTACGGACAACAGCAGTGACCTTAGTCCATCGCCCTGCGCGATATTTGTCTGCTATTTTTAACTACCTTACACCTTGGTGCTATGTTAAACGCTGCCTTTAAATCTAAAAACACAGCATGTAGGCAACTCTTCGGCTTGGACAGCGTATCCCAGATTATTCCGAACAGCTTCCCAATTGCTGAGTGAGTTGACCTTCCCTTCCTAAATTCGTGATGCTTTTCCGTTATTATTTTCCTCTTCACCAACAAATACTCCAATCTCCTCACTATTATTCCTGAGAATATCTTGCACGGGCAGATTTTTATTGCTATTTCCCTACAACCGTTGCCGCTCTTTTTTCTTCTTAAGTGAAGGGTCCTCCCACAGGCGGAGGCGCTCTTCCCCGAGAGAGATTTCCCTTATTATCCAGACCCTAGCTTCCTCTGTCGTCTGATCCCAGGGGCATTCATATTCTGGCGGCGCTTTTGGGTTTGTATCCGGCCCGGCCAATATCCTCCAGCCTGCTCGTTTCTACTGAGCCGTAGGGCACTACGGTCGTAGGGTACGGATCTGTTTTGTGAGTGCTTAAATGACAAAGGGTGATAGTGGGCGCCTTTCGAATACCTATACGCCGCGTATCAACTTGTAGGATAGTTCCCTCTAGGTCTGAAAAGAACTCCCTTCAGCAGCGATTCTTGCTTTTTGCGATAGCTTTGCGCAGCCTTGAGGCGCTTAAACTCACACTAAAGTTGTACGAAATAAGTGAATGTTACTGCGCTATGCCCTAATGGCTTTAGTTTTGGCCCAGATGCAGCTTCTGCGAGTTAACGCAATCGTCTCGTTCCAGCAGTACTTCGGTGAGGCAACCGGTAGCGCATGGAATGTCCGCGGTCTTTGTACGGCTCGGTACAAATCTCTTGCAGCATTTTTGCAAGTCCTGGGCGCATTCGGCTTTCTCTCTTGAGTCCAAAATCTTTGTCAGCTTGGCCCGAAGCGTTTTGTTATTCTGCGGCTTTCACCTCGGTGTCCTACTTAAAATTGGTGAGGGTGTTAGAGTGATGGTTTGTTTTTCCGACGTCATATTATCTACAGTAGTGATCGCTTCGATTTTCTTCTTCAAGCAGTATGTGCCAGTTTAAGACCATAATGGCATACTTTCGTTTACAAATTGTCAGGTCTATGTGCGATTATATTCCACCGCGGTAGAAGGTAGGATCCGAGTCCCTATTAAGGATAACCATGTCCCCCGCCGCTAGCCATTCTAGCAGCACTGCACCTCTTCTGTTAGTATTAGTAGAGCCCCATGTAGTTGAAGCAGCAATAAAATCTCCAGAAAAGACTACTACTGGCAGTGAGCAGCTCCTAGCTGACCACTCCATGTCATGTTGTATGCCTACATTACTTCTGTTACAGTTCACTTAAACTACTTACGTTATTGGTATTTTGAGACATAGCAGTTGGTCCATTGACGGTGACCGTACGATTATTTTTCGCGAGGGTTGCTTAAAATCGTCGTCGTCCTCAGCAGGCGTGCTTACTGTCCGCCGACATCATAATGTCGTCGACAATCTTCCTGATCGTCGCCCCTCTCTTCCTCACGGCGGTAAAACTTGCGTCCGTGTTGCCCCAAGAGCCTCGCAGCGCAGAACGGTGTGTTCTACGTCGTCGGGCTCACCAGTGCCACACGTCGCTCAAATATCATTGTTCGCCTTTATAATTCTCATGATGTAGCGTTGGAACTGACCGTGTCCGGTCAGCACGTGCGTCGTACAGTAGGATGGCTCGTCATCTTGACAGTCGTAGCACACACTCTGAGGCCTGGTATCAGACCTTTGGTCCAGCACCCATTTGCCACCTAGGGTTTAACCTCCGCCGATTCTTCCTGCCAGGTCTCAATCGTGAAACTCCTAGCCACGGTCAGATGCAACTATCCGTCGAGAAAGCGCTTGCTTCTCTTTCCCGCGAACAGTTTCCATGGCAGCATCTTGTACCGGGAGGGCTTCGGTCGAAACCGTTCGGTATGCGCGCCTTACCCTGATCGCAAGCGTCCGTTGAGCTGACAATTAACTTGCTCAACTTATCGTCTATTGTATTGCAGGAACCCACTAAGCACTCCGGCAAATTTTATATTCAACACACACTTGACTTGAGTAATAAATTATTGTTTGTGATAAACCCCCGACGAATAACGTCTAGGACATTCGTCTTTCCGGGTGGGGTGTCGGGTCTGGGAGAGCTGCGACGTTGGCCTTACGCGCGGAGACTAGGTGCGGGCTGCCACGATGACGCCTGGCCTTTGTTATATTAGACCTGTAATTTGGGCATGCAGAGGAATTGGCTGAGTGTCCGGTAACTCTACAGTTATAGCACAAGGGTCCTTCCTACATCTATACGAGATGTGACCCAATTCACCGCATTTGTAGTAGCGTTTAGTTGCCACTAGCTCAAATGTGCAGGTCCGTGCCTGGTGCCAAATTCGTTGACATTTTTGGTATGTGGGTATAATAGCCCACTCGGAAATTGGGTAGGACGTCCAGCCAATCTGGGCTGTTCCGATCTCCGTCAGCTTCTCTGCGTCACTGTGGCTTAACCGAGCCACGGCCGATTATCGGTAACGTCGTTCCTTTGAGCAAGTCCCTTAGTATAAACGAGCGCAGTGTTCACACATCATGGGAAGTCTGTGCACCTCCTTGGCCTTAAGGGCCTCTAAGAAGGACGCGGAGCCACCCTGTGCGGTTTCTGCCACTGTTAATCGTATATCACCGCTACCTAAGTGTTAACGTAGTAACTTTTACGTTGTATTCTGTCGGGTCGACTGTACTGCCAAGACGCTTGAGCGTTTTAGCATCGGAGACAACTTTCTTCCTTTGGAGATTAATCGAGGTGCCGCTTGGTGCCCTCATGGCCCTTCTTGCCTGTTGAGTTGTGTCTCTCTTCTTGGATCTCTCTTGGGTGAAAGCAATCTGAATATGCCTTCGTGCGATACGTTTAAGAAGCTTATTGACCGCCTTGGCCTTGTTCAGGCTTTTTATGTAGCAAGAATGAGCCCTGCCTCATGCAGTGCTTTATATTTCTCCTTGAGTTCTACTGCCCTTGCGACCGCTTGGTCACTCATCTCGCCATCCTTCCACAGCGTAAAGTCCTTAACATAGAGGATCCGAAGTGGACTTTCGCTCAAAATGCTCGCTTTGAGTTGTTGCACGCACTATCTAGCCATTCACTCAACAAAAGGTCCTTCAGGTCATCTGCAGTTTCGGAGCGTGCGATCAACTAGTTTATGACTTTTATCTGTTGACTGTAACATGTTGTCGGTCTGTTTATTTGCAGCTCGCTGTTGTTCATTGGCATGTCTGGCTTTCTCTTATTATATTGTGTCTCTTGGTAGGGAATTCCATTAAATTCTGGACCACGATTTGGAGTGACCTTGTACATTTCTACGATCAGCCCCATAATTTTGGCCCATTGGCACAAAAGCGGATCTTCCTTGTCTCCCTTCTCTAGATCTAGTCCAGGATCAGCATCTTTCATCGCCTTCTTCCTTGTCCGGCTGAGCGCCCTGGTTCTGTTTTGGCTGAGCGCCCTGGTTCTTAATCCGAGTGAATGCGCTGCCCCTTGTCTGGCTCCATGTGAGAGGGGGAACGGCCTAAAGCTTCTTGCTACCTGCGGGAAGTTGTTTTTACAGGCTGGGTGTTAGCTGCTTAGCTGGTGTCCCGTTAGCCTAAATAAGGCCGTGATAATACTGCCGGCACTAGGCTGAGTAGACGCTTTTGACAATATGGTTAATATCAACAACAAAAGCGACGAGAGTGACAACAACAATGATTTTGGGTCAAACAAGTTTAGCGACGTCGTCGGGGCACCGAAGGCGCAGACAGGAGAAGAGAAAGAAGAAGAAGACAAGAGGAAAAGGACATCAAATAGCAGCTCGGCGGCCGCAGCTGCTGAGCTGCGCCGCTGGCTGATGACGGCGGATAAACCGTTTAGAACCGCATTTCAGGCTGAGTGTTGGATGACATTTCAGGCGAATTACGAACACCGAAATCCTCTAACCGGCGTTTTGCAAAACGGTCCACCACGCTGAAACTGCTCAGTGCAACGTAGGCGAAGACGATTGCCGTGCTGGCACTTTTTTACTAGTACTGTTAATTCATATAGATGGCTTAGTGGCAAAGCCTTTGCCTTGCATTCGGGAGGACTGGGTTCGAGACCCAGACCGGCCACTCTTAAATTGGTTTGCATGATTTCCAATGTAGACAAGGTAAATGCCGCAGTGGATTAAAGTTAGCCATGACATGAAAAAACTGTACACGGGCAATAGCCATACGGAAAATCTTTACGGGAAAAAAAACATACATTTACACACTAATGTTACCAATACTGCTAGGTTTAGGATAGGATACGGCGTCCTCTACGGCTGCTTGTCACCCGAGGTACGACTATTACTATGCTATATGTGCCGATTTCGACATTAGCAGTTGCTGCTCCAGACATAGACGCTAGTAGCTTGTAAGGTGAATCTGGTAAAATAGTGTAGCTGATAAGCGTTTTATTGTACAATATAGTTTAATAGGGGCTAGGACATTGGCCCTCCTCAACGAGAAATGCCGTTATTCTGAGCACTGTTTTGTTGTCTAAAACAACGTAGGATATGAGTAAGGTGGCATCGTCTGTGGCTGAACACGATAGAAGGATATGCCACTTTATTTTGAACTTATAGCAGTCATTTGTGTCTAGGCAATTAGTGCGTTTACTTATAGGAACACTGTTTTGCGACCCATTGCAATTGTTAATTATATTGTTTTTGTTTGCGTTCGCTTAGTAGTGCTTATGTGCGACCGGAAGACCTATTCGACATTCTGCTTGATGCAGATATTAATTTTTAAGTAGACACTGACTATTGAATGCGGCATGCATGTGTAAAGTTGTTTTTTAAGCAAATGGTGCTTAGCCACCTTGGTCAGACTTTTTGCTTTCTATTTGTTTAGTTATTGCTTCTAAAACGCACGGCACATTATTCTTCTCTCATTACAGGCTATTCTAGTTATTAACCATTCGTGTCTTGTATGAATCAAATTTTTGTGTTTATATTTGAGAAGAGTAAATTGTTTTCGCGCCTATTTGACAACTGATTGATTATTTTGTATAATCGTAGCGTGGCTACGTTAAATTAAGTTTTTAATAGCTTGCCAGAATAAGTCTTAGTAGCCATACTACAACTAAGTTACTTTTCCGTAAACAAACTATTATCTAGTGTTTTACTATGTACGTTGTTTCTTTCATACATTTTGACATATATTATTTATAGAATTAAATTTCTAGTTAAAAACTAACTAGGATAAGCTTACCAATCATAATGTATGCGCCAAACTTAGTTATATGAGAGGCTATCCTGAGCAAAGCTAGCAGTGGGTCAAGATGAAGATGCTTGCAGTCTTGCCAGGCAACGCCACTTCCAAAATGTCGCCCCTTTCGATGAAGCGGTCGAAGTGCTCTGCAATTAGGAGCTTACGGAGACAGATGCGCATCGTGGACGCCTATCTTTGGCCTTCAGGTTTTCAGATCAGGCAAGAATTACACCTGGAAAGTCTTGGCTACCGATCTAAACCTTTTGAACGTTGACCGGAGCTCTTAACTAGTATCTAATTGCAAATACTGAATGAATAAGAACATACCTAAGGATTTCCGCTTGACAAATTTGCATATTTGTCTGATTGAGACGCCTACCAAATCTGCCTGTAAGGATGATTTGGATGTCTCAACAACAACGCAGCAATATTTTTCTCTGTGGGTAGCTCGTTTTTAAAGCGTCTAGGCAAAGCTTAAAGCAACCCAGCTGCTGCGATAGCTTTGCGCAGCCTTGAGGCGCTTAAACTCACACTAAAGTTGTACGAAATAAGTGAATGTTACTGCGCTATGCCCTAATGGCTTTAGTTTTGGCCCAGATGCAGCTTCTGCGAGTTAACGCAATCGTCTCGTTCCAGCAGTACTTCGGTGAGGCAACCGGTAGCGCATGGAATGTCCGCGGTCTTTGTACGGCTCGGTACAAATCTCTTGCAGCATTTTTGCAAGTCCTGGGCGCATTCGGCTTTCTCTCTTGAGTCCAAAATCTTTGTCAGCTTGGCCCGAAGCGTTTTGTTATTCTGCGGCTTTCACCTCGGTGTCCTACTTAAAATTGGTGAGGGTGTTAGAGTGATGGTTTGTTTTTCCGACGTCATATTATCTACAGTAGTGATCGCTTCGATTTTCTTCTTCAAGCAGTATGTGCCAGTTTAAGACCATAATGGCATACTTTCGTTTACAAATTGTCAGGTCTATGTGCGATTATATTCCACCGCGGTAGAAGGTAGGATCCGAGTCCCTATTAAGGATAACCATGTCCCCCGCCGCTAGCCATTCTAGCAGCACTGCACCTCTTCTGTTAGTATTAGTAGAGCCCCATGTAGTTGAAGCAGCAATAAAATCTCCAGAAAAGACTACTACTGGCAGTGAGCAGCTCCTAGCTGACCACTCCATGTCATGTTGTATGCCTACATTACTTCTGTTACAGTTCACTTAAACTACTTACGTTATTGGTATTTTGAGACATAGCAGTTGGTCCATTGACGGTGACCGTACGATTATTTTTCGCGAGGGTTGCTTAAAATCGTCGTCGTCCTCAGCAGGCGTGCTTACTGTCCGCCGACATCATAATGTCGTCGACAATCTTCCTGATCGTCGCCCCTCTCTTCCTCACGGCGGTAAAACTTGCGTCCGTGTTGCCCTAAGAGCCTCGCAGCGCAGAACGGTGTGTTCTACGTCGTCGGGCTCACCAGTGCCACACGTCGCTCAAATATCATTGTTCGCCTTTATAATTCTCATGATGTAGCGTTGGAACTGACCGTGTCCGGTCAGCACGTGCGTCGTACAGTAGGATGGCTCGTCATCTTGACAGTCGTAGCACACACTCTGAGGCCTGGTATCAGACCTTTGGTCCAGCACCCATTTGCCACCTAGGGTTTAACCTCCGCCGATTCTTCCTGCCAGGTCTCAATCGTGAAACTCCTAGCCACGGTCAGATGCAACTATCCGTCGAGAAAGCGCTTGCTTCTCTTTCCCGCGAACAGTTTCCATGGCAGCATCTTGTACCGGGAGGGCTTCGGTCGAAACCGTTCGGTATGCGCGCCTTACCCTGATCGCAAGCGTCCGTTGAGCTGACAATTAACTTGCTCAACTTATCGTCTATTGTATTGCAGGAACCCACTAAGCACTCCGGCAAATTTTATATTCAACACACACTTGACTTGAGTAATAAATTATTGTTTGTGATAAACCCCCGACGAATAACGTCTAGGACATTCGTCTTTCCGGGTGGGGTGTCGGGTCTGGGAGAGCTGCGACGTTGGCCTTACGCGCGGAGACTAGGTGCGGGCTGCCACGATGACGCCTGGCCTTTGTTATATTAGACCTGTAATTTGGGCATGCAGAGGAATTGGCTGAGTGTCCGGTAACTCTACAGTTATAGCACAAGGGTCCTTCCTACATCTATACGAGATGTGACCCAATTCACCGCATTTGTAGTAGCGTTTAGTTGCCACTAGCTCAAATGTGCAGGTCCGTGCCTGGTGCCAAATTCGTTGACATTTTTGGTATGTGGGTATAATAGCCCACTCGGAAATTGGGTAGGACGTCCAGCCAATCTGGGCTGTTCCGATCTCCGTCAGCTTCTCTGCGTCACTGTGGCTTAACCGAGCCACGGCCGATTATCGGTAACGTCGTTCCTTTGAGCAAGTCCCTTAGTATAAACGAGCGCAGTGTTCACACATCATGGGAAGTCTGTGCACCTCCTTGGCCTTAAGGGCCTCTAAGAAGGACGCGGAGCCACCCTGTGCGGTTTCTGCCACTGTTAATCGTATATCACCGCTACCTAAGTGTTAACGTAGTAACTTTTACGTTGTATTCTGTCGGGTCGACTGTACTGCCAAGACGCTTGAGCGTTTTAGCATCGGAGACAACTTTCTTCCTTTGGAGATTAATCGAGGTGCCGCTTGGTGCCCTCATGGCCCTTCTTGCCTGTTGAGTTGTGTCTCTCTTCTTGGATCTCTCTTGGGTGAAAGCAATCTGAATATGCCTTCGTGCGATACGTTTAAGAAGCTTATTGACCGCCTTGGCCTTGTTCAGGCTTTTTATGTAGCAAGAATGAGCCCTGCCTCATGCAGTGCTTTATATTTCTCCTTGAGTTCTACTGCCCTTGCGACCGCTTGGTCACTCATCTCGCCATCCTTCCACAGCGTAAAGTCCTTAACATAGAGGATCCGAAGTGGACTTTCGCTCAAAATGCTCGCTTTGAGTTGTTGCACGCACTATCTAGCCATTCACTCAACAAAAGGTCCTTCAGGTCATCTGCAGTTTCGGAGCGTGCGATCAACTAGTTTATGACTTTTATCTGTTGACTGTAACATGTTGTCGGTCTGTTTATTTGCAGCTCGCTGTTGTTCATTGGCATGTCTGGCTTTCTCTTATTATATTGTGTCTCTTGGTAGGGAATTCCATTAAATTCTGGACCACGATTTGGAGTGACCTTGTACATTTCTACGATCAGCCCCATAATTTTGGCCCATTGGCACAAAAGCGGATCTTCCTTGTCTCCCTTCTCTAGATCTAGTCCAGGATCAGCATCTTTCATCGCCTTCTTCCTTGTCCGGCTGAGCGCCCTGGTTCTGTTTTGGCTGAGCGCCCTGGTTCTTAATCCGAGTGAATGCGCTGCCCCTTGTCTGGCTCCATGTGAGAGGGGGAACGGCCTAAAGCTTCTTGCTACCTGCGGGAAGTTGTTTTTACAGGCTGGGTGTTAGCTGCTTAGCTGGTGTCCCGTTAGCCTAAATAAGGCCGTGATAATACTGCCGGCACTAGGCTGAGTAGACGCTTTTGACAATATGGTTAATATCAACAACAAAAGCGACGAGAGTGACAACAACAATGATTTTGGGTCAAACAAGTTTAGCGACGTCGTCGGGGCACCGAAGGCGCAGACAGGAGAAGAGAAAGAAGAAGAAGACAAGAGGAAAAGGACATCAAATAGCAGCTCGGCGGCCGCAGCTGCTGAGCTGCGCCGCTGGCTGATGACGGCGGATAAACCGTTTAGAACCGCATTTCAGGCTGAGTGTTGGATGACATTTCAGGCGAATTACGAACACCGAAATCCTCTAACCGGCGTTTTGCAAAACGGTCCACCACGCTGAAACTGCTCAGTGCAACGTAGGCGAAGACGATTGCCGTGCTGGCACTTTTTTACTAGTACTGTTAATTCATATAGATGGCTTAGTGGCAAAGCCTTTGCCTTGCATTCGGGAGGACTGGGTTCGAGACCCAGACCGGCCACTCTTAAATTGGTTTGCATGATTTCCAATGTAGACAAGGTAAATGCCGCAGTGGATTAAAGTTAGCCATGACATGAAAAAACTGTACACGGGCAATAGCCATACGGAAAATCTTTACGGGAAAAAAAACATACATTTACACACTAATGTTACCAATACTGCTAGGTTTAGGATAGGATACGGCGTCCTCTACGGCTGCTTGTCACCCGAGGTACGACTATTACTATGCTATATGTGCCGATTTCGAAATTAGCAGTTGCTGCTCCAGACATAGACGCTAGTAGCTTGTAAGGTGAATCTGGTAAAATAGTGTAGCTGATAAGCGTTTTATTGTACAATATAGTTTAATAGGGGCTAGGACATTGGCCCTCCTCAACGAGAAATGCCGTTATTCTGAGCACTGTTTTGTTGTCTAAAACAACGTAGGATATGAGTAAGGTGGCATCGTCTGTGGCTGAACACGATAGAAGGATATGCCACTTTATTTTGAACTTATAGCAGTCATTTGTGTCTAGGCAATTAGTGCGTTTACTTATAGGAACACTGTTTTGCGACCCATTGCAATTGTTAATTATATTGTTTTTGTTTGCGTTCGCTTAGTAGTGCTTATGTGCGACCGGAAGACCTATTCGACATTCTGCTTGATGCAGATATTAATTTTTAAGTAGACACTGACTATTGAATGCGGCATGCATGTGTAAAGTTGTTTTTTAAGCAAATGGTGCTTAGCCACCTTGGTCAGACTTTTTGCTTTCTATTTGTTTAGTTATTGCTTCTAAAACGCACGGCACATTATTCTTCTCTCATTACAGGCTATTCTAGTTATTAACCATTCGTGTCTTGTATGAATCAAATTTTTGTGTTTATATTTGAGAAGAGTAAATTGTTTTCGCGCCTATTTGACAACTGATATTGATTATTTTGTATAATCGTAGCGTGGCTACGTTAATTAAGTTTTTAATAGCTTGCCAGAATAAGTCTTAGTAGCCATACTACAACTAAGTTAGTTTTCCGTAAACAAACTATTATCTAGTGTTTTACTATGTACGTTGTTTCTTTCATACATTTTGACATATATTATTTATAGAATTAAATTTCTAGTTAAAAACTAACTAGGATAAGCTTACCAATCATAATGTATGCGCCAAACTTAGTTATATGAGAGGCTATCCTGAGCAAAGCTAGCAGTGGGTCAAGATGAAGATGCTTGCAGTCTTGCCAGGCAACGCCACTTCCAAAATGTCGCCCCTTTCGATGAAGCGGTCGAAGTGCTCTGCAATTAGGAGCTTACGGAGACAGATGCGCATCGTGGACGCCTATCTTTGGCCTTCAGGTTTTCAGATCAGGCAAGAATTACACCTGGAAAGTCTTGGCTACCGATCTAAACCTTTTGAACGTTGACCGGAGCTCTTAACTAGTATCTAATTGCAAATACTGAATGAATAAGAACATACCTAAGGATTTCCGCTTGACAAATTTGCATATTTGTCTGATTGAGACGCCTACCAAATCTGCCTGTAAGGATGATTTGGATGTCTCAACAACAACGCAGCAATATTTTTACTCTGTGGGTAGCTCGTTTTTAAAGCGTCTAGGCAAAGCTTAAAGCAACCCAGCTGCGCTACTTATGTCCGTGATAAAGACGCATTATCATTACAGGTTTCCAGACGATCTAAAAATTAGTCTATGTCAAAACATGGTTAACAGCGAACTGCCAGAAAGTAGGCGCTCTAATTGGCTTAGAACTGACTTTGAGATGTGAGATGTTTTTTGCTGACCTATTTACTTTAAGTTTTCGATTAGTCATTGTGAAATGTTGCTAAATATTGAACGCACACTGTCTCACACCAACCATGAATGCTTTTGCTTTATCATCCATATTAAGGTTAAAATTTTGAAACCTTTGAAATCGAACGCTTCAAGATGATACGATGCACCTGAGCAGAACTAGCGCCGTTTTAAATTCGTAAATAATACGACATTACATTAAGGTGCAGCGTATGAATAAGTATCCAATAATAAATGTTAAATATTTATACTTAAGTGTAGTCAGGCATGCCACAGGCCGCGGTTACTCTTTGCCAGTAAGAAAAGTAATTCATTTATTGGAAGCAACTTTTTTTTAATGCTACCAGGCTAAGAGATGCTTATTCGGTGGCTACTCAGATAGAAACATTGAAGATCAGGTAAGACTTTCAGAACTGCCATTATAACGCAAGACTTGCTATCAATAAGTCGCCAACCAAACTATAAACGTATCCAGTTGAGCAGAAAATGTCAGTTAAAACACTTTTTAAAAACATCATTTTGTCTGGCGAGCCTACTTTCAGCGCTTGCGTGCACTCGTGAAGATAGTGATTTAAAATTCAGCCGTCTCGTCCTCATCTACGCCGCCGCCTGACTCAGTCGCCACCTCCTCGAAGTCTTTCTCCAGAGCGGCAAGGTCTTCACGTGCCTCGGAAAACTCACCCTCCTCCATTCCTTCGCCGACGAACCAGTGGACAAACGCTCGTTTCTGGTACATGAGGTCATACTTTTGGTTCAGTCGACCCCACGCTTCGGCGATAGCCGTCGTATTCGACAGCATGGTGACAGCTCGGGGCACTTTGGCCAGATCACCACCCGGTATCACTGAGGGTGGCTCGTAGTTGATACCGACCTTGAAGCCGGTTGGACACCAGTCGACGAACTGGATCGTGCGCTTCTGCTTGACGGCTGCGATCGTAGCGTTGACGTCCTTCGGCACGACGTCTCCTCGGTACAACAGGCAGCAGGCCATGTATTTGCCATTGCGTGGATCGCACACGACGAGCTGGTTCTGCGGCTCGAAGCACGCGTTGGTGATCTCGAGCACGTTATGCTGCTCGTGGTGAGCTTTCTCGGCCGAAATGATTGGCGCGTACGTGACGAGCGGAAAGTGGATGCGCGGATAGGGAACGAGATTTGTCTGGAACTCATTGAGGTCGACGTTGAGTGCGCCCGAGAAGCGCAGCGAAGCCGTGATGGCCGACACCGCCTGGCTGATCAATCGGTTCAGGTTCTGGTACATCGGCCGCTCAACGCCCAGATTCCGTCGGCAGATGTTGTAGATGGCCTCGTTGTCCATCATGAACACACAGTCCGCGTGTTCCAAGGTGGCGTGCGTGGTCAGCACCGAATTGTAGGGCTCGACGACGGCCGTCGACACCTGTGGCGCTGGATAAATGGCAAAACCGAGTCGACACTTCTTAACAAAGTCCTCCACGATATTCTCCATCAGCAGGGACGTAAAGCCCGAACCCGTGCCACCCCCAAACGAGTGGAAGATAAGAAAACCCTGTAGGCCATCGCATTGATCGGCCATCTTGCGAATGCGGTCTAGCGTCGGCTGGATCACCTCTTTGCCAATAGTGTAGTGTCCCCGTGCGTAGTTATTGGCTGCATCCTCCTTTCCAGAGATGAGCATTTCGGGATGAAACAACTGTCTGTAAAGATTGTGTTGCACAGGAACGTAATCGTATTACGTTGCGGTTATTGTACTGTATTTTCTTTTTCTAAAGGTACAACCCTTCTCGGTTTATTTTTTAACATGAGATATTGCACATCGTTAGACTGCAAGATAGCATACGAGTATATGCAGACATTGACTTAGCCTAGCCTTAATTTTCCTGCTTATACCGATCACTACCTATCTATCAACGATAGTCGTTTCGGCTGACTATAACCGACCTGTAGGGTCCTGTCTTCACCTCGTCAATAACCGAAGGTTCGAGGTCGACGAAAAGGGCACGGGGTACGTATTTGCGTCCACCGCCGGCCGATGAGAAAAAGGTGTCGAATCGCCGATCCTTCTCAGGGTCCGGCTTGTCGGGAGAAGCGGCCTGAGTGAAACTTCCATCAGCATTGATGTTGTGCTCGAGGCAGTACAGCTCCCAGCAAGCGGCGCCCATCTGCACGCCGGCCTGACCAATGTGCACGTTGATGATCTCCCTCATGATGTAGCGGCTGTTAGCAGCGGTAACTCAACGACGGAGCTGAAGGCTGCAAGACAGATTAGGACAGGCGTATGTGTTTGCACGGTGATCAGACGCAGAGCAGTGCAGATTTATCTAGTCAAGTCGTCCTGTTGTTCACGTTTTTTGTGGGATATGGAAAGGCGATACACGATTACGCAGTAGACTCTATTTTTCGATTATCATCCAGTGTTGTCTACTTTTTCTACCTGACCTTCTAGTCCCCATTTTGCACACCGTAACGAAGGGCGCTTACTCAAGCCCTACATTCCAGTGACTCCCGTGATAACAACCGTTTTTCCTCTTTAATTGTCCATAGATTAGCGTAAGCTAAAAGCATCTCTTATAGATCGTTGTCTATATGGGCGCTTGCAAATTTAGCCGTGTCGAAAAAGGCTAGCCTATTCGAACTTTGCCGTCTATAACTTCATATATATTATAATATATTAAAAGCGATCAGTGATGTTGGCATCGGCAGTGGCTCTTCAACAGATTTATCAGACTCTTGAAATAAGACAGTCAGAACACTTTGCCGTCTCTTTCGACTTGCCGCATTGCACATTTCTACCCGGACTAATTTTGGACAAAGCAGCATGTCCAGCATTTCAGTCAATAGCTGAACTATTATAGCAAGATGAGAGAAGACGCAATGATGTGAAGGAAGCACTAGTCTTGTCTGATATATGTGTTATAATTTTACCATAATAATAATAATAATAATAATAATAATAATAATAATAATAATATAATAATAATAATAATAATAATAATAATAATATATTTTGGGCAAGCAGTGATCGGGATGCATGCGAATAGTGCAGGGCTTCTTCTGATCCTTCATTGAAAGCTTCTTCTTTAAGAAAAACACGTAATCCTTGATGACAGTGTAATAACCCGATTGCACAACATTCGGAGTGACCCAGAATGGTAATCTAAGCCGCTGTTATTTTTAGAACTGGTGAGCGACCCTCCCTAGCATCATTTGAGGACGACACATCTTAGTCGAGATATTCGACATTCATGTACGTCAATAACCAACCAGTAGGGTCCTGTCTTCACCCTTAGAAAAATTCTATACTCGCAACAGCAGAACACTTACTGGTAAAACTACAGCGTTATGTCGATTGTAACTGTCTTAGGATGAACCAAAGCAAAAAATACTTCTATACTTCGTTGACCTAGATGCCACATTCTCTTTAGGGGGACGTGCTTCACCACATAGACACATATTACACACGCATAAAGAGAAAGAGCGTAGAGGATTGCAGTCCGTCCAATACGGCTCGGAGGTTCATTAGCTGATACTAAATACGGCCACTGGTTTCTTCACTGGTTCAACCTAATTATCGAACCAACAGCCTCGCATAAAATCTAGATTATATGGCTTTAAGTGACGCACTCAGACTTGACGTATAATTGTGACTAGCGGTAGTACCTATCCCATACATATAAATATGTAAAACTACTGCTGATCATTACTTCAATATTGCAATATCTGTTATCCCCATAATAGTATAATTTCTGTTATACGCATAATAGCCGCTGCTTACCAAAGGCCGAAAAGGCGCGTGCAGTCGAGAAGCCACGTAGCTTAACGGGTCGATGAGGTGACCTTTTCGTCGCGCGACTAATTGACGCGGCTGGTCGAGAAAATGGCGTCGTCTATTCGAAGCAGCGCCGAGACCCAGCGAAGAATGAGAGGCTCGATGCCCGTATGTGTATATATACACAGATGGACTTCGCATTGTCGTCATCGAAACGAGAGCGCCATTGCTGGCCGCCATGGTGCACACGTGCGTCCGGTGCAGACAACGTTCCATTTTGTCTGCCGACCACATGAGGCTCAACGTGCATTACTCAATTCGCTGCACGCTCGTTCGCGTGCGTCGTGCATGACTTTCGTGCACCTGTCTATTGTGCTGGCCACCTTGGCCGGCTTTCGCGTGCGCGGACGCGATAATGCGACGTCCTTAGGTTTAGCTGGTGCCGCTCTTTGACCCTTGTGCGGTAAGCGCTTGCTAATAATATACATGCCATTGCATGTTATTATAGAGACGACGAGAATGGGTAGATGCTAAGTACTTCGTTTTATGCATAACTAATTTATTCATAATAATAATAATAATAATAATAATAATAATAATAATAATAATAATAATAATAATAATAATAATAATAATAATAATAATTATATATATTATTATTATTATTATTATTATTATAACCGCATGGTGGCCGCCCTAAGAATAGGAGCTCCCATATGTGAGCCATACGAGTGCAGGGCGTGTGGAAAAACAGTGGATAAGGACGGACTGCACCCTTTAAGCTGCTCTAAGAGCCCTGGTAGGACTCTCAGACATGCGGAAATCAACGCAGTCCTAAAGAAGGTTCTTCGTAGAGCCGGCATACCAAGCACCCTAGCGCCCAGGTTGGGCTTCGAAGACGACAAAAAACCGACGGCGTCACCAATCCGCCATGGTCTAAGGGCAAATGCCTGGTATGGGATGCCACGGTATCATGTACAGTGGCTCCGTCATATTTGATGCACCGCGCAACCCGGTCAGCGTGGGTTGCTGAACATGCTGAGATCGCAAAAAACGCAAATACTCTGACCTGGAGAAAAGATACTACCTCGTACCCGTCGCCATGGTAACGATGGGTCTAATCAGCAAAAACACAAGTATCTTCCTCAAACACCCAGGTATCAAACTTAGTGCCAACATGGGTAACCAGTGCGAGGGTGAGTTTCTGCGTCAGCAACTCTCGCTTGCAGTGTGTAGGGGAAACGCCGCCGCTGTCATCGGCTCTATGGATTGAGGAGCGGGGGTGAGCCTAGGCGGGTACACGTTTAGGTCCCACAATTGTAGGAACACGCCGAAAAATTGAATAAATAATAATAACATGTAGATAGATGTGCTTGACTGGTTATACGACTAAGCAGTGTTTGCCGGCATTTTTGCGAACAAAAATAAAGCTGGCTGTGACAAATTTGTTAGGATCCCGTTTTCCACCAGACACGACGACACAGACATATTCACAAACATTCAGATTTCCCGCTCCTGCACACTAGTATGGCACCACATAAAATGCAGAAACTTGCAATCACCCTGACTTCTGCAGGGCCTCCAATATCACGTTTCATTCTTATAGCTAGGCAAGCTTTTTTAACGCAGTGTTTTAACGCAGTTGTGACATTAAGCAGAGTCGAGCTGAATAAATGAAAAATTGAAAGTCGTGCAGTCTGAGGACGTATTAGCTTGCGCGTAGCTAATGTCCAAAGAATGTTGCGACGGAGGAACCCTCCGATTAGAGGGCCGACAGTATGGTGTGTGAAGTGTTGGCGACGATAAATGTGTCATTATAGCAGAGTTGCCCGGCCGTCCAATTCGGAAACCGCCAGCCAGTAATCGATGGCATCATTTGACGCCGTCTTCGCTGGCTAAACTGACAGTCGAGATGGAGTGAAACAGATTGGAATAGAAAAGCCATTGGTCACACCGCGACCACTCCAAAGAGGAAGCGTTGGTTGCTTACTAAAGCAATGTATCAATTGACCAATTGCGCTACATACAATAATATGTGTGTATGTCTTTAACTTGTCGTTATCTATCTAACGCAGATAATATACGCATATATATATATATATATATATTATATATATATATATATATATATATATGCGTCGTACCCGTTCCAGGACGTACCCTGTTCAATTGGTTACTCTATTGCTATCGTTAAAATTGTATTGTTATTGTGCTGTGTTTCCTGCTGCCGCTGCTGCTGCTGTCGCTGCGACTACTATTGATCCTGCTAGTACATTCCGGAATGTGTACAAACGGTGCAATCAAATGTACGTAACATGGAAGTTGATAACTTTAACTTTGCAACGAATCGCGGTATTTTAGTACCGTCTCTCCATCTCCGGCTGGCAATGCACAGTAGAGCGTGTGGCGTCATCAATACGCCATTTCGTGCGGATGCCGCTGGAGCAGTTGTTACTAGTATTATAATCATTATGATCACTGTCATTTTGCAGGTAAACCTGCGGAAGAGCTGGATATCATTATGGCTGTCAGCTGTGATCAGCTGATTTCCTGTTCGACACCTCTGTGCTGCCTACCAGCTTGCTCGATGTGGCTGCAGCCGCCGCTGCCGTTACTAATTCTTAACAGCCCAACAGTTCTTCCCGCCCGCTCCTTTTCGCGAGCTGAGCGGGTTCTTCTTTACCCGTCCGACAATCGAACGCGAATTTTGACACCTTTGCGGCAAAGGCAACGACGGCAACTTCTCCAACAACCAGCACTCAACTACTACGACAGCTACAATAAGTACGAAAATTGTTACGTATGCTACCACTTCTACTGCTTGTAGTAATAATAATAATAACAATAATAATATATTATTATTCTTCTTCTTCTTCTTCTTATTATTATTATTATTATTATTATTATTATTAGAGAAGTACTTTACTCCATGACGCCTAAGCTAGATGCCGCGTTCCTTCCTCAAATGGCCAAAGCTAACGCTTGCCTCAAAAATTGGCCTTCTATTCGATCACTCATGGCCTTCTGAATTGGCTTGCTTAATTATTTGAAGAATACTTCGGTTTCCGTGCTGAGTGGTCCTACTCCATGGCAAAGGGGCACAAAGATATATTTTGTTTCCAGTCTAGCGTATTCATTTCGTTTTCTGCTTCCGTGTGCTTTACCCACCCCGGCCTAACTGAGCTGTGATGTATGTAGGAAGCCGCGGTAAGAAGAAATCAAATTCAACCAGAACCCTTACTTAGCCCTCAGTCTGCAAGAGGGCGCGTGTAACATGTACTAGTGCCTTTGCGCCGCCTCTTACAGCCACTCCAACCTGATGCGGCAGCATCGCTGTCAAAATCTCGTATTCAGCTTGCGCTTCTAAACTAGAGACTCTTCGCCGAGCAAATGTACCTGATGCGGCTTTCTCTTTGGCCACGTTCCTGGCTGCAGCCATGACGGCTTTATTCATTCTCGTTGGAACAGTGGACGAGTTTCCAACTTCTCCGGCAGAAAAAGCTGTTTCATTGGCTGGCTTCGACGGATCGTCTTTCATATGAGATGTATCTCCACTTTCGAGCGCTCTCTCCATAATACCTGCTAGCCTGGCCTCTTTCCGCTGGTTCTTCATGACAGCTGCTGACTCTGTTGAGTATGTTTTGGTTCTAAAGCACTTTGCATTACACCGATGATTTTCGCCATCGCCGGTCCGTCTGCTGGCTGCGCGATAGAGGAGCGGTGATGTCGCACCGGATGATAGCGGGGAGTAGCCCGATCTGCTACAGCAAACAGCATATGATCCTGGCCGAGATGCGTGAGGTGCACCCCTTGCCGTTGGCAGGTCAACGGCGATTCGTCACGCTGTGCCGTTTCATTGGCGCCTATCTCGTTTTCAGCTACGAAAATAATCAACTTCGGCGGAGAAATCCGCACAAAGTGGTGACGACTGCATCAGAATCCAGCCACTGGTTCCACTCTCGACACTAGAAAGTAATTCTTTCGTAATTAGCACAATTGTTTTCACACGTCTACTACACACGTCTTCACTTGAGATCGACTAGCATGAGACAAAAATATATATTATTATTAGTCCGGTACGCGTGAGTTACTTGATAGCCTTCTCTTGCTGAGCAGCGCGAAGAGTCCGTTGCGTTTACTGCCGGCCGACCCTAGGGCTAGAGCTGCGCAATTAATTGCCACATGTAATACGTAGGGCAAGCACGCGTTCCAGCGCCCGCGGCAACCTCTGCGAGAAGTCCTTGAGCCCCACCCTTGTATTGAGCAACTTGTAGAGTTTGGTTATGAGTGGTCGGGCACCCCTTAGCAGCTCTCCTTGAGCACCAGGAAAGTGGATCAGAGGCCTCTTCCTCGTATCTCTTGAGGTAAGAATAGACCCCGCATGGATGTAGTCCTCTACTCCGCTGTCGTCTTTTCCTGATCAGCACGTTCTTACTCGGACTCATTTTCCCTGTAGCCCCGCTCAGCCGCTATTTGCGACCGCTGTCCTCTGCCGAGAAGAAAGAGGTGTTTTTGGCACTTGTATAGTGAAATGATGTCCGAGAAAGGTGTTGCCGCTTCTCTTCTCGGTGAGTCATCCCGTACGACCCAGTATTTCGTGCTGAGCACTGTCGGCGCTGTCTGTCCTAAGAAATGGTGTTCTCAAAAAGGTCCTTAATACTGTTACGAATGAATTGAAAACGCAAAAACACGACGTTTAGAAACTCACATCGGTGCTATGTTTTTACACTTCGTATGATCTCACGTATTACGCATACTTGATATATTTTCTAGACAAACATCGTTGGAGTTTTTCAAAATTGTCTAGTTTACTTTTATGCTGTTGTCTATAATTAAACAGCTAATTAGCATGTTGCGCCCACTGCTTCTACAGCGTTCCAATCCACCAGCAACTGGTGGACAACTAGACAGACAATTACACATTACTGAATTTTCTAATTGACTTATTGCAGACTGAATTAAATTCCTTGTGAATAAACTCTGGTGACCGCGTGGAACGGGAGAGCCCTTGTCGGACTAACATCTGCCGCGCACAATACCTTGCTCGGATAAGCCGGGAGATTAAATATGCCGGGCTTACGCTCAACGCGGGCCTCTTGGGCTCCCTGCACATAAATTATGTGATCAAAAAGATCCAGCACTCCTCTCGAAACCTGGCAACGCTCCCGCGTGGGCACAGCACCCGAAGCAAGTGGCGACGACCGTGGCAAACTTGACCGCATTATATGAGATCCCTGTCTGGGCGAGCCTAGCCTAAAGGACAGGCTGGAATTGGTAGGTCACGCACGCGACCGAACGGATAACGTCTCCGTTCGGTGTCTGCCGCACTATATGCATTCTTCTCGCACTGAACGACGTTGACAGTCACACGATGCCCACATGACGACCTCTAGAAAGGCATAGATGAGGGGTCGAGCTTTTCTGAACGGGGTCATAGCGCGGAAGGTCGAATGACGGCCAGGCGGAAATGGATAAAGAGTTGCCCGCGACCAGGCGATCGAGATGAAGCTGATGAGCGGATGAGCCCTCAGCGTTATGAGCCCAGAACGTTCGAGTGCTCGAGTGGTCGACGAACTACAGAGCAATTCGGCGTCTAACAGGTGGGGAGAAATCCGGAATAAATGGGTTTGCAAGTCCCTCACTAGCTATGGGCTAGCAGCGACGCATGTGCATCATGCATTCCCAAAGCGGTCTATAAAATAATTAATCAAATTAACTAATTGAACGAATTGAATAAACAAGTGGATTATACGGCACGGCGGACCTTCGTCAGGCACAGGCCGAATTTATCTTTCAACGTAAAATCGTTTGATTAAAAAAAAAACTGAAGTCCGGTTGAATATTTGGCTTGATTTCCAATAAAAAGTCTAGCTGAATATTTAGTTTTGTTTCAAATTGAGATTTAATCGAATATCTAGCTTGATGTCAAATTGAAGTATATTGACACGTAGCCTATATGTAGTAAGAGTTACAGTAAACGTTGTCGACGTGCACTATGAAACCTGTTAGTCAAAAATAGCCTCTGATCATTCCTATTGATTTCCTTCTACCTGCTAGAGATATTTTGATTTGCATACAGAATGTACTATGGTTTGGCTGTAGCATATGCGTCAAAAATATTGGTAGCTGGCACATGCTGATCTCACATACTTATACAGTACCCTGGAGACAACATTTCTTGAACGAAACTCTCTTTTTATAGAGAATATAATGAAATAGGATACAACTTGGTTGAAAACCATAATATATACGATTACGACAAGCATCGGCATAATGGAGCGTTGATTTGACAAGTATTAAGTACTAAATGCTATTTAAAATAAACATAGAAAAAAAGCCGTTGTTTCACAATGAGGAATACATTACTTTGTGCAGGTACCTTAGAGAGATAATGCAGGAAGCGCCTTGTAAAGTGCTCAGCCAAGAGTGCCAAATCTTGTGGTGCTAATATTAAGATGAAAGCCAAATGCAGCCGAGCCGTTTAACATAGGATTAAATTTGTGATACTTCGTAACCAGGTGCATCCCTTGGAGCGAAACGAACATTTTGAAACCTGTAACTTGAAACGTTACTTCATAAAAGAAACATGCTACATGGAGCACTTATAACTGTTTCAAATCAAATACATGATGTATAGCCAATGGAGCTCCACCGTACAAAATCATATTGTACTTGCCTAAAGAATTTGATGTGAAACGATTTCTGGTATAAAAATGACGTCGCGCTTGCCTGCCGAGGCGTAGTGCAATTTTGTCAATATGATAAATAATTAGATACATTGTGAAGCATGACAGCTAGACATGCTGAAAATTGAAAGCACGACGGCGTATTTTATGCAAAGTGATGCGTTATTGGTGCAGAAGTAACAGTTATTGTTGGTTTATCCGTCAACGATTCCCTGTGCGTAGAATAATGTCTCCATAAAAACGCAAAAACGTCTACTACTTCGTCTGGAAAACATCCAACGATAGCCAAGAAAAATGCGCTTGGGGGTTTTATGGGGATTATTTTGGTACCAAATCGATAAGGTTCGATTTGTGATACGATAAGCCGTTTTTAGCGCTCCCCGAACTGAGATTCCCATAACAGTTAGCGGCTGGCGTACGGCCTATATCTGGCGGTCAATGATGTTCCCCCCCCCCTCTGTTAACGTGGGGCTCTATGGAAATCCGACTCAAATCATCGGGGGGGCGGTGCGGTAATCAGATCATTAATCGAACTACCAGCAATTTGGTACCAAAGTGATGCTCATAAATGCGCATCTTCATGATTGTGCGTTTTATTAGCGCAGTGGAAAAACGTTGAGATAATACATTTTCAAGCTCTAATAGCGAGATATCAGGATATTGATTTATTGCGAACTTATACGATTATATGTCTCTAGCTAAGCTAACGTTTAATACCTTTCAGATGAAATATAGTTTTTCTTAACACACTATATGTTCGCTAAATCGCTCGCAGTTCCACCTTTTGCTCGTGCGTGAGATATTTCTGCTTCCCTGTTACATTGGGAAAATGCTTCTCAAATATTTTTAACGAAGTTCTCAAATCTTCCGCAGGTGTGGGTAGAACTTTTATGGACACCCTGTATATATTTATATAAAATCAGAGCATAAAAGGAAACCCGCGAAACCAAAAGCACCGGTTTAGGCGAATGCCGCGAGTGGTTTCGGCTGCTAACCGAGTTGTGGAAAATGGCTTACGATAGCTGATACGTCCGCCTTCTAGGCGCATCTCAAAAATTGCATTGTTCAAGCAAAAAGCAGTTGTCAAAGTGCCGGTCACCTGACACGCATCTACTTTTTCATCGTCAGCTCGGTCATTAAAAAGCTGATTATAAAAGTGTTTTGCTCTTCCGGTAGTTGACTGTTTCGGTTCCAGCGAGAAATTGATAAAATGCGCTATAGAATATTTTAGACTTACTTTTTATGATATAAGTCCTCTTGCCTTAACAGTGCCGGCCGGTTGCTTGTCCGAGACAGTGTGTAAATGATAGGAATTTAAGTGTGGTTGGACAATTGAAAGTGCAAAAGTTGTGTACATCTCCTCGCGGTGGTCCTGAGTCACGAGAATACGCAGCCAAAGTGCTTGCTCATGCTTTCGATTAGCATATAATTGTGGCGCTCATTCTCGAACGTGTAAAATACCCTCTAAGCATCGCATATCTCTCCCTGCCAATAAAATGCAGCTATATATATATATATATATATATATATATATATATATATATATATATATATATATGTGTGTATATTCTAAAATATTCTTAACAAGTGTTATAATCTCCCACAAGTGTGGCTAAAACTTTTATGGACACCCTGTATATATTTATATAAAAACAGAACAAAAAGGAAACCCGCAAAACAAAAAACGCCGGCTTAGACGGATTCTACGGTATATATATATATATATATATATGTATATGCTGTGCAATGGGTTCGTAGCGTTTTATTATTAAATTTTTAATTTGAACAAAAACACTAATTACAACAACAACTTAATCTATAATGTATTCTCCGTTGCTGTTTACGACCTCCTTCTACCTCTTGATCAAATTGTTGATTTCGTTTTGCCAGAAATCGCTCGGTCTGGTGTCAAAAGAAGTTGTTGGGCCAGTTTTTGAGGTCCACTTCGCCGTCGAGGGTAACTCCCCTTATATGATTTGACATGGAGCGGAAAATGTGATACTCGGTCTGAAGAGTTCGGTGAGTGCTGAAGAACCTCACATTGGGTCTGGCGTGAACCAGTATGGTTTGGCCATGTCGATTGCGCACATTTTCAGTCGAATAGCCTCATTTACGCTGTGCAGTTGGGAAATGTTGAGCTCTTTTGTTGACCGGCGTCCTTTTTGAGCATTTCCCAGTGCACCATATCTTCCCAGTGCCATCAAGCACAGATCATAGTTTTCTGTGGGTGGAGATCCTGCTTGATTATCGGCTTCTCCTCGGCATATCTCCTGCCGCCACCCACTCATTTATTTGCTGCATACTGACGTACAGGCACTCTTTCTCATCTGGCGTGACTATTCGGTAAGGAAACGTTGTTTGTGTCGCGCGTCGCTCGGTGGTGAGCGAAACGTTGAGTCTTAATTTGAAAAACGACCTTCTTTGTTTTCCCCTGGAGCTCGAAGAGCAACCAAGCTCTAAGTTTTCAAGTAAAACTAATTGATTGAATTGGTGGTTAGAGATTGCCATCGCACTTCAGTCCCTTGTTTTTGGTCAGTTTACGGGTTGTTTGGTGACCGCCCTCATTAAAGAACGCCTTGAGACGTTCCTCGTCGAATTCAGAAGGTTCTTGAGACTGCGAGGCATATCGTTCAGGTCAAGACCGCTCTTTTGATCTTCGCAAACCATTTCCGTGCTGTAGACTTGCCTGCTTGACACCGTCATGGTTTTAAAATGTATACTTATGTTCCATGCTACATTCGAAAGTGAAAGATCATATATATATATATATATATATATATATACAGTAAGATCTAGAACTACGTTCGTCGCTTTGTTTGTCCTTTGCTTAAAGCTCGAACGTCGGGCTTGAGTAATGCTTCTGTGTGATCAATGGCCCTTTACATTTTCTAAACGTAATGGCAGCAGTCCTTGTCGTCGTCCACGTCGCCATTTTTCATTGTTGTTGTTTTTGTTGATGTTGTTGTTGTTCGTGTGTGTGTGTGTCCATATTTGAGATATTCAATGGCCAATGCTTCAGCTGTCCAAGCCGTCAGATCAGTAAATGAGGAAGCACTCACTCCGGTTGGCAAATGGATAAACATTTCCTGCTGAGTCTCACGCAAATGCAAAGCACTGCCCGTTACGGGGGTATGTTTGCAGAAGGCATCAAATGTCGATCGGCCAGGAAGTTACCGGTATTCATGAAGCCAACGTGTATATTCGCAACCGACTCTAGTTTTCAACCTATGAGCTGAGTAATAGTTACTCTCTCCCTCTCTATCTATCTCTCTCTAGATATATATATATATATATCTATAAAAAACATAACATGGAAACATAGGCAGGTGAGCGACTGAATCTAAGTAAACTCCCTGTCAGTGCCCTGGGTTTGGCGGCTGTCCGTTGCGGATAGCTCGATCGTTATACGGTTGCGAGGATCGCCGGGGATTTAACTGTCAGAGCGATTCACCCACCCTTTTGTGGTGCAGTCGGTCGAGCAATCAGTTTGTAGGTGGGCTACAACAATTTGTATGTCGTTGATCGCACACACAAGGTCGTGATCATCTTACGATCACATGCATACGTTATTTTCTCTTCCCACATGTATATATATATATATATATATATATATTTGTATAGATTTTTCGTAAGGCTAATGCCCGTGTACGTTTTTTTTTATGTCATGGCTAATTTTTAATCCACTCCGGCATTTACCTCGTCTAAATTGAAAACCATGCAAACCAATTTAATAGTGGCCGGTCTGGGTCTCGAACCCAGTCCTCCCGAATGCAAGGCAAAAGCTTTGCCACTAAGCCATCTTACTCGGTATATATATATATATATATATATATATATATATATATATATATATATATATATATATATATATATATATATATATTTATATATATATATATATATTATATATATATATATATATTATATATATATATATATATATATATATATTATATATATATATATATATATATATATTGACAATGCAGCCTGATACCATAGTGTACGCTGCGTCATCGTGTGTATTTATCTATTTACACAAATATATCAATGACCGACAGTATATAGATTGCACGAGGGGCACAGTGTAGTGGTAACTCGACCACCGTATGAGCCGGTTTGATGTGGCCGCCTTTGTGTGTGCGTCGGTGTGATGGGGAGCAGCTTCGGCGGTTCGCATTCACGTGGCTCGTTACGCGATGAGTGGCGGGGCGATTTTAAACGAGCGGAAGTAAATTATCATCATCATCACCACCACTACCACGGCTCGTTTCCGCCGTTCAGGTGGTCGTCGTTGTCTAAATCGTCGTTCTCATCGTCGTTATCATCGTTGTCGTCGTCGTCGTCATCGTCGTCGTTGTCGTCGTCGTCATCATCAAAGTGTTCGTCTAGGCGGAGCGGCACGTGGCTTTATTGGTCGACACACCGACTGAAAAATGATGACTTCAACGATAGTCGCCGGCGAAGCGGAGGAGGAGGCGGCCAGGCTAGTTTTCGGCAAACGTCTTTGTCTAGCGCAACACAGACAGATAAACTGACACTGACAAACGCTAACGTAGAGGGAGGGAGGGAGAGAGGGCGAATAGGCGCAAATTGAACACACAATTGAGTATAACCAGCCTAAAACGGACGCATACGGACACGGACACACATGCATAGACATGACCCCTGTGTTGGCAGTTAACCGCTATCAAAATACTAGCGCGATCTTTGCATTTGGCCAAACGCTATCGGACCACCACCACCACCACCCACAAGCAATAACAACAACAACAACGACGATTGTTTCGTTAGCATAGCGAATCACGAACAATTAAAGCTAGCTTTGTGACGAGCTTACTACTTCACGTACTTCACATACAAGCCGTTACGAAGGTCGTTATCGTTGAGACATTGATCACAAGCGAACCGTCTGAAGACGAGAGCATGCTCCGCACAGACGTACGGATGAGTAGGAAGTGAAAACATTCGCACTTGGTGTGCGGGGCTATTCGCTTAACGGTTTTAATGATTATTATTATAACTATAGTTTATTAACACCCAGGTTGAGTAAATTATAAACAAGTGCATCAGCCTCAATTGGTGGCTCTCTCACATCACCGGATCTTCTTTCATCTTGCGAGTTCAGCTATTGGCTGAACTGCTGGACATTCTGCGGCGTGGTACCTATCACAATGGCCTAAGCATCTCGAGCACCCACAACACTCCTGAGGATCGTGGAATTCTCGCGTGCTGCATAACACCGTGTGATGGAACCCGTGGGCTGCAAATGCCGTAGCAAGATGCCTACTTCTATATATCCGGCTGCTCGCCAAGTTAACGGTTTTAACTTCATCCACGATACGACATCATCGTTGGATGCCTTCCGAAGGCATTTTGCCGTGCCGGCCCTGTTCCTTCGATCGCTTGCCGACGGCCTCGTGCTTCTACCTTCGTACGCGGACATCGGAGACCGCAGCTACGTGGCCCCGTCTTGTTGCATTGCTTCGTAATGAAGCACTCTCTGATACAAGATCGGCCGCCTGAAAACGCACTTTGATTATTTACGACATAATATTCTCAGGACACGCCAACGTATCGCTAGAATTGCTACAAAAGGACCGCAATCACCGATATCAGCGATAGCAGAGGCAAGACATCATTTCATAGCGTACAACAGCGTACAAATCATACAACAGTTCGTTTGTACACAGCATACGACCGCCTGCAGTATCGTAGCGTGCGGTCTATCATCGTACAAATGCTACCTCATCATCATCAGCATCATCATCATTATCGGCACTATGCGTTACATGACAGACAGTATCTGAACGATCTGACCCGTCCAATCGTTTCTTCCCCTGTTTTACGTAGGTACACTATGCAATAATGACAAATTGGGATGGCCGGCGACGACGACAAAAGCAACACTAACAACAACAACAATCATACCCATTTTGATAGCAAGAAAACGACAGCAACAAAACCAAAAAAAAACAACAGCAGCAGCAACAACAACAACAACAACAACAAAAGCGAGTTCAACAATAACGACAATAGTAGCAACAACAACAACAATTAACACAGTGCCCATCCCATGCAACAAATGTCGGGCAGTATGGCGGTCTGGCCCGTCGTTGTCAGCCAGGATTGTCTGACAACGACTGTTTGTCTGCAGGCGGCATTTGTGCGTGCCGTTCACACGGGCCAACGCTGGCATACCTTTCCTACTGCAGTAAGGATTGACGGGAAGAACAAGTTGCAAACAGCGACGGAGAGAGAAAGCGCGCACGAGAGAGAGAGAGAGAGAGAAAGAAAGAGCGACTAAGCAAAGGGAGAAAGAGAACGAAAAGGAAAGAAGAAAATGCAAAGACAATAGCCAACCTCATGGTGATGAGGCAAAGACAGACAGACAGACGGACGGACGCCGGCCTGTTCCGTAGTTCCCCCAGCGGGACGATAGGGCAGCCGCCTTCCCGTTCAACATCTCGCCGATGTTTTCCCCTTCGCCTGGTTTGAAGATGCTGCTTGATGATCTCGGCTCGACAGCCGGGCGCGGCGCTCGAAGTCCGCCATCTATGGCGACGGATGATGATGATGATGATAACGGCACGTCGCTACACCAACAACGCCAATAATAGTACAGCAGGTGTTGATGCTGCTGACGCTGACGGTGACAGCAGCAACAACAACAACAACAGCAGCGGTGTTGATGATTATGACGATGATGACGATGATGATGAAGGTGAGGACCGCGAAGAAGACCACAGCAGCCGACCCCCGGGGGCCGACGGCCGCAGCAGCAGCTGAAATGGTGAAAGCAGCGGCCGCGGCGGCAGCTGAAACGGCGGCGGCGGCGGCAAAACCTGCAGCAGAAGCAGTTGGGGCAGGCAGTTGGGGTGGGTTTGAGCCGGCGATAGTTAGATAGATAGATCGGCAGACATCGGATAGCCAACAAGCAGATCGTTTCGGTTCTTCCGGCTGGTCGGACGGAACGACGACACGAACAAGAAACAGCACAAGCAGAAACGAAGAAGGCGACGAATCGACGACGGACGACGAATCGACGACGGCGACGACGAATCGCGTCGGCGTTGCTTCGTTCGGCGAGGCCCATCGTTGTCCATCGGTCCAAACGCATCGACAAGGCCGTCGCCGCCGCCCCACGACCGGCGACCGGTCCAACGCCCAAAACAGACACCGTTCCAAGAACAAGCACGTCCTAACTTCAGCTGAGGTCCAGCTTGTGAGGCTGAAACGGAACTGAGGCTGTTGTGTCCGCTTGACCCCCCGCTGCTGCTGCTGCTGCTGGTGTCATCGTCGTTGTCGTCGTTGTTGTTGATGTTGTTGCTGCTGCTGTTGTTGTTATCGCCGTCGTCGTCGTCATCGTCATAAGCGTGATCTTTGACCATCCTCATTGCCACAATGGTTCGGTGAGTCGAAGAAAGTTGTTCTAAAACAACCACCCACCCATGATCCACACTCGAAAGAGAGACACACATGCACATACGCAATTAGGCGGAGCTTACTGCTGCTGCTGCTGCTATTGCAATGGTCCCTCCGTGACCACACTCTAACTGCCACACACAGACTGCGTAGCTCGAATGCTTATCGAAGAGCTCTCATGGTTCGTGATGACACGACCATTATTAGTCAGCTGTGATATATGAGTAGCAGCTCAAAATGATGTGCAATTGTGGTATAGCATCTCCACTAAAGTGATGGTCAGTCGTTCAGGACTAAGTGTGGAAGTCCGCATGCGTACATATATCTATGTATGTGTGGGTATACCAACATGTTTACACATGCCACTATATATATATATATGTGTGTGTGTCTGTATACATACACAAAATTGCTTGTGTTGTTAGCATATCTATACCACTATTTATATAAGACATAGTTTTTGACACGACACTACGTGACAAAATTAGTGCCTCACATTCTACGGCAAGTGTATTTATATATATATGGCAAATCTGTTGCTGTAGGAAATCTACGTTAAACATTTTCTCAGTACGTTGTTGTGCTAACTTTAACGCAAAGCTACAAATGTCAAGGTCTATTCGCTATTGTATGTTTTAGTACGTAATACAGTTTATGTCTCATAGACTTGAAGTCGTTGTCGCCCAGTGGCGTGGTGGATTAAGTCTGCGCCTCTCAACCGGAGGAGACACATAGGTGCGCGGGTTCGAGCCCCACCGTTGCACATTTGTATTTATGGGAGTCCGTCTATGAAGCAATGTGAAAAACAGTTCCGCGGACGTTAAATCTTGGCTGAGGATCAGCCCGAAAACTTTACTTTATTTAGACTTGAAGTCGTTAGCTATATTTTTAGCAATGTATAGTTTTTAGCGCCAACCGGTCATACGATAAAACTGTGCATCCGTCCATTTGTGTATGAACAATATAATTCAATACATTATGGTTTGAAAACTTGTCACAGTCTGTCCTAAAATGACGACACTAAACCCGTATGTATATATATATACACCACGAACCGAAACATTCCGATACGTACACTGATTTCTACTTGACTCATTGAAAACTTTTAGGCATGGGATTGAGGAATTATCTAGTATTAACACGGCATACGCTTGATCAATAGTGTAAGTTCCGAAAGGAAAATCTACAGGGCATTCGTAAAAAAATGACGTGTGTTCCCGTATGGCAACACTATTGCTTAAGTTGTCGAGTGATTAAATCTCAGCATAGTATCACCTACCTTTAAAATAAGTTTAATCATACATACATACATTTGGGTCTACAACTAATATCCATGATAATATGTATTTATTATATCAAGTTATAACGTGATCATATATCTTTATCTTGATTCACGATTTACGTAGTAGACACTATATTACACTTGGGCTGTGCGTCTTAAGATTATATATATATATATATATAGTATATTTATATCTTAAGACTTATTTATATCTTATATATATATATATATATATATATATATATGTGTGTGTTGGGAAGAACAACATAATGAAGGCGGCTAGTTAAGCAAAGGCTACTAACGACACTACAATATATTTATATATATAATATATGATCTGCCAAAACAGCAACGTTTTGATAAGCGTGCCGAATGACACCGAACAAGCTCAGTCGAGCAACATGAGCGCAGGTAATTCGTGCTCAAATTCGAGGCTTTCCCTATTGCGCCAGAATAAACTACTTTGCGCGCACGCTATTTTGTAGCGCTCGCGTTGCTGCTCACAACAACAGTCAGCATGGCCGCATTGTTCCACTGGACTTCACGCATGGCCATTCGTATCCAGAATGAAGCCGTGAAGATTCGCGAAATTCGTAGCTGCTCACATGTTTCCGTCATCGTAGACGCTGTTCTGCACAGTTTATGTGTGTGTGTGTGTAAACCTACAAACGGCAAGCCATCACAACACAGGCAGTTGCATCATATTGGGCAGAACAAAAACGCGAAGAAAACAAAGTCAAACAACTACTACTGAATCGGTTATCAATCATTTGTCGCCGCTGTGCCGCCAAATAAACACCGTTGGATCTATTCCTTTGTAGTTCTTCTCGCATCTCTCGTGCTCGCCTGTTAAGCGATGGAGATAGCTGCTTAACGTCTGTCTCTAGCGCCGCCATAAAGCCGACGCCCAGTTAACCGCCTACAGGAAAGACCACACGGCCAAGGCACAGTATATAGGTTACGTTGATTCCGCCAGCGATACAACGGCACTAGTAATAATAATAATAGTAATTATAATAGTAATAATAATGATAATAATAATAATAATAATAATAATAATAATAATAATAATAATAATAATTATTATTATTATTATTATTATTATTATTATTATTATTATTATTATTATGTGTACAACCAATAATTATCATGTAGACGAGAAAGCCACGATAACAACTGCTGCCAATGGCCAGGAACACTGCACACATACCCACTCCAAACAATAACAAATAACCGTGCAATTACAACAAAAACAATAGCAACAACAACACCGACAACAACACCAAAAACAACGAGCACAATCGCCAGGATGGCCGGAGCAAAGAGTGATTAATAGTAGTAGAAGTAGCATCAGCAGCAGCAGCCGAAACAATAGTATCAACAAAAACAAACACAATAACAAGGAAGACGCGCCGATAGTGTCAACGTACACAGTACAACACAGTAACAACAGCAGCAAGAACAACAACAATGCCAATCAAGGAAACGAATGAAAAACGAAAACAACAAACAACAAAAGCAGCACCAACAGTCAACAAGAACACAAACTGAACAACCAATTTATTGACAAGAACAATGGCAACAAAAGTGAAAATGACGACGACGATAACAACAACAACAACAATAATAACAATAGCTGTACAGCCCGTACCACTACAATGACAAGAAGAAGAACAACAAAGACAACTGATGAACAACAACAGCAACAACAACAACGGAACTAACATGAGAGCGATTATAACTACTACCACAACCGCCAGCGTAGTAATAATCAACAAAAACCAGCAACGCGTACTATCGTTAATTGTGAACGTCGACAATAAGACGAGACTGTGATTGTGGAAACAATACCTATAGATACCGCCACAATAACAACAGCAATAATAATAATCACCACTGTTAAAATAATTGACCTATTCTCGCGGGGGGGGGGGGGGGCGGTGTATAAGGAAGACAATCTGTGTGTTCACGCTATAGACATTCCATCCCTCACCATCATATAAAATCTTAACGTACGTGTTCTTGTAGGTTTGTTGAAACTGTCCTAGGCTTCTAGTACTTACTTGCCTCTAAGTCAGGGCACCCACCTGCTAACAGAAAGCCTAAAATTGTCAACTTCGTGTTAGGAGGCGGGTACCCTGACTTGCTGTGTATCGCTGAACTTTATGCCTAGTGTAACATACAGATATAGAGCACAGAGTCAACCCACACAATGGATGATATAGTACTGCAGAATAAGTAGTTGTAGCTATACAGCCTTTAGTACTGCATAATAAATAGTTGTAGCAGTCAGTACAGGGGACAACGGAAGGGGAAGACGGAACTTGAACGGAAGAAAACATGGCTGTGACTGGGAGGCGGAGACACCTGTCACGCGTTGACTGAAGACGGCAGTTAGAAAATGAGCCGCCTATAGTTTATCGGGAAGGGAGAAGACAGACAGAACAAACAACAACAAACAAGGATCCTACAGGAGGTTGTGAACAAACGACTCTAGCGTGCCGTCGTGGCGTTGAAGCAACAAGCAGATAGCTTGGTTTGTACGAAGCACACACTCCTCAATCTACTGAATAGGCTAATAGCGTCAATAAAAGATAGAAGAAAGCTACGCGGACGCGCGGTGTTCCCGAGGACAGAGTGGTAGCGCAAATCGAGGAGGAAATTGGGGTAGCAATGGCATTCGAGAGACAGGCAGAGGTATCAAAACAGGGGTGGCTGAACAAGGTGATCAAACATATCAAATTCACTCTGGCAAATTGGGCTCCCTGACAAAGTCAACCGGCAGGGTAGAAATCGGTAGGCCGGGCGTGCGACGGACTCTAAGGCTGAAGGTAACAGACGGCAAAACCTTTACAGACACCCTCCGGGAACCTAGATTTCACATTAAACCGAACGAAGTCGGAACAAGCGTGCGCAGGAGGGAGACCTCATTTTTCGTCTGGACGAGCACAGGGTGGGTACAGGGAAAGCGCTGGCTGCAACTATACAAAAAAAAACACAAACATGCAGGTCGACCGCCGGGACTCGATGGCAACCTCCGTGGTTGCTCTGTGTGGGATCGACTCCTTCCTGAATAAGGAAGGACTGGAAGGGGCCTCGGAGGAGGAATCCCCTGGAGGAGGGTTCCACTGGAAGGGGATTGGTGGCCTCTCTCGGCAAATGAACAAGTGCCCTTTACTTGCCGACATAGGCCACGATTAAGATAAGTGAGCATAGGCTTTATAGAGCCGAGATATAATAGTCCCTGGTGATTCTGCCACTGACAAGGTGGCAAGGGACCTTGTGGCCCATAAGACCCTAAAAATAGGGTCGAAATGGTGCAGACCTGTGAAGTGGCTGGGACTCTCTAACTGTTTTAAATACCGGAAATGCTTCAAATGTGGCAGGCCGGATTAGCTTCGCTTGAATGGTCGAGACAAGAAGTCGAGGGAAGTGGGAGGGGAAGTGCGGTCAGACCCTTAAGGTATTGACAAACCCTTTCAGTACGTTGTATACAACGTTGACATAATTCCCTTATCTGAATGCATGTAAATATGCAAAAATATAGCCGAATCAAAAAGAATGACAGGGACACCTCTCCCACGGCTTCGAAAAAACGTCAAGTGTTACCGAGCCTGGGAGGGTGGGGAGGAATCCGGGTTTAGTGGTTTGTGAATCCCTCGCTGGTCACGCAGGGTGCTAGTTACGCGTGTGCATCATGCATTCCTGATATCCGAATTCCCGAAATCCAGAAAAGTCGGAGTCATGGACGACACAATTGCGTCGAAGATATATATATATATATATATGCAATCATGATATTATTACGATGACATTAAGATTATTGTCATAGCTGTGTGCGTCTGCTTGGTTTTCATTGTTCACTAGCCTATGACGCCTACAATAGAAGCTTTTAGAACTTAATTAGGACTCTACAAGGGTAAAAGAGTTGGAGGAAAAGTGAGTTGTATTGCAAGTGGGATAAGGCCACCGTGCGTGAAACCATCACGTGCCATACAAAGAATTTCCCTTGAGCCCATAATGGGATGGTTACTCCATCATCAGACCTTGCCTCATCAGTATGTGCCAAGCCTCTTGGTTTCGGTCTGGATGGTCTATGGTTTTTCTGAGAGGTCTTCTGATCATGCTGTTGAGCCCAGCACGTCTGGAGAGCCTACAGAGGCTTTGAATCAACTCAATAGGTGTAGCCCAATTGCTATTATGATTATTATTATTGGAGCATGACAGCGAGAGATGATGATGATGAATATGATTAATAATTTTAATTCTTAATTCCTTGACAGCGGTGGTCGTGGAGAGCGACGAAAACAAATCCACCTCTGACGCTCGGTGATGTATCCGCGTTTATACACCGTTGTTTACTTGCTAAAGTTTTGCTCACACACTAAACCAATCAATCACTCAATCAATCATTTGAATATCATCGACAACAATCCGGCGAATCGCCACGACCCATAGGCCCACTGAGCATCCCGCGTCCACCGACTGACCACGACTCTGTGTCAACGACTTTTGAGTGTCCGGATCCAGTTCATCTAGCCGCCTGCTATTTGTGGTCTTATTTTCTTCCATCTCTCTTTCTTATCTCTTGGTCACCGCTGCCGCGTGTGCAGTTAGGCGGCCACGACTGGGGCCGCACGAGAAAACGACACATCGAACGACGAACCGTCAAGTGAAAATACGACGCAAGGAATTTGTCGCCCTGTAAATTGCCGATGATGTTTTGGCGGCAACCGCCCGGAAACGGGACGCAAACAGACACAGTCAGGCACGCCGTACGCAGCTCTAACAGCGGCAACATCAGCATCGGCTGTTACATTACCTATATGGCCAACTGTTGTTGTTGTTGTTGTTGCTACTGCTGTTGTTGTTGTTGCTGCTGCTGTTGTTGCTCTCGGCAAGCGGCACTCGCTGATAGCGTTGTGTGTCGCCGAAGGTAGGAAAAAAAGGAACGAAGAAAATCGTCCTGGCCGAATACCAGGACGTCACCACGTGATCCTTCTCATTATTGACGTTGTCGACGTGTCGTTCCCGCCCTTTCCGTTGTGTAACAACGTCTACACAGGCGGAGTCACGTCGCCAGTCATGCCCGTGTAGTAGTAATAGCGAGCGTCGTTGTTATTGGTGTTGTTGTTGTTGTTGTTGCTGTTGTTGTTTATCGTTGTGATGATGACGGCGTCGTGGCGTACGGGCCGATGGACGCACAAACGATTGAATGAGCAACGAACGATGAACAGACGACAGGCAGGGGGAGGAAGTGGTCGTGCTGAAGTCTTCCGACTATTGCGAAACATTACTTCGGACCTCACCCCGTCCCGCCTGTCCCCTTCCAGTAACGGCGCTAGCAGCCGCTCACTCGTCGCTTTGCCGAAGTCCGCGACACCTTCATCAACTAACCCGGCGCACACCCGCTTCGCCAGCCGCTACCCGGACTAAATTTCACTCGGCGACATACGGCCTTTCCTGTTATCATTATTTAATGATTACTAATTATTTCCTATCATTACTCCTCAATTACAACCGTTGTGACAATTAGTGATATACCGATTATTATTTTTTTGGTACTCTAATATAAAGTTTATTTTCCGTATAATACATTAGGTATATGTTACCGATTATTATTATTATTATTATTTATTTCATACTATCTTCACCTATGCCTTCCTTTATTTATCTACGCTCAGTAAAAGCGAGGGGGCGATGATAGAGTCGCGGCGGGGAGACGGTGGCCCGGCTACTCTCAAACACCGATAGCCAGTTGCGCTTACACACTTGACAAAGCCATAGCGGCAAATGCGGACAGGAAAACAAAATAAACTATACAACGGAAACGAATGCGAATCTGTATCTGTTCAGCCATATTCCGTGCTTGCCTACCTCACACTGTCTATCATCTCCTGTCGATGTGGCGTCGTTCTTAAACCAGCAGCTCCCGCTACCGTTAGCGTCATGATTCTGGCGCGTTACCTTCATTCAGCAACCGCGCAATGTGTTTTACAAATAGTACCATGCCGGCAAACCGCCGTAAATAACCGTGGTATGACTTACTTATGGATTCGGAAGGCAACAACAACGAAACCAGCAACAACAACAATAGCAAAGAAAACATCACCACCAACAACATCGATCAAACCAAAAACAGTAATGACAACAACGAAAACAACAACAAAATAATAAAATCGTCTCAGCAACAACATCGGCAGCATTAAAGAAGCAGTAGTAGCTATAGTGACGACAACAACAGCAAAAGTAACAACACCAACAACAACAACAGCAAAAGTAATAACAACAACGACCACTTTTATATTAAAGCACATTTACTAGACATTGCCGTCGACATCGGCATTTAGTTCATGATGGACCGTTGCAAATACATCGATTTGCATTTGGACAGTTCGCCAACGGACGGCAGCGGGTGCTGCTGATTTAATTTTCGTTATTTATTAAGTCAGTCATCCATTACTTTACCCGCTGTGGCTAAGAAGATCAAGCGGCGGCTGATGGTCCGTCAGAGCGCTCAACTCTAGCATGCATAGATATTGCACGTATGGAGCGCTTTCTTCCTTACACAAATATTCTACATACCGTCCGCTACTGTTAAGAGTTTGGCCAATGTTTGCTTCCTCATCGTGGTTTTGTTGTCATTGGTATGCCTGTTGTTGTTGTTGTTTTTGTTGTTGTTGTTGTATTGCTGTCGCTGTTTGAATTGATCATCGTTAAAGGAGGCTCTATATATCTATGTATATTTTCCTTTCTTTTTGTTTGAAATAGACGCGACGGACTTTCGCCCGTTCATTACCGTATCTATCCACTATCCATCAGGCAGTGACAGCAATGTCATGCATGAGCTTATGAATAACGGTTTGCTGCTGTTGTTGCTGTCATTCTTCCCAAGTCGTAGTATAAGAGCATTCGTCTGTGTGTGAACGTGAATGAAATGCATGAAAAACGACTGGCGGGGTTTGGGGTACTGTACTTTGCATTTGGTGTTCGTCTCGCATTTTGTTTTCGATGTAGCCTTTCCATCTTACGCATTTCTTCATCTCTGGTCGACTACTAACTATATTGTGGTACAGGCGCCTTTGATTTTCAAATATGCCTCTAGTTGGTGCGAGAGCGATATTTGCTGTACGGTCGGGTTAGTCTTGGACATGCGGAAGCCGGTATCGATACAGTAATGCCGTACTTCAAGACTCTTGGCTTGTCGCAACTCCAAACGAGCGAATCAGAACGAAGCTCGTCTTGCTTCACACCCGGCTTCAGCTGGTATCGAGCCTAAAATTGAATACGGGTAATAGATCCCTCCAAGTGGATGGTACTATGGCTAACCTCCCCAGGCGACAAGTGAAATGTTTCGGTGTTACGCGTCATGAAAATATGAAACGGGACAGTCACGTCAGGTTCTGCTGTCCTGTTGTGAATTTTGAAAAAGGCAAAGATCTTCCGCGTTGTTCCGGTTCTTGTATACAGGACACTCGTTGAATCAATTCTCACTTACGAAATCACTATATGGGGGTACACAAACTAACTCTAGATTGCGATTCCACTTCCAATTGACCCCCGTTAAATGTCAGCGATGTGAGGGCCAACCAAGGGTTCCCCTCAGCGCAGCGCTTTCAAACCTGCATGCTGGCAATGGTATGGAGCAACCTTCAAAATAGAAAGCTGGTCGACGTGTTTAAATGACGTCGGATCACGAAACTGGTTGCCTCTAACTGTAAATCATTGGGGAATTACTTCTGTGATATGTATGCATAGTGGACTGCGTATACGTACTATAGGTATGCGCATAGGTATAAAATCTTGTGGTTACATTTCACATATGCAGGTACTCGTGTTTTAATTTAATTTGTGATGGGTACATTTGTATGTATTTTTATTATAAATAATGTACGGGGATGGGATCGTAAGCTGATTTTGATGCCTCTTAGTGGCACTTCGATGGGTGAGAATCGCCCTTCTTGCATGGCTAGGTTTTACAAACTACAAATTTACTCATACAGATTAAGAATACAGGGTGATCTGAAAAACACGACAGGTATTTTTACATTTATTATGGCCTTGACATGCTTACTGCGACACACTACCTGTAAACGAACATGTCGATAAAATGACTAATTGATTCATTGGTTTTATATATATACGTGTATTTTGTTGTGTTTGATTACAGCGCATACCATTTGCTAGTGGCCGGTGTGGTGGCACTCATCTTCTGGACAGAAGCGTGTTCTGCGCAACCGATCTGGGATCGAGTCACACAGCTCGTCTTCGAACCCAATCGCCTTAACTACTGGTAAACGCAGTTCCTTCTATACGTCACGTAATATATATATATATATATATATATATATATGTATATATATATCTATATATATATAAAGCATCTCCTTGCACCTACATATCTAGCCACTGTTTCTATACCCATGTATGCTTTTGGCAAGAAGGCTATCTGCAATTGATGACTTTGTTTTTGCTGCATGTGTGGCTGCGCGCCTGATTCTTGTTCGTTCTCGCTTCCTTCGTCCGCGCGCGCGGCCTCCACCGCCCCCGCTACGACCCTCGACGCACCTGTGGACGGCTCATGCCGACGGCTGTCCCTCCGTCGTTCACCATCGCCCCGGTCCACCAACACCCTACCCCGCGCGTAGGTACAACGTGTGGGAGAAGCTGTTCCACATGGGCCGCTATCATGTGCACAACCTGCCCAAGGTGCTCACGCTGCCAATCCACGGAGCACACAAGGCCGTTGCGGCCGTCTACCACCTGCGTCCCGTATAGCCGTCGTCATCACCGCTCATTTACGCCGCACTCATTTACTCACACCTATTGATATATAGGCGGCAGTGCCGCTCGCCTGCGATCAGGCAGATCAGGACCCGCTGGTCGGGCCCTCATAACTTATGAACCTAACCTATTTATTGATCACGATAACTAACAACTAGAGCACTAGTTTGTCAACAAATAAACCAACCAGCCAGCCACCGGTGGCACTGTGAAGATGTCGCTCATTTTGTCTACAGTCCTATAAGTTATACATGTTGTGTTTTTGATCGGTCCAGCAGCTCTAAAAGCAACGCCAGTTATGTAGCTTGCAATGAGAGACCTCGTCATCTGCACCAGTAATTAGCACGTAGCACCGACCATCAGCTTTATATGACAGTGAGAAGCTGATAGCAGACCATAATAATAGTAATTGCTGCGTAAAAGACTTGTTCCTCCCAATGATCTTCCACCATTGTACGTATCCTGTTGACCTGTACACATATAAGTGCAGGGCAGGAGAGTGAAAGGAGAAATACTATAATATCGGGAACTAATCAATATAGTTTACTTTAACATGAACAGCTGTTTTGCAACGCACAATACTATATATGCATGCGCGTTTCGGAAATAATAGTACAATAAAAAAAGATAAAATAAAAAAAGAGGTTATTGGCAAAATAAGGAAACTCCCATCTGGATATCTGGATACGTAACACAATTCAGGGGGGGGGGCAAGTAATATCGTGTATGATATATATATTATCCTAGTTAAATCAAATCGAATATTAAGCAACAGAATAGTGGCGAATGTCTTAATTCACACTTTACAGTATGAGGATTACATAATAGGAACTGCCGAGTAGTGGATTGTGAACTTGAGAGATATTTGACAAAAAGAACATTTGCATACACTTGCACACACATGTTACCGTATGTGCTTCCTGCATTCCCAAAACTTTCCATAACTAAGAAAAAAATATGGGCACTTGGACGCCTCTCGCTCCAAGTGCTCATATATTTCATTGATTTTTTTTATTGGCTGATCTTGGAAAGGCTAGAAGAGAATTATTACAATGCAGTTGTTAGTGCTTTTCAACTCGATGTTGTCGTCGCTATATTTGCGTAAAAAAGTGGGTGGAAAAATTAGTTTCCGGCGGAATGAATGAAGAAAGGGCCCTATTGGCCTAGACAATAGGGATCGACAACAGCAGCGAAGCTACTTTCTTAACGGTCAGGAAGAAATGTCGGATGTAAACAGAGAGTCATAGAACCCCCATCAAGACATAGACGAATATATGGGTGTCATGCCTAAAAAGCAGCTTTCTTGATTGATTTCTGTTCACTACGTTACAACAACAAATAAGCTTAGCCACGAACGAGTTCCTATGGGAGTGAGAAGACTACTACTGAGGACGACAAAATCCATTGTTCTGTATGTAACACCGGTGTGACACATAAGTTTGGTTAAGTTCAAAGTAAGCGGTGGCAATGAAATTGAACCAACAAAGACTACACATGATTTAAATAACGACGACTATGATCACCACTTAACAGCGCCGAGCAAGGCACCTTTAGGTCTCGTTTCCTCCATCCCGTAGGCGCCTCTAGCAGACTAATGGACATTATTAAAGGCGCAACCACCATATCTACTCTACGTACTAGATTGTTATAACTTAATACTCCCCATTTGTGAACTTGCAAGCTAATCCTGGACATTGGAAAGTGGCTAGAAAAGTGCACAGAACCCTAACTTCTACATGAATAACTTAAGAACTTAGAGGACTTGGTATTAGCAAAAGCCGGCTCTACGACATCCTTTCATTGCTCTCAGGAAGAAATGATGATGTTAAACATTCTTAAGCGCACATGTGCACATTACACGGGACTCACTCGACCGCAGCGTGTGCTCTTCTGGCAGTTTACAAGACGCTTATTACATATGCATGTAAGACATAGTCGATGCAACTTTTGTCATGCGGATACTTAGCGTCCGTGCACATGGGCGAGAAAATGCAAAGATCGCCGATGCGTCCGGCAATTAGTCGCGTAACACTGAGGGCATTCCTGCGAGCAGAACCGGCAGCGGCATTCTTCTCCCACGTGATTAAACCCACGGGTGGAAGATACTAAGCGGTGCTAACCGTCCAAAATGTGCCTTGGACACACGTGACGGTTAAAGTATGCTTTGCCATTCCGTAGATTTATGGAGAGGTATTCCTGGCAGACAGATTACTAATAGGTATACGGGTCCGCTTCGTGTTGAGCGTGGCAAGCACAGAACCCGCTTCATGTATACTAAGAAGCATTTCCCTCCATGGCACTGAGAGATGCCCCCAGAATCTAATCAGGTTATAACTCAACATTACCACAACTTTAAGCTCAAAAAGTCGCACTACAGCACAGCGAAAACAGGCGGATGGCGAAATGTATGAAGAACGGGCTTTACGTATTGTCCTACAGGAAAAGTGAAGCTTCTTTCTCAACGGTCAGAATTGATGGACGCTATGAGACGCTATAGTATTTAAAGGGACAACCTTCAAATATCTTTCACCTCCGTGTACACGGAACCAATTGACGCCCGGCACCTGTCCACGATGAGTTGTGGAAAAGTCTCTCTCACATTGTAAACCTTGACGCTAGACGCGCCTTCTTCTGCTCCTCATACTAGTGCTTAGTGTTCATAAACAATCATCCCTTTACTGTTTCGGTATGTCAAGGTAGACGTCAGCAAAGAAGCTGAATAGCACTAAAAAAAGAGAACCATCCAGTCCAGCTTGCCGAAGTGAATCAACCAGCAGGTGGCTGAAGAAGGGGATATTATCGAATGCTTTTACTCATTCACTAAAAACTGCATATAAGTGGCTCCCGCATTATGCCAGCACCCGCTCAACATCAGTTTGGAGGGCCTCCTGGAACTCCGTGGACCGCCTCTTGTGTACTTTGACCCTTCCTCAAACCGATTTGCCCTAATGGAAGGGTATACTTTACGGTCAATAGCACTCTATTTGTAAAGATCCTTTCAACAGTGCCTTTTGACTCAATTGCCGCCAAAGGTCTACATCGTCACCACTTAGACTTGGGGTACTTGGCCCCCTCTGAGTATATCTGTGGACAGGAAACAAAAAGATGGTCATCTGCTGACAAGACATCTGCTGACTCTGCCTAGTGTTTATAATAGATTTCGTCTAGACCACCTTTTCATTAATGGGAGTTTAATCGTAGTTCCGTAGCTAGCTATTCGTCCTTGAAGGGCACGTCCACGAGATGCCGCACAAACGTGAGCGGTTGCCCAAACAGAGGGTTATGCTTATCAAGCAACAGAGTAGTCGGCTGCTGGTGAACCTGCTGCTCTGTCATGCCGTGTATGCTCTTCTAGCGGCGGTGACTTAGGTTGACGTAAAGTGCGGCCCTCACTTTCTCAAGTAGGCGCGCCTCCTCCTACTTTTCACACCGGCGATTAATATCGATAAGCAGCCTTCTATCGGATCATCTATGTTGTCCATAGATCATCCTAAACCCGGAAATTACTGGAGTCAGGGTAGAAATACCTTGCTTGTCGCTGGAGCTTTGACACTTCCCAGCCCTGGTAAGCCAATGCCGTGGCCATCTTCTTTGATTGGTCGGCCATCTTCTTTGATTAGCTATTACCGCTTTACCAGAGTCCTTAAGGGCTTTGTTGCTGTTGCTCTGGTCAATGTCGCCACCCAACCCTAGCAGCCCAGATTCGCGCTCAAGAGCACGCAAATCAGGGCGCCGAGATCGATAGACTGAAGGCTGGCGGCGGCACGGCCATGGCCAGACACGCTCAGAGACACCAGCACAGAAAGTTGTTTTCGAGCCGAAAGGTTAAAAGCCTCGCAACCTTGAAATGTCAGCGGATATTACAGATGATAGAATAGAATGCCAACAGTGATTCCTCCACCTTAAAAAAACGTACATAAATTGATCACGCCCTGTTACTTAGAAATTTTCGTCAGTCTATCACTCGTTCCGCCTATCTATACAACAATTTATGTCCCCGAGGGCAATTTCAGGTTAAAACCTGGTAAATCCGTAATAACGGCATCGGCTACCTCAATGTCGTCGTACTGAGGTGGCAGACAAAGCAAGGATGTCCTTTAAGCTGCTATTTCGCCCGCAGTAACGTGATCGGGATCTTATGCCAAGCTAGAGCAAGAGCACTACCATCACTGCAAGCCATGCGTAAGCGGGACTACTTAACCATAGAAAGACCAATATACAACTCTGTTATGAACATAAGCATAGTGATGATAAGGGATAGGAAGGACCAAATGTCTATAGTGATGTAGCGTCAGAGCGCACATTGACAAACATTTTTTTTTGGGGAAATAGGTTATTCAGCTGATAGAGCACGTAGACGAATAGGCCTTTTCACCAAAGCAATTCGGCTTTTATAGAGGTCGAGGCACCAGTGATGCAACGCACGTTATTCAGTTAGACATCGAGCGATGTGTGGCACAGCCACACATCGCTCGATGTCTAACTGAATAACGTGCGTTGCATCGAGATCATCTGTATGCAGTCCTTACTGAATGCGTCAGGGCCTTTCACAAAGCCCCTGGTCACGCACAGGTTGAATCATTCCAACTGACACTTGTTGGTGGCTCCCTCCTGAGTGTAATAGCAAATTTCTTTAAGGAGTGCACTTTAGTTGTAGATGGTGAGCGTGACATATTGGCGATTAAGCTAAGTGTAGGAACTCTGCAGGGGTCCCTCTATGAGTCGTTTACCCTTCTTCTCGCTAATGTTGTTGGTTGCGTCCGATAGGAATATCAAAAAGCCGCGGTAGTAATAAATGCAGATGATATCGTCGTCGCTTTCACTGACACTCTGCAGGCCATGACTAACACCTCGGTCCCACTACAAGTTGTCATTCATGCGGTGCATGCAGAGTGCATTAAGCTAGAAACTAACGAGGCGCTGGCTTTCTACGAAGGTTTTCTAGTTAAGGCAAGGGACAAACACCCCGGACACTTTCTCTGATCCGAGTATCAATTTCTGTTTACAGCAAAGAGTGTGAGCGTTTCAATAACGGGCTTGCTAGCCTTGCTTACAGGTTTAACGTACAGGCCAAGTTTTTGAACAGGCTTATCTCAAGTATTCAAACACTTCAATTTTTTGGAGGTGTGGGATGCGACGGTGACCGACCTTCTACCTCTTCTCTTGTCGGTCCCGGCGCGTCTCGGCTGGAGACTGCCGCTTCGCAAGCTGAGACCTTAAAGATAAGAAAGTATGCGGACCTAAGTCGGGCGCACCACTTTTCGCCATTCGCTTTCGAGACGGTGGGTGGCCTTGGGCCCCTCACGGTAACATTGATCTCTCGGGTTGGCGGCGCGTTACAGCAGGCGACGATGGACAAGAGGGCGCACGCCTTCTTCTCCCAGCGACTGTCCCTGGAGATCCAAAGAGGTAACGCGATCTCAGTGCTGAGAACTATGAGAGACTGGATAGACCCGGACCTTCGCGCCAGGGGGCGGGCAGGACTTCCTCACGGGCATGAGCGATAGAGCGGCTACGGCGCGCAGAAGGAGCAACTAGACGAGCAGCAACGTCGTGAAGCATAATATATATTCTTCTAAATTATAATAAATATAAATATTTCATTTCAAACATTTATTCACCTTTGCCAGGTAGTATAAACACAATATATATATATATATATATATATATATATATATATATATATATATATATATATATCTTCACTGTATACAATAGCGGCTAAAATTGCACCAATAGGCATGGTCGTGTCACATTTGGAGTTGAGCCCACAAGACATCCGGTATATAAGTATATACTACACGGACTATCTAGCTACAACCCAATTTTCTCCTATATGGAAATAGACTAGAAAGTGCTCATCTCGAATATTTTAAGATGGGGTCAGTCAGGCTACCTAGGGAAGGGACCAGAGCACAGGAAGCGGCGTGGTATCTTCCACAGTGTGCTTTGCATCTAGAGCACCTGCAATGATCATCTGGTTCGTGGAAGTCCCGCACGATACACAGTTTATGATGAAATCCGTGTACGGCATAGCGGGTTACGACATGACGGTTGTAACGATACGCCCCTCTCCATTCGTTACGTGTCATAGCTCCAGTTTCGAAGAATTTATCATCGATATCCGCGAACTTTATCTCCCAGCACTCGAGGTTGTCCTTGAAAGCCGTTGTCGCCGACAGATCAAAGCGGTGCCGCAGATCTTCAGTGAACAGCGGTGTGTCTGCTAGGAGATATACTAGGCGGTTCCGGGTCGAGATGTGTAATCCCAGAGCCCTCTTGAGAAAGGAGGCCTTAACACGGTTAAGCTGTTCGAGGTTCTGCGCCGTGAGGTCCTCCCAAATGACACGTATCCCATACGACGCGATTGGGGCTATTTTGAGATCGAACAGTCTCAAGGCGGTTTCGAGTGACAAAAGCTGCGGCGATTTTATTGCCCATACAGCAGTCACTGCCTTCCTGCACCTCTCGACAATGTGTGCGGTGAAGCTGCGTCCGTTATAAGAAAACAGTAGCCCCAGGTATGGAAACCTGTTTACGTACGCGAGCGGTACACTGGCGTATCGCAAGGTGTCAGTGCCACTGATCCTGCCGCCCCTCCTGAATTTCATTGCTTCTGTCTTTCTCTGGTTTACCGTTAGACCCAAAGCATTTACAGCAACGTAAAGACGGGCTAAGGCTTGCTGTACCTGAAACCTGCTTGGACCATATATGACTAAGTCGTCCGCGTACAAGATAACTTTGACTAGATTTCTCGGGCCTCTTATTTGGGCGGGCAGGTCCTTCAGTAGGATAGAGAACAGGAGAGGGCTCAGGTTGTCACCCTGAGCTAGGCCTGTTGTCTGGGCGAAAGGCTCGAGTTCGGCGATACCATCCTCGATGGTTATTCTGTTCTCCTGCAGGATGGCCGCGAGAACGTTGAGCACTTTAACTGGCACGCCAACCTCTGCCAACGTGCGTAAGACCATGTCTCTAGGCGCCGAATCAAATGCTGCCTTGAAATCGACGAAGACTGCATACAGAGGGTTCATCGCTATGGCTAACGCCCTCTTAACGTCCTCCATCAGAATCGTACAGGCGGTTTCTGTCGAGCGATCTCTGCGGAATCCATGCTGCTTGGTCGGGATGGCTCCTACGCCCTCCAGGTAGTCACACAGTCTCCATGTCAGCAGACAAGAGAGTAGCTTATAGCATACGCTCTTCTTCGCGATGCCCCGCCAAGATGACGGCAGGGCCGGATCCCCCTTACCCTTAGGTATAGCTAGCAGATTTGCATCCCTCCACTTTGCTGGGAGCGTGCCCGTCCGCAAGCATTCGTTGAATAGCGCGGACCAGCAAGGAGCAAGAAAGGGTGCACATTTTAGATGCTCATTGCGTACTCTGTCGGGGCCGGAGGCTTTATTACTGCGGAGACTTCGAAGTCCTCGTAGGACCTCCTCGACGGTGAACTCCTGCTGGAGGGAGTCCCGTAGCCATGTCGTCGATTCACCCCACACGGCGACTAGGTTTGGCACCTCGCGAGGAATGGTGTCCCGTGAAGCGAACATTTCCGAGAAGTGATGAATGAGGGCTGACGAGCTGATAGGGCAGGCCGCGGTGCTCCCTCGGTGGGCCAGCCATCTGTAGGGATGACGCTCTGCGTCGGCTATAAGGCGAGCCTCCAGCATCTCCTGGTACTTCTTACGCTGCGTCGCGTATGTTTTCCTACAAATTGTTCTGAATATCGAGGCAAGCTGATGGTAACCCGGATTCGATTCCGCTAGGAACCTGAAGGTAATCTGGGCTCGGCGAGCAAGCCGACAGCTGTGGTCGAACCATGGCCTGTGCTTTTTGAAAAAGAAACTGGCTGTATACTAGAGTGCAATACTTCAAGTAGGCGCTGCGCATACACCTCCGTGTCTATCACGTCCGGCACAGGGAGAACTTCATGAGCACGTTCTAGGAGCATATTCACATTGAGCCGGCGTGGGAGGGCAAGTCGCCTGGCCGTTCTCGTTGACGCTTCCTGAACCGTGAGGTCCACGGCCACTGGAACGTGGGCTCGAATGCATGCGCCTTCACGAAGCTTGTTGTTTCCTCCCTGATACCTGATCACTTCTTTGGGCACGTTGGTGGCGAACACGTCGATGACCGAGCTTCCGGAGTACCCCAAAAATGTTGGCGATAGCTTGGAATTGACTATCCAGCAGCCGTAATGTGCTAGGGTGTCTCGGAGAGCTATGGTGCGGCTCGAGTTCGGCTGATCAAGGCGGGCGTTGAAGTCACCAGCGACTATCCAGGGGCGCACCGGCTAGGGGAGATACTGCTTCCAGACCGCTGACCAGCTTCTCTACCATAGTGAGTGTAGATTCCGAATCTGCGGGTCGGACATATGCTGCAACTACGGACATTGTCGGGCCTTGTAGGGCTATGACGTTATTCTCCGCTAGACACGTCGTGAAGTCGCCTAGCTTGTGATTGTAGAAAACGGAAGTACCCCCACTTGGCCGCCCTGGCCCGCTGCGCTTTTCAGCGAGGCAATGCACAGCATAGAAACTCGGAAGGTCGAAAGGGGTGGTCGCCCAGGTTTCCGTCAGCACTAGGATGTCCAGTCCATCCAATGCGTCGGGGGCGAGGAGCTCTAGCGAGGAAGCTCCCTCGCAGTTCCATTGTGCAATTCTTATTGTTTCTTTTTGTGTGAGGCCCGACCTCGTTGTGCGCTCCTCGATCGACCTCGGGATCCACTGTGATAGCTGTGAGCGTTGAATGCCGATGGGCCAGTCGTCACCGTTGCCAAGACTTGCTTCACGAATTCTTCTAACGTGGGCAAGGGAGGGGCTCGTGGGCCGCTGAGTGTCGTTGTCGTTTTGTCGTTGCTTCGACCCCATCGATGATTGCTCCGCTTTGGATTCGCTTGGCCATGTTGAGTCGTTCTCGAGAAACTGACCCGGCTGGGGGAACGATGTCTCATCGTGGGGGCTCGGTTGATATGGGAGGGTCTGCTGTTCGAGGCCTCGCGTGCAGCTGTCGATGTTGGTTTGACAATCGAACTTACAGACTTTTGACTCCTGCTCTTCTCGGGCGACAGGATTCTCACCCCTAAAAAAGGCTTAATTTTTCTCGCTATGTTGTAGGCGATTTTGTCCGCTACTTCGCCTTTATAGCTGTAGCACTGACTCTCGACGACCGATCGTTGACAGATTGAGAGGGCGAGAACCGAGAACTTAGCACCGTCCTGGGCCGCTTTCCTCGTCAGAACGTCGTTAGCTACCTTGCAATCCTCACCGAAGAGGGGGACGGAGAGAATGTGCACCTCGGATCCTGGGCGTGCTGATATCAGCTTCTCCGAGAAGTTCTCGACTTTACTGATGTATCTGTCTCTTTCAAACTCCATACACTCATGGTAGCCGGCTTGCAGGAACACCGCTACCGGGCCATTTGTGGCATCAATGTATTTTTCCGCTTCGATGATAACACTATCGATGTCTATTTTGGCCGCAGAGCGGATTGCGAGCGGCGTCTTCTTCGGTAGAATTCGCCTCAGCGCTGGGCCAAGCGGTTGCACGATGTTGTCGCCCACCACGAGAGCTGTTTTCCGCGGCGAGGTCGGCGCAAGGCACTCGAGCGGTTTAACCGAAACATCGATCATTTTACTCTCCTCGGTCAGCTGAGCAGGCTGCTTATGCTTGGACTTCCAGCTTCGCACTTCATTTTCGAGCTCTCTCACGCGATGGAATAGAAAAGTCACTAGTTGCATTGATTCACTTTCTAGCGCACACTGATCTAAACATTTCATTAACCCCTCTATTGATTGGTCCGCTGTTGGCACTGAGCAAACTCTACACCGCCATTTGTACGAAGGATCAGCTGTTCGTGCAGCTTCGTCATTAGTTTTGCAGGCCACGTGAATAACTCTAGCACATTTCGAGCAACACACGGATAGTGTGCCTATAATAATATAAATATTTGTTTAAAAAAAATGGAGTGAAGAATTTCTTGCCGTCCGTGCTGCGCACTTCGAAGAAGACCACCAACGTCAACAAGGTTGTTCACAAACAACAGACAGCAGTGGCAGCGGCAATGAACGACGTCAGGAAACTGCCGAACCACCAGATTTGTAGTGGCAAACAAAGTCGTCAGAAGCAGCGACGACGACAAGTTAATAACGGAGAAACCGGAATTAACAGGCAAAATGCTAAAAACAACATCAACCACTGGCAGCAGCAACGTAGACCGAACACCACTCGGACCAACTGTAATGGTAATCGAGGGCGTAACCAGGGTAATTTGGTGGGGTTCCCCCAATAATGGCCAACCCCCACCTCTCATACAATCCGTTCGCTGCTCTATCCGAGAATTACTGGATGGACATAGGTCAGTACCAATTTCAATTGCAGCGTCCTCCTGTGCGAGTCGGACGCTGGAATTAAACATAATGCAGTGGAATATCTAGGGCGCCAAAACACGTCTAGATCTTCCCCCGCAGCAGGACCAGGAAGACCAAGTGGCAGCGTAGCTGTTTTGTTCAATTGATCTACTCGATTAACTGTGTCGGTCGCTTGATTCAGTTGATCTACGAACCCCAGCTTTGCTTTTTAGTGACCTAAACTATCCACTAAATAAATTTTGCTATCTCCAAGAGAGTTTTCAGTTAATGATTATGTCATTCGTATTGCTTCAGTCATACGACGAAGCGTCTGCGCAAAGCGGCCCAAGCGCAGCGTCCCTTCGATGATCACAGAGCTGCGTAAGTTTAAGCATTATGTCGTTCAAGCTTATATCCTGTCCCGATTACAAGACGTTATGTTGTCGTTGGCTCGGGGTCGTGGCTCAGCAGGGCGTGCAAACAGATGATCAGATCAGCCAAAAGGGACGACGCTTTGAATGATGAAAGCCGTCTTATTCTGGAAGCCTTTGGACAACCGTATGAATAGATTCAAAGCGAATCCCCAACCGTCGCTTGCCCCATTCCATCTAAGGAATTTAGAGCGTACGCATCCATTAGTGTGTGCAAGTCATTTTCACACACCGATAGCACCATCCCAGAGAACGTTCCTAAACTTATATCTCTGTGAGATGAGTTGACGATGCAAGCCAGAAGCCAGGGTATCTTGGCTGAGATAACTAAAGATTATGTTATAACCGCCATACTGAAGGCAAAATTTCGTAAAGCAACAGGTCCAGATCACATGCAAAATTAACATCTGCACTAAGTTAAGCTGCTGGTTCCCGCCATACACGTTCTATTCGACAGGATACAAGAATATGCATTTTTGCCCTCATCATAGAGGGAAATTATGTTTCATTCCGAAAAGGAACGGCAATCCACTCTCCCCGTCATTTTGGAGTGGTATTGCGAAGAAGAGTGTGATATACAGAGGTGTCCCTCGACGACGTGAATGGCTTGCTGGCGAGAGAGAGCATGGATTTAGAAGAGGAATGTCGACGATGACTGCTTGCTCCGTGCTTCTACAATTACCTCTCTGCGCCGTTTTTGAGGACTTTAAATCTGTTTTTGACACAGTCACGGAAACTGATTGTGGCTAAGCTGGCGTATCTCGGAGTACCGTTCACATTTCTTCAGCTAATTGTCTCAATCCTTCTACAGGGCACAGTTGTCCTCGATGACAGAGTTTCTGAGCACGAACCTTTAGTCCAAATAACAAGGGTGGCTCAGGAGGACAATATCAGTCCCCCACCTAGTCTCTGTTTTGGCTTCGGACTTGCCATCAATAATCACTAAACGACACAAGTTCGTCAAGGTGTTGCTCTATGCCGAGGATTTGGTTCTGCTTTCCAGAAGTCGTTTTCACACTCAGCAGACGCTTGCAACTCTGCAAAAGTATATGAATGCTAATGACCTGGCTATAAATGTGGACAAAACGAAAGCTATTAAATTCGGGGGAGACAGAAGACTATCTAGCGATGATGGGTCGTTACAAGCAGCTCTGCAGCTTTTTGATATAAAAATAGGCCCCACAGCTAGGTATGGGATACAAGTGATATGGCGATACCTCAGACCAGTAATTCACCGCATTTTCGAGGTTATCCGACTCAATGGGAAGTTCACTAAGTATTAAGTATAGTTGCTAGGTTCACTCGATGTGCCTGCTTTTGGTGGACCCATTTTTGGACCCACTCGGTGGGTCAAGCCGTAAAATGAGCCCAAACGCTGTTATTGCGCTCAATTCACTCGTTAAGACATGCATCTCGCTAGTGGCTGTATCATTTTTTCGCGGTGTAGCTGTAGAGAAACCTCGCGTTTCAAAGTAATCTGGGACCCCAAGTGTCGATGGAAGGCTCCGCTGTTACTCTATGAGCATGTATCACTGTAGTCTTTACACGACTGACATGCATAAATGTCTGTAACCTGGCAAAACTGGGTGGCTGTATCTTTTTTTCGCAGGCTATATATATATATATATATATATGTGTGTGTAGTGCTGCTCTTCTACATGAGCAGAATGCATGGGGCTTCAACACCGCATCATTTACACCTGCATCGTCTCGTATCTGAAATAATGGCGCTTTGCGGGTCAGCTAGGCCTCATCAGGGAAGCTGCACACAAGAGTATTTGTTCTATCTGGTATCAAACAAGTGTTTGTGTTATCATGTCAGTCAGCTTAAAGCATAAAGCTTCCGCGTGATCAGACGACAAGTTCCCGACCTGATAGCGTGCGAAACAGCGGTGGCGAGACGGCGTCGACGACAACCACTGCCCTCTTTGGACCGTATCGTAGAGTACGTTTGAGGTCTTTCCCTAGCGACATGCGGGCCCAAAGGGGCCCCGCTTCTGATTGTTTCACCCGTGGTTTCTCAACCACCAATCAACAGGGCAACGAAACACTCCTCCTCGCTGACTGATTCGAGAGCACGCCACTTCTTTGGACAACGACGCCGCTGACTGCTGGCGGATATGCGTGTATTCTCGACTCGATCTTGATTGTCGATCTCAATGTTGTCCCGTCTTATGTTCTTACGTTCGATTCGACAAGGAATAGGATAGCCGCCTAAAGAGGAACTTACGTACGACATGTCGTGTTACGCTGTGTTTTGCTGTGCGCTGTCGCACAATGCATTCCCAGAGCAGTTGTGAGATTAGAGCAATCCCCAACCTGCGGAGTAGCTCTACCTTTGGTCGTTCAACACCACGCACACTATATACTCTGTTCAAAAAGGCTATATATATATATATATATATATATATATATATATATATATATATATATATATATTTATATATATATATATATATTTAAAGTGCCATTCGGCATTACGCTCAAGAATGCAACATTTCAATAAGCACCATGCAAGGTAATCTGGCCAAATATTTACGTCTTTATGTCTACAAGGTCTAGCTTGCGAGTAATTTAATTGGGTGATGAAACAACCACAAATGAGCGATGAGTTTTTCAGCAAAATTCCACATGGGCGACCTGAATTGGCCACTTATATCATGTGATTTAACGCTTTAAAATTTGTTCTCTGTGTTTTTATACAAAAGCTTATGTAAATGTCAAGCCTATGGTTACCACGAAGGACAAGGTTAGACGCTGATATCCAGCCAGATAGATTCGAAACCGTTATTAAAAAATTCATTAAAGGGCGCAAACTTGGTTGCAAATCCGAGGAGGATTTTATGCAAACATTCCACATGCCTGCTTTATGACTAAAGCAAGGATTTAGTATTAAACATTTAAGAGGCTGTAGTTTATTTTGAACTTAAGCATTTTGCTCTTGTTGGCACACCCTGCACGTGTCGATCAATCGCAATTTGTGTCGTCGCCAACAGTACGTCTGTAATTCGTTAAGGACTGTTCTGTGATGTGACTATTTGGACTGACACCTAACAGGTATCAACATAGATAACCAGCAGATTACAATTCCGTGGAAACTTCCATATTTGGTTGATTCCCTCGGGTCGGACTGTTTTGGTCTATTCATATAAACATAGCGGTGGAAGCAACGATTGCACTCGTACAGCCATGCTAACCTGTTAAGACGACCACTGACTGGCATTGTCTTTGAGTGTGAAAAATATATCATATATGTGGAAAGTAGTCCATGCAAAGATTTGTAAATGCAAAATAGTTGTCTAGATAATTTTGTTACAAGACGGATTTTGCGCACACTATATTGGGACTGACCAAACGAACTGTGGCTAACCTCAGTCAAGCCATAAATATGTGAGCAACTAACCACAAATATTTAGTAGTCTTTTACAGGGCGCAATTATCTTTGTTTATTCATTTGCGAGGTGGCTCCGTTATCTATAATCTGTTAAGACGTTTGCTAATAGCGGCCGTAATTCGCGATTCGAGATAAGGCGCAGACTTGGGTAAGGAGTCAACGATTTACAGCCGGCCTAATAGACGGAATATTTTTGGGTGTACTCATAGTGCTTTATGTTGGACCTTGCATACTGACCCACCACGTCGAGATACTCACATTATGGGGTACATGCAGCATATGCATATATATATTTAAGGTGGGATAATCCATTTGGTCTCTGAGAACGTGTGCACCGTTACAGGGGGGGGGGGTAAAACAAGGTAGAGTGTAGAGACCAGCCCTCTTTCGAGGGGGTGGATATATATATCTATATATATATATATATATATATATATATAGAGAGAGAGAGAGAGAGAGAGAGAGATACTCCGAAATTAAATGTCCGACAGAGAAATCCGACATAGTGCCATTATGTCCGCTCCAGCCCACTAGAGGTCGCTGTGGACACCGACAGCAATGGCAGTAGCAGCAACAGCATCGGGAGAGAGGGAGTGCGTAGAAGGGAAAGACACTAACCGACAAAGCAAGAGCGCACGCGCACGAGAGAGATAGTGAGAGCGAGGGGGGAGAGATAATATTGAGTTCGGTAAGCAAGCAAAGACAAGAGAATGCGAGTGAAGAATTAGTCAAGAGCGAGCCCAACGTGGAGAGGGGCAGACAACAGCGCGAGAGCTATGTATTCACATAGCTATATCGTCTACAGAAACGATTCCCACGACGACGACCAGAACCAGACAGAACCAGACCAGACAGAACCAGACCAGACAGACTACAAGCGACCAGAGTCAAAGCGAGACTGAGAGATACAGGGAGATATTGAGCTTAGAAGCAATAGGACGGGCGAGGCCCACGTGGAGAGGAGGCCAATTGTCGGTAAGCAGCAGAAGCAGCAGCGGCAACAGTCATCATCATCATCATCGACGACGACGACGATGACTTTTGGCGGCAATTGGTTGACGTGCAGCTGACAATGCTGCTGGTCTGGTGAGGCTCAGCGACGACGACGACGACAACGATGATGATGCTGCTGCTGCTGTTAGTGATGACGGAAGCGGCGATGGAGAGAACACGAGAGGGGCTGCGGCGATACGCGAAACACACGAATAGCCGAATAGCGTTCGACCGGTTGGTTAGCGGCTAGCGGGAGCCGGAATGGTCGGGCAGCTGGCTGTGTTTACTGTTGTTGTTGTTGTTGTTGTTGCTGTTGCTGGTCTTCTTCGCCACTGGGCGGGTGGTGGTGACGCCACGCATGCGGGGTGACGTGCCGCTGCGGCGATCTCTTGCTGTTGTTGGGACTATGTAGTGCTTGGTTCTCGCTCGGTACTGTCTGCGTGGCTGGCTACGGCGGGCGGTCTATCTGGCTGGGTAGGCTGGTGCCGAACGCGGGCGGACGTCTTCTGCGTGCGTCGTAGTCTTCTGAAATCGTCTATGTCTCTCTTCCCGCCTTGGAGTAGGCCGGCCATTGTAGTGAGTACCAGCAGTGTCAACTTCAACTCCTACTACTACTACTACTACTACTACTACTAGTTGGCTAAGTGGCTGCCGGCTGCGTTGGACAACGCCTCTCAACAAGTTGTTGTTGTAATTATTGTCGTTGTTGTTGTTGTTGTTGCTATTGTTGCTGTAATTATTGTTGTTGTTGTTGTTGTATTTATTGTGTTTGTTATTGCTATTGTTGTTGTTACCACCACCACCATCACTTCTGACGCAGCCAATCAATCGTATTGTCGTGCTACCACCGTTCGATGGTGACAGAGTCCGTGTTGATATTCATTGTCATTGTTGTTCTTGCTGTTGCTGTTGTTTCTACTACTGCTGTTGCTGTTGTTGTTGCTGCTGCTGCTGCTGTTGTTATTGCTGCTGCTGTGGTTGTTGTTGTTGTTGTTGTTGTCGTATCGCGTGTTGATGATGACATGGTGGGCAAATAACGTGCGTGACGCGCCCAGCAGACGTCGCTGCCGACTCGCCCCACACCAACAGGAGGGCGGGCCGCCTCAAGAAGCTCGTTTGTTGATCATTGCGCTTGATATATGCTCTTCTTCCTCTTCTCCCTGCTGTTGCTGTTGTTGTTGTGCCAACAGCGACTGGCTGCAGTACAGTGCTTCACTGTCAGCTGCAATGACAGTGGCAAGCTGATAGCCGTTCCTTTTGTTTGCCATCCTCCTCGTTCCTACAAGCGAAGAATGAAGAACATCAAAATGAAGACTCTCGACAACAATGCAGGCTGCAACCACAGCCTGCATTCAGCAGCAGCGGCAGCAAAGAAACCTTCGATCGGTCGACTGCAAGATGGCATACTACTCTGATACAGTATCGTAGAAGCCTAGTGTAGCAGCCAACGGTGAACGGTGACTCGGTGACAATGTAACTAAGCAGCTCTGCACGTGACCTTTCTTCGAGCTTCCGACGTGTTTTGCAAAAACGCGCCACCGACCATACCATTACCATACCACGGCGCGTCGTTTACCGCAAATGTCGAACACAGAGTATGTATGTGTTGCAGTGTAATGTGAGCAGCAATGTACGTGCAGAATGCGTGCGTGTCTAGATAACTATATATCTTTCGTTACTGGAGCACGTCACACGTATCGTTGATCTGCACTAAGAAGCACGTTCGATCGGAACCCCCGCCTACCCAAAAAAAATCAGAGAAAAAACCATCTATCAATGTATGACTGCAGGTGTTGCTGTTACAGAGCTGATGCTCTACTTTGCTGGTACTTCACCGTTTAGTTCTTCATGAATTCGTTCGATTTCGATACGCTTTTATCATCGTCGTTGCTTACGTTTCACTCACTCCCTATGGAGGATATGCTCACTATGAAGGATATGCTTACGTTTGTTGTTACTCGTGCTGTGGTTTCCGCTGCCGTCATTGCTTGTAGCTCTCTCGCGTCGCCAATATTGTGGGTGGTAGGAAAGAGCCTATTATAGCGGGCAGAGAGCTGCTGAGAACATAGGCCCTTGGCGTTCAAACATTGTATTCACCCGTAGAGTGCCGTAGAGATAGATAATGGCTCTTGTCCATGCTGACAATCTTGCTAGGGGTTGTTTTAAACAAAAAGTCGAGCACGTATGTCCCGCCGGGAGCTTCAATTCTATTTGAAGCTCCCGGCTCGGACATCTACAAATTCTCTTCGTAGATGTCCGAGAGCTTCAGTCCTATTTAGTAGATGCTCGGGAGCTTCAATCCTATTTAGTAGATGCTTGGGAGCTTCAATCCTATTTAGTAGATGTCCGGGAGCTTCAATCCTATTTAGTAGATGCTCAAGAACTTCAATCCTATTTAGTATATGTCCGGGAGCTTTAATTCTATTTAGTAGATGTTCGGGAGCTTCAGTATTATTATTAGATACTCGATTGGCCACTCATTGCATGTATAGAATGCCACGGTTTTTTTAACTTGCTCTCTCTCTGGTGGTTGATTCCGGCCCATGCGATGGCATTGGGTAGATGATAATGCTCGCATAGATGTATTGTTAAATCATAATGCTTGTGTCCTAGAACTGCGGCTAGTTTGTGCGGCTATTATACCGCTGTTGCTTCTGGTCGCGCCGGTGCGTGCGCGCGCAGAAAGGACTCACGCAAACGGCCCGGTCCGTTGGTAAAAATATATGCATAATTGCAGTAGTACACATGGTTGAGCGCGCAATCATACAACAATGTAATTTTTGGCGATTGTTGTTGTTGTTGTTGTGTTCGTTGTTGTCCCTACCATTGTAGAGGACGCCCCGTGTGCCCCAGCTCAGCGCTTGTGCTTGCTTACCTCTTGCCCACTGTGTGGTTGTATTCGAAATTCGAATACTTTTTCTTTCTTGTATTTTACTTTATGAAATGTTCTACACACGCACTTACTTGTCAAGTTTATAGATAAGTGTGATAATTTTTTTTGTTTTGACTTTATTTCTAACATTAAATCTATGATTTAAATCGATTTTGATTTGTCGTGTGCATGAAATGCGATAATAATGGACTAGACGACTAAACACAGACTTGTGAGCTATAAATGTTACAAGTTAATCATATATATATATATATATATATATATATATATATATGTAGCTGAGCACACGTCGCTCTCCAGATTATATGCGAGTTTTCCCACACGTTTAATCACTTGAACTCTTTTTAAGGATACCCGTTTGATGGAGGTTATTTGGAAACTGGTGTAGGTTTAATAGTGGAAATGTGGCAACTCAGCGCACGTAAACTGTTAAGATTTTGTCTTGGTGTCCAAATTAATCAGTCGTATTATGTTTGAGTAATACGAAGCTGTTTATCATGTTACAAAAACTGCTCAAAAAAGCGACCGTTAGTTATTACTCGCCAAAATGTAGAAAATTCAGAAGAGCCCGTATCGCCGCGTCGTAATATGCTGGCGCTCCGTCGTGTGAGAATCACAGTTTCAAGCGAATACTTTTTGAAACGTTCTCCAACCGTTCCGGTGACGTCTTTCTTAGAAATGTGTGGCATGTTCCTCCAGTTAATCTCTCGGCAATTAGATAAGGGTCTGTCTAAGCTAGCTGTTCATTATATCAGTTAAACGTTCGCTGAGAAGCGATTGCGGCGTGCATGCGCGAGTTACATGCGGGTTCTTAAGCGTATGCCCAACAGTCAAAAAAGGATTGCCAGCCTTCTATTTGCTGTGAGAGGTTATCCGCTTCACCTCTACCCTCTATGCACTCAAGTAGAGGGAACATGGAATCCTAGTGTTTGCAACAGCAGACACTTCTACATTGGACGCCTAACTAGTCTGCATCCACGAATCGAATCATCAGTTCGGTATCTAAAGAATCTCCATTCAGATTTTTTTCTGAAAATCCGTGCTTTATTGCTAAAACGACACACTACACGATCCTAATTTGTGAGGACTGTGCAGAGTACGACTATTTTAATTCTACTAGTTCATATACTGTACAGGTATAATACAATTCAAAAGCGTATTTTTTAACGGATATGTAACGCATATGTACACGAATTTTTCAATCAGCACAAACAAATCTTCAATCTGCCTCTTAGTCATAATGGCCACAGTAGACGCCAAAGGCATCGCGATCTCAATGAAGGTGTCCAAACAATTAGGTTGCTGTGCAGGCTTGCCTAGGTAACTTGCACAGGTGCCCTGAACACCTCGAGATTGTGATTTTACTGACATTTTAAAACAAGACTGTACATATATATATATATATATATATATATATTTAATATTGCTGGAATCATGGCTGGATAAAAATACTGTACATATATATATATATATATATATATATGCATACAAATGTTCGTGCACGTTTATGCATATGTGTATACTATTTCTTCTGCCTGCGAAAATACATTTCCGCTATGGCGTGGGACCAGCCAGTTGTAATGTTAGACCATAGACCAATCGGTGGTGGCATCACCGATGACCTCTGCCTGATGCGGTGCGGTGTTTTCTTGCATCGCCATTCTGTTGAGCTGTTGCCGTTGTTGTTGTTGCTGCCGCTGTTTGCAATTGCGGCTATTAACGGCGCCGGCTTTTGGCGGTCTTTTTCTCGTTCTTCCATTGACTGAGTGAACGGGCAGGGGGGTGATGAGGAGCCAGCCGCAAAGCTTCGAAAGGAACCGGCAACGCAATGCGGCAGTCTATGACGCCGCGCATCGTAGTTCTGGACGCCTCTCTCAGTGTGTCTGTGAGAGCGTGTGTCCACGAAGCGCGTCACTTCTGGTCGGCGTCGTGCCGCAAGCGACAACGATAACAGCACTGCTGTTGCAATGATGGCACCATTTTGGCTGGCCGGCGGCGAGCTCGTTGCGTTAGCTCCACGCGTAGGGGGGTAAAAGAAGATCGTTTGTGTGGGATCCCTGTCTTTGGGACGATTTTCTGACTGTCCTTTCGACTGCCGTCGCTGCTAAACAAAGCGCAAACGCAGAGACAGTCAGCTGCTGGCGAGGCTGGCACTATACTGGTCATATACACGTCGTGCCCCTTCCCCCTCCCTTCGCCCCCCTTAAGCGTCATATCTCTCCTTTCGAACGGAGGGAATGGGTAGGGGGGGGGGGGTATGGAAAATATGACACTTAACGAAAAACGGCCAGAAAAAGCTCTGTTGTCTCGTGTTGATGCTTCATCTCTTTCTCACTCACCTTTTCACAGCTGCAGCTATGTGGATATACCTCTCCTTTTTCTTTATATATATATGCATATTTATATATATATATATATATATATATATATATATATATATATATATAGGCTTCGTATCTTTATCGTCATAGGCTTCGGCACTTCATCGCTGCTTCTCTTGTGCCGAGGGTCGGAATGTTTTCCACCGAATTTAGGGCGGATATTGATCCACACATGGGGCGCCTCTGGGGGCTTTACGCGGAACGCGCTTGGACTTCCGCCTGTGACACGCACTGCTGACCACCGATACTTACCGATCTACAGGCATTTCCAGGATATGATCTGCTTTTATTAACATTATAATATATATATATATACATATACATATAGAAATATAATAAATATTTATATATATACCAATAAGAGGAGCGGATAATTAAAGTTAAAGGCGTTATTTTTGCTGCTACGTTTTGACAATCAAACAAAACCCTTGAACTGTTTGATGCTAAGCAATCCGTCATTATTAAAAAATACATCACTATTCGACACAAACACGCATTATTATTGTAATTGAACAACACTAAGTGAACGATGAATTTTCCAACAATGCCATTGTTATGCGGCCGATAGCTTCGCAGACAAGCAAGTTACTCGTTTTACAGACATATTGTTTATTACACAATAACTTTGCATTTCAAGATAGTACACAATTACAATACAGTTGTCATTATATACAATTTGAACACTTCAGCGACCGTCCCAACGGGCGAGAAAGTGCAAAGACCACCGATGCGTCTGACAGCTCGCTGCGTAGTATTTAACGCATATCTGCGAGCAGAACCGGCAAAGACATTGATCGCCAACTTGGTGAAATCTTTGAGTCGAACATGCCAAGTGATGATAGCCATGCACAATGTACCTTGTGTACACGTGCCAGCTAGTGCATGCAATTTCATTTCAAAGCTCCCTAGCGAGGTACACTCCTAACTGCGCTACCTCTGTCGAGGCCTCGGTCACTTTGGTGACTTAAGCCTGACTCTGATTGTTTCCACTGCCGGTTTGCAACCCGCTAGCAGGTACGCAGAGAGGTTTCTTGCCCTATTTTCTCGCAGTTTCTCGTATTTAAGGTGACGAATACCCACATAAGTCTCATGAGAAGAAGGCATCCTAGGCTTGCCACTGTTTGCTGCAGGTTTTGGGCTGAAGGCATCATTAGACCATTTTAACTTGATGACTCTGCCGCGAATACACAGAGAATCAATGATTGGCGGCATTGGGCATGATAACCCGGTTTTTGTCCCTCAATTTATATGGCTTCAACAGGACGGTGCCATTTGCCGCACATTACACGAAGCAATCGCATTATTGCAGGAAGTAATTCCTAGTCCTATAAGATCCCGTTGGGCGACTACAATTAGCCGTCTAAAATGTGATTTAAAGCCTTTGGACTTCATTCTCTGAAGTTTTTTTAAGGCAAAACATGAATGCCAACAAACCCATGACCTCTTCAGTGACATCCAAGTAGAAGAAGATTAGACCCTCTGTCACTGGGAATTAGCCGTAATTGAACATTTCGTTAAAAGAGGGCAAATGTACCAGAACGTAGGATATACCACACGTTTGTCACTCTATGAAAAAATACACATTTTAGTGCAAATATATATAAAATTTGGTTTAGTGGGACACCATATATATACATATATGCAGGTCCTTACAGAATTCGTCCAACAAACGTTGGGATCTAGTTCAACTCGGCGTCCATTTTTCCAATGGGAAAAGTCACAACAAAGACATAAAGGCAAAATGTCTTAAACAAAAAGTGTCATTGAGCGTTAAAGTAAAAATATAAGAATTGCAAAGAATTTCATTTCTTGAGAAATGTCTTCTATACAACATTTGTTCTGCTTTGAGCTATCGTAGAGTGCAATTCAGCAGTTGCAAAAATGTCAATTTTTTTTCTCTAAACACGCAGGTATGATTGGTTTGTCGGTAGAGTGACAGGGGCTTTCGCAATTGCAGATTTACTGAAGATATGTTAGGATAAAAAACCTGATACGACAACTTCCGGTAATGTCGCTCTCACTCAAAAAGAAGACTCTCACCTTGTCCGACTAAAAAAAATATTTATTTGCCGAGTTGTAGAAGATCCCAAGTTTGTTGTACGAATTCTGGAAGGCCTTGTATATATATATATATATATATATATATATATGGTGTCCCATCTATACAGCTATTGGTGGTTTGTCCGCGCCATCTATGCCTTCCATAGTGACACTATCGTGGGCGATACCAAGCGTTGACACCGCCGGGTGTACCGTTCCCAGCTTTGAGTGATGCTTGCTCGTCATGGTCGGTGTCCTTACAGACCATCATAACTTTGACGCAGCACTTGTCTGCAAGCACTTGCGGGCGAATGCGCTTTTGTGTAGATCGTCTCATCACATTGTTCCTGAGCGAGGTCGCCCATGGTCCTGTTTGTAGAGGACTCTGCTTTTTCCTTTGAGGGTTGAAGCTCTTCCCCCCCCCCCCGTGCGGGTCTGCGTACTTCCTTCTTTCTCTTTTAGATTAAGCTGAACTTGCTCCTCTCTGATCACGTTTGCCAAGGTTAACCTCTTTTCTCTATTTCTTCTCGCCTCCTGCCCCTTTTCTACCCTTAAAGTAGCGTGCAAGCTTTAATTATTCAGGTACCTTTAAAGTTCCTATAAAATTGTACTAATATGTTTTTCGAGTGTGAGAACTCGTATTTGCTGCATTCTAGTATTGAGATTCTCGAGAGCCGCCTCATCAGATCCCACCTTAGCCCACCCTTTCGAACGCTTTTCAAGACGCTTGAAGTAAGCGTCTCGAAAAGCGTTCGAAGGGACGCTAAGATGGGCTATGTCGGCACAGTCAGTATTCGAATTGAAATGTATTCTAGCCGTTTCTCAACGAAGTTCTGTATGGTTTACAGTGCGTCGAGGCCGCTGCTACACGTAGTAGCGAAGAAGCAGGACGCCGTCAAGTAACACGGGCGCGTTCACTTGTTAACAACGGTAAGCCGCCGAGATCGTACTGTGACCGGGCCACTTGAGGCCACCCGTTTCGCTTCGCGTTTTGTTCCTCTTCTTCGAGAGAGACGAGAGGAGAGGAAGGAGAGAGAGACGAGAGGAGAGGAAGAAATCATCGACACGACATGGCCACTGTGCTCATCAAAAGTGGTGTTGTTGTTCTTGAGCAAGTGTCACTGACTGTAGCATGTAGCAACAGTGAGACAATAATACAAAGTAACACTGAGAACATGTAGCAGCAACAGTGCGAGGGATGCTGCTGCTGCCGCCAATGGTGGTGGTGATGTGTTTGTGGCAACGCTGGCACGACGACAACCCCCATGGCATGGCCGCCGGCTTAGCGTGGTGATGAGCGTGAGGCGGCTACGTCGGCGGATGGTGGAGGTGGTGCGGGCAGACTCTACGCTACGGAGGTGTCGATCGAGAGCAGAGTGCCTGCCTGTGTTGTGCCACCGCTTGGCCGGACCGGGAGTTCGTTCGGGTGTCGTTTGACGTCAGCAGTTGTGTTTGTTGTGTTCCTGCTACATGTCTAGCAGCAGCAGTAGCAGCAGTTTAGGACGTCGCGTTGCCGATGTTGCCGCCATCATTGTTGCTGACGCTGGAAGATCGACATCGATCCTGATCGGCTGAGACGGAGCGAGCGGAGCCAGCCAGCCCCCCCCCCCCCCCCGGTGGCGCCCCATGTTGACCCCACGCGGTGTCAGGATCCGCCATGTCCAGTTCGGAACGTTCGTGTTGCAGTTGCTGCTGCTGCTGTTGCTTTCGCTCTCTAACGCTCCTTGTTTTGACTACGCTGGCACTGCTAGTCCTGGTCGTCACTCTGCACCCAGCATTTTCTATTGGTAAGCTTAAAATCTATCTATGTTTCTGCCTAGCCCGGTAGCGTGGTGGATTAAGTCTCCGCCTCGCAACCGGAGGAGACCACATAGGGCGGGGGCCTCGAGCCCCACCGTTGCACCCAATTTGTATTTATGAGGTGTCCGTCTGATGAAGCTAATGTGAAAAACAGTTCCGTGAACGTTAGTCTTGGCTGAGGGTTTAGCCCGAAAACTTTATGTTTCTGCCTATACATAGATTATGATTGGATATAATGCAGGGTGGAATGATAAAATTAGGGAATAATAAATATAGATACACGGTAGAAAGTTCAAAATATAAAAAAAAAAAATATATATATATACAGATATATATATTATAATTATATATATATATATATATATATATATATACATTAAGGCGAGCACTGCCGAGTGTGCAAACGCATGTAAATGATTAATGAGTCATCGCAATATTTTCTATATATATACATTTATATTACAACGGACTTTATTGATCGAGTTTGGAGCACACTGAGGTAGGTAGTGTTGTACATATAAGCTATGATTAGCTTTCATTATATGTGGCTACGGAAACTGTATTTGCGTTTATCCAAACTCCGACCTATGAAACGCCAAATTGAAAAAAATTGAGGGGTATATATTTTTTCTAAATACGATAATGGTATATACACTCCGGTGTTATTTTCTAACAATTAGTGACATTTACGATCCAGGAGGCAAACGAAAAAAATTGAAATAGGGCGACTCAATATATCGCAACGTTGCAAGGCAGACTCGCGGCGTCGTCCATGTAGGCGTCTTCACGGATGGCTTTTCAGCACTTATGTCTAGAAAGAGACAACGTTTTTTTTTGTATAGCTTCTTTCTTCTCACTCATTGCGTCGCGTGACACATTTTCATAACGGCATCTTGGTCGGTGTCGGGGACTGCATACGTGATCCGCGTCAAAATTGACAGAAGCGGGAGGGGCGTTATGATGAGCCATCTTTGTGCGCGTCGCGGCCTTCTCTGCTATGCGCAAATTCCAGACCAGACTTGGACGCATCTGAAGAGACCATGCTGTTTTGGTTGCTTCGACTGTGGGCTCGCCTACATCCAATTTCTCGTCGAATGTTGCAATCGTCGTTGCTGCATCCATTGCCACTAAGAATCCGCCAATGTGGGGGAGTGTCTATCTTGTTTCATGTGTGTTTGCCTGCTTGATGCTTCAGATGTTTTTGGATGTGGACACTTTTGATTTGAAAGGGCACTACAGCCAGATCATCAACTTTCGTCATTATCATCACCATCCATGCCATAGTACATAACAGGCATTTGGGTCATCTGTTGCGTGCGCATGATTCGCACACAAAGCTTCTCAGAAAATAGCAATCGTGAAGCAGCATTGTTGTAAGGTTTAGAGTTGCGTCGTCTCCACTCATCATCTTCTTGCTTCTCTGCTTCTTCTCAGTTATGGTACTCTGCCGGCGGCATGCCAATGCAGGGCTGGCGTCCAGACCTTGAGGCGGACAAGGTTACTGTCAGCTGTCGGCAACGAGCATATATGTAGTTCAATACGAAGGGGTGTCTGTGCTAACCTCTGCGCCCCCGGCGTGCCCCATGTTGTCGGGACGACGTCACACGACCTAACCGGAGCATGTAATCGCAGCGGATAGCCGCACGCCCACTTTATTTGGCATTGTTAGACTGCTCTATCTGTCAATTCATTACAAAGGGACAATCGTTATTTCCAGTATTTTATGTGTCAATTTTCAATTTTGGCAACTTTTTTTTAGGCAACAGTATATATATATATATATATATATATTGATTATTCGCTTGGTATGTATTCCTAACACAGATGTCATCTTTTATATCAGGGGCGCTTAGAGCGGCAGCATATGTGTTGCCTACGCCTCCCTATAATCAATGTATTCTCCAATACCTACTGAGTATTTGCTTTCCATTGAGACAGCCTCTTCTTCGTAATATCGACCTGGTCTCTTCGAACATTTGGTCCTAAAGCTAGGGCCTCCGACAGGTCTATCTCTGCTCCCCTTAATGTATATATATAATTAGTACATATATAATAGGTTGGACAGAATGTACTGGGATGCTAATAGTGGTTTTGAAATGCGCGCTACGCCTCTGAAATGTTCGTATGTTTACGAATCAAATTTCTTTGTGAGCACAAAAGACTGTAGAATCTTCAAGAGCCTTATAGAAATGATCTCATTCTTTATCTTGCTATATAAATTCTGTCAAAATGGACAACGAATTGACATTTTTGAGAACAGCATTGCGCTCGAGGAAGACCGCTTTCGCGAAACTACGAAGCTGACTCCATTAGACAAGGGTGTCTACTGTGTGTTTGCCGCCTTCTAGAGAAAGAGACAGAATCTGTTGAATAGAAAGAGCGTTTTCTTTCATCAAGACAATCCGAAGCCACATGTGAGTTTACCCAGCCTCCGTGAAATATCAAGCTTCGTTTGGATTCGTCTCATCCGCCGTACTCACCGGACATCGCACTAACGGGATACCACCTATTCAGGTGTCTGCAGAACTATTTACAGGAAAAAAATGCACTTCGCCAGAAGCAGTAAAAGTACACCTAGAGGAATTCTTCGGGAACCCGAAACCAGATTTATTTGCCGTGGGACTCGATAGTTTGGTCTAGAAATGGGGAACGGTCATGGTCAACAATGGAGAATAGTTTGTTTTTGAATGCCAGGTTCTTTATATATATATATATATATATAGACCTGGCATTAAAATGCAGTGATAAGGCCGTTCGCTTTCCTTGTAAAACTGTTAGGCAAGAAATCGCGTAGGGAAGAGATGCAAAAGTACTGGAAAAAGAAAAAGTAGCCAGAAATAGGGGACGTTGACAAACGTTCACATACATGGTTGCGGCGGGAGGAGACAATGCTTATAGGCGGGCAGGCTGGTTGAGCATTTCAGGATGGTATTAACGGGATTGGATACAACTCCGAAAGCGCTGGTATAAGAGGAAGCGAGGCGATAGAGGAAGCGAGGGTCTGGATAATGAGAGCGATTTCACTCGAGGAGGTGATGGATGCAATCGACAGACCCCCCGCAGGGAAACTCACAGAATAATTTGATAAGAAATAATTACGAGAAAGATACGCTGGTTCTTGTACCACGCTGGCAAGCTTTATTCAATGAGTGCCCTGGGCAATGAGAAAACACTAGGAAATTTCAAAGGTCTGGAAGGAAGCGACCTTAATATTCGTTACGGAAGGAAAGGGAGTAGAAGCAAAACCAGAGGCTTGAAGGGGAATAGCAATAAAAAGCTGCCTGTACAAGGTATTCCTAGGAATAGTAGCAAAAAGGCTGGGGTCTTTCTTGGAAGAGAGGGGTCTAATACAGGAAGAGCAGCGCGTATTAAGGAAACGAAGGTCAACTCACTCAGCAATTGGGGAGCTACTCGGAGAAATCTGGGATACGCTGTCCGAGAGTTGCCTATATGCTATATTTGTGTGGCAGCGTTTGAAAAAGCATAAAGGGATATAATATTTAAAGAGGTGGTAAAAACGGGAGTGTCGCGAGAAGTGCTGAGGTTACCTATCAACATCTTAAAACAAAACACGGTGCTTGTTGATACCGGGGTCGACATTGCAGTGGAGGCGACTTAAGCCAAGGTTTCGCGCAGGGCGATGTACTGAGCCCACAGCTATTTTCCGTACCTCAGAATGAACCGCCAGATCGAAAAAAACGGACTGGATTCGAGAGCCGGCCAAAATCGTACTGCATGCAGATGATGTGTCATCTTTGGTTGCAGCCTTTTCAGGGTGAAACACAAGCCATAGATCGACTAGTTACATTTATGAATGAGAAGAGCTCGAAGGTTAAATGATGAAAGACAGAAGCCAGAAAATGTCGAAGGGGCGACCGCCTAGTGACGTGCTTCAATTCAGGGGAATATAAATAAAATTTGCACATAAATTTACATACCTAAGAATCACTTTGTCAACAAGTGGTAGCAGCTTTCGAACACACATCCAGGAGAGGGACAGAAAGGCCACCATCACAACTGCGGCGGTTAAATGTCCACATATGCTTTCGCTTCATGCAGCAGTCGCTCTTTTCGGGATTCAGATAGCACCTATCGCCACATATGGTATTCCACTATTATAAAATAAAATGGGGGTGGACAAGTTGTGTTTAATTAAGGAATTGAGATTTCTTTCTAAAGGGTGTTTTTGCACATGAATGCGTGCAGGAATTGCCCGTTACTGACGGAGGATATGCAAAAACGATGGAAGCTAAAGCGAAGAGGAATCACAAAGAAAAAAGAAAACGGGCGTTTTAGACGTTTATATGCTGCATTGGCAAAAGTAAATAAATAACGTGTACATAAGGATTAGCACTGGATTGCGGGCCAGCGGCTTGAGAGATCGACATGTATTTACGGACTTTGCAGCCCACGAATTTCATCTCGTTCTGTGCAACGTGGAGGGCTTGCATGAACCACAGAACCTATATTATAGGAAGGTAAGCCTCCATTGTGGCTCGGTTGAACCAGGACGGGTGGGACGGGTGACATATTCTAGAATAGCCAACAAATAGTTCCACGAGCGGCGGCCACGATGATGCATGGAAAATGATGGTAACAGTAGTGATCATGAGACACACGACATTCCTTTAAATTAATGAGTGCTTGTTGATTTATTGCAATTTATTTTATCAATTTTACTTTATATGTCTATTTACAAGATACAGCACCAAAATACGTTTTTTTTAACTTTCCAATAACCTCTTGAGTGCATACGAGTCCCACGCATATTATTGTTTATTATCTGAAACGTATCTGCCGATCAATCATTGTCCACCTTCTGTAGATTAAGAATGTGCCTTGCAAGATTATACCTCGTTTGCCTTGTTTGGCAATTTGGTTCTTTAGTACATTTGACAAAATTATATATATATACATATGGTGTTCAAAACGTATCGCGACTTTTGTGTTTTTTCAAAAATTATTCATTTATTCATGAATATCTATTTTGTCCCCTTCAAAGTAATCCCCATGAGATATTGCCAACGGTTTTTCCAATCTTCGAAGCACTTCAAAAAACCATTTTTTTTTATCTTGTTCAGCTTCTCCTTCGATGCCGTCTTCATCTCGTCAAGCGTAGCGTAACGTCGTCCTTTCATGGGCCTCTTCAGTTTAGGGAACAAGAAAAAGTCACAGGGGGCCAGATCTGGGGAATACGGTGGCTGCGGCATCATTAGTGTGTTGTTTTTGGCCAAAAACTCGCGCACAAGCAACGATGTGTGAGCAGGGGCGTTATCGTGGTGCAAAAGCCAATTTTTGTTCTTCCACAAATCCGGGCGTTTCTGGCGGATTGCTTCGCGCAAATTGCGCATAACTTGCAGGTAATATTCCTTATTGACCGTTCTGCCCTGTGGCAAGAACTCATGATGCACCACGCCCCTGCAATCGAAGAAAACTGTCAGCAAAACTTTCACATTCGACCGAACTTGGCGCGCTTTTTTCGGTCTTGGTTCGTGCGGCAGCTTCCATTGAGATGATTGAGCTTTGGTTTCCACGTCATAACCATAAACCCACGATACGTCACCAGTTATGACCCTCTGGAGCAAATTTGGGTCGTCGCGGACAGAGTCCAACATCTCATTAGCAATGTTCATGCGATGCTGTTTTTGGTCGCAATTGAGCAATTTTGGTACGAATTTCGCGGCGACCCGTCTCATGCCCAAATCATTGATAAAAATCGAATGGCACGAGCCAATCGATATGTTTAGGTCCTCAGCAACTTCTCTAACGGTGATTCGACGATTGGCCAATACCATTTTCTCCACTTCATTAATTTTTTCATCTGTTGTTGAAGTGCTCGGGCGTCCGGCACGCTCTTCGTCGTTCACATCTTCTCGGCCTTCTGAGAACATTTTGTACCACCGATAAACGTTGCTTCGGTCCAAGGTAGCTTCTCCGTATGCCACAGTCAACATTCGGAATGCATCCGCGCACTTAATTTCGTTTTTCACACAAAATTTGATACAGGTTCTTTGATCAATTTTTTTGAATAGGTAAAAATCGAAGACGATCCAAAACACGTGCAAGCAAAGCAGCTGTCAACAATTAAGTGAACATTCAAAATGGCCGAGCTTGTCGGCATAAGTGAGAGACATGAGTACCAACATAACGCCACAAAAAATCGAAATTCGAATATACGTAACCCGCGAAAATTCAAAAGTCGCGATAACGATTGAACACACCTCGTATATATATGAATCAATGGCACTTTTTGTTTTCACTTCTTTGTTTGTGTTTTACATATTCAGTTCGTTTTCGTACTTTTGCTTAGTTTTGAGCTTTTACTGCAAACCGTTTCTGCTTTGTTGGGTCGCTTCCTATTTCGATGTTGTGATATTCATGGTAGGATTTTAGAAGTTACGTTGTTGGTCATAGCTGCGAAATTCTCCAGATTGCCAGCACAAAGTCGTCTGACCAAACGGCTGGAGTAGCCTGAACGGAGAATTTGAATTCACTAGATAACATTACAGATGGTGTTGTATCATACAAAACATTTTTGCCTCGCTACATGTGGTTTATTTGCTCTCAAGCTATGCTGCAGGATTACCGTTGAGGTTCTATGTGAGCGCAAGTCACTCTAAGCTTATGTCGTTACTGTGGATCCTGGCAGTAACTACAGCATGCGTAATGCTACGTAACGCTCTCGAGGCAGTAAAGTGGCAACGGTTCGTGATTCTGATGACATGAGTCATATTAGATATTATCTCTACACGCGGCATTTCGGGAAAATGTCGCGCACTTGTCTCTTGAATGACCCTATAGTCATTTTTATTAAACAATTACACTCGATAAAAAATAAAAAAAACTTCTGTGTTCAGCTTGCTGGAACTGACAATCATATCGTATAGTAAACCGATACATGTCTTGTTTAAGTTCAGACAAAACTAACAGAACCAAATTATAGTATATCGTCTTGTATACATAACGTTTACCCCGTCCGATCGAACGAAAATAGACGTGACGTTATTACAGGCCGCATTTACAGGAGCTGCGTGTCAAATATTACTGTGCAGCTGCGATTACGCATTGTGCTATTCTCTGTACGATTTTCAGACGAGGATGTTGTCCACTTTAAAACCGAGGATCAGGCTCTTCGGACGAGCGATGGTACGTTACTGCCTGAATGCACACAGGACTTCTCATGTGCAGAAGCATGAAAGGAACAATCCTCTTAATCCTCAATAGTCACATATTAGCTTTCCTCTAACTACATCATAGTCTTAGCTATTTCGTAGGCGTGAATATCGCCTCGCACCGTGAATGCACTGATGATTGAATATAGGAACTAGATCGTTTCATATTTCAGAAGTTTATCTAAAAACTACGTTGTAACGTGTTAACTAAATAGCCACTTTTCTATGAATCGTTGTGTTCAACAACGATGCCACTCATCGAGTGAATGTTTTTCAAAATAAATTCGTGCATTTTGGTGAATTCGTAGCATACGTATCTATGTGCTACGCATGCCATAGAGTAACACGGTCCATGTTCTCCACTTTGAACACGCACAGGGACGAGCGGAGCTAGCGCTCGGGCCAACCACATGGTGGATCGACTCATTCAGCTTATGCAATCGAGTGCCCTCATTTCACCTCAGCTGAATAACATCACTGTCGAACGTACGCTCGACATCCGACATGGCACCATTGAGGATCTCAACATTCGTGGTCTGGTAGCCGGTAAGAACCGCAATGATTCGTTTCGTCTGTTACCAATTGTTAATACGTGTTTGTTACTACGTGAGGATTCATCGTAAATAGAAGACTAGAGGAAAAGGTTTTAGTGAAACTGATAGTGAGATTTGTTATGTGGTTTTTGCCTATGTGTGGCTAGCCCGATGCGTCTGCGAAGCCTCGCGACCGGAGGAGACACCAGATAGGTGGGCGGCTTCGAGGCCCACCGTTGCATCGATTTATATTTATGGGGCATGTCCGTGTATGAAGCAATGCAAAAAGCAGTCCCATGAACGTTAAATCTTGGCTGAGAGTCAGCCCCGAAAGGATGCATTTTTTTGGCTCATGTGTGTCTGTGTGGATTTGTGTTAAACATCCTCATCCACAGGCATGAGGCGGTCGGGAGACGCCGTGCTGGCTGTGTACGGAGCGCGTTTCAGTCTGGCGATGCCGATCGTGCTGACGAATGTAACGGTGCGAGCGCTTCATCGACGCGATTCTCCTGTGGGCGCCCTGCAGGCGGCGGGCGTGGCGCACGTTGATCAGCTCACGACACGGTTTCGCGTATCTGTCGGCACGAAGGGCATGGACCTCGATGACTTCAAGGTGGTGGTAGTCAAGCTTCAATGCATGGCAGCTCTTGTTGCCTCATTATGATGGCGTATCTGCACGTGAAGCTAAAGAAGATGGCACTATGTTTTACATAATACAACATAGTGTTATAACCTTGTTGTTTGCGCCACATCTCACAATTTAATTTGAAGCCCAATACCTAAGAAATCGCTCCGTACATATTTTTGATATGTGTTATACATATATATATATATATATATATATATATAATTGTGTGTAATATTTAAGGTAGGGTTTGGGTATTTATTGTTTGAGTATTTCAATAAGATTCAATCTGTACGTATATGATGTCTTGGGTTTGTTCAGGTACAGACAGTAGTTAGGTGTGTTAAATAGGCATACGCCTCCACAACCTTTTAGATGTGATCCAACATGTCTCAACGTTCTACTTCCTCGTAAGATCTCTGCTCTGCTAGAACGCAACCCGCAGCTGTCGTGGCTAGGCTTTGACATGCCTAACGGACATAGTCTTCTACGGATGCTCTGCTAGCGTTCGACGTCCGATCGAAGGTTCTGCTTGTTGTACAGTCGCAATATGAACGACTCGTTTGTGTTTCAGATCACGAGCATCGGTCGCATTCGGATGCGCGAACTCGACTTCATTCCCGGACTCGACTGGCTTTTCTCGTGGCTGGGCGAAATTCAGATTAATCAGCGGAGAGCTGAACTTGTCGTCCCATTGGAGAAGGCGGGTACGCGTGTCTTTCAGCGAGCTCTACGCGCAGTGACCCACGACAAGATCGCCGAATTCATCGCCGAGAAGACAAGCCGATTGCGCATGCTCGGCTGATCTACGGCTAGACCGCGAGTCCATTTGAAGCAGAGCGCTAAGAAGCGAAGCGCGTCAAAAACACTGCATAGTGTGCAAGTGATCGAGAGATTTCGAGTTCGACACAAGCACGACCAGCTGTAGCGCTGACTACAGCGAGACTATCAAAGAAACCGTTCCTTAGTGCAAACTCGAAGTTGTAATATATGATTGTTCGCGGCGCGGACAATCGATTAACACATGCTGCCTCAGAAGATGTGATGTTTTACCGTGAACCAGTCAGTTAGACTGCCAACAATCGGCTTGAATGTGATCTGTTGTTGCAAAGTGCACGTAGATAGTTTAATATATTATCGCTAGGGGTTGTTGCTAGTACCCTTAGTGCAATATGACAGAAAGGGTAGTCCTCATAATAAAATGATGAGCCCCATGCGATGAACGCGTATCGCGTTATATTAGACCGGTGTTTTTTGTTCATTTTCGTTTTCGCGCACTGATCTGTATATGACGTAGTTTAACGAGAGAAATCTTCGCGCGCTATATTTATTTGGCACAACATTGCAAGTTTATATATATATATATATGGACCACATCGCAGCTCAAGTGAGATTTTGTTTACATTAATCAAGTAGAGGCCGCATGGTCGTCAGAAACAGCTAAATGCTTCTGATGAAGAATACATTTAATCTGAAAATGTTTTAACAGTATTAAAGTTCATTGCTGTATAATGGTACTATATCTGTTTTTTTGCGTTTCCAGTCAAAGATCGTCACGTGGGCAGAATTTGCGATGTTGTTAGAATTGGTGTTGCTTAAAATAACTTGTGTTTAGCGCGATCATATATAGTGCGCGCACCGTCATGCCTTCCAGTCGGCAGGATACCTAGTTTTCACTTATTTGTCTTTCACACGGCAACTGTTCCAGATGGCCACATCGATAGTTGATCGATCGTGTTCTCCGGAAGTTATCCAGTATGAACATAGGTAAATGCATATCTACTAAACGGTCCAGATAGTTCTGAGCTAAATTCAGTGAGAAATGTGTAGTCTACTTTCTTGCGCGTATAAACGGTATTAATATATTAGCTGTATATACAGCAGCAATAATTACTTGAAGAAGTACTACAAATACTTAATTGATAATTATGTAATACATATCTTCCTGTATCAGGGACTAGATACAAGCTGAAAGAACAAAAAGGCAGATATGGTCAGATATGCCGCGCAATTATGCATGGAACGTCAGGAAATTAGACGTGGCTGAATGTTTTTTTGGAGGATACAACTGTTGTGCAGCCCACTTGGCTCTCCGCACATAGATGACGCGAACTTGGAGGGGCCTAGCTGACGTGTCTGATTTTGAAAATGTTGTGGTGTTTGTTATTTTTACCCTTCTTATCACTTTCCTAATCTACTACTGTTGCTTCTGTGTCATTTTTTTTTCTTTTTAGAAATTGGTTTAGAATTAGCGCAACTTTAGGTCTGTAAAATATTAACCTGCAATGTAACGATGGCATCTTTTCTCGCTCGATATCTAAACCGGAAACACAAAGTAACGAGTAAGCGGAAATCACTTCAGAAGCGACAGAGGTTCGTGCAGTAATATGCCATTTACAGTTACCGTTGACCATTTAAACGATATTGTCCGGAAAAAACTGTAACGTGATGTGAATACTATCACATTGGTAATATTATTGTGTTTACTTTAAAAACAAAAATTGTTTACCGTATTACAACAGTAAACGATAGTCACAAATGCGCTTCGTTTCGCGCGATTTATTACAGTACGTTTTAGATTACACGACTGAATAGTCTACTCCCTTTGCTTTGCAGCCCTATGCAGTTATGTTTGCTTATAGTTATAGTAAAATAAAAATATTTATATGTAAATATATATATACGTAATATTAGGTTATTACCGCACGCACGTAGCGTATCTTTAAGAATTGCACCCTAAGGCATTGAAGAACGTCCCGGGATATAACAATATATAAGTGTTTTTATTTACAACAACACTGGAAACGGAGTAGCTAATTTTCCTAAGTAATTATTGCTTGTTGACATAAATATCCTCCAGTTGAACCTGGTTCACATTGGCCAACTGCGGTCCGCAAGAAAAGCGAGTACGACAATGTCAAAGATAATCTGAAATGATCACCAAAGACATACAAATTACAATTGATGTTAATTTTTGGCTTGCTTCAGGGCTAATGGTTAGAGAAGAAAAACCCTAAGTTAACCTCTTTGTTAAATTAGGGTTTGTTTACCGCACCTAAGGGCATCTTAGACATATACTAAGTGATACAAGAGAGATCCGCCTTGTCAAAATAAATTATTCTACTCTGACCTCATTTCACTAGTAAAAAAAAATCCTTTCGGGCTGACTCTCAGCCAAGATCTAACGTCCATGGGACTGCTTTTCGCATTGCTTCATAGACGGACCCCCACAAATACAAATGTGCAGCGATGGGGCTCGAACCCGCGCATCTATGTGTCTCCTCCGGTCGCGAGGCGCAGACGCATGCCACCACGCCACCGGGCTCGACTCATTTCACTAGTAACCTACGTTTAATATGAATGTTATAAACTATAAACATAAGCACAACGTTAACTTCAACTAGACATGCGGATTGTTTAGAACCTGTGATACGATGATGCTGATCTTGATGATTATTCTGCTCAGTTCTACGTCCTGATCCGAAGAAAAGCCAATGATCTCGTGATCCTCATAGAGCTGAAATGCCACAAAAAGCGCCAGTTGATGCTAGTACAAGCAAAAAATTAAGTTAGGTTACGATTAGACTTAATCGAAAAAACTACTCTCTACAACGTGATCAAATGCGACGCGCTTCGTGCAAACAAAGCCTCCACTAACGTTTTAGATCGTATTTACAATTATTTACAACGTTAAAAAGAGTTAATGCAGGTTTGATTTAAACCCGCAGAGATTTTAGAGAAAACGACATCTGATCATATATAGACTTTTATAGGTACTTATAAACAAGGATTATATATGTATATGAACATATACATTTATCATCCCTGTTGCACTGTGGATTCAGCGAGGCCATCCGTCCGCCAGTGTCTGATTGCAAGACGGAACGCTCGGCAACCTTGCTGACTAGTTGCAGCCAAATATTTCGCGTGAATCTTTGACACTAAATGATTGTCCACGCCTCGGCGTAGCTCAGCTACATGGTGGTACGTATTGATATCGCGGAGAGAACTGTTGCGGGCATGTTTGAAAAATGCATTGCAAATTTTCCAGTACAAATCACCGGCTAAGCTAGCTGACTATATCGCTGAGTAGTTTGACAAGCACAGCAAATAGTTCGACATCGAAGCTGGTTTTCTATATATATATATATATATATATAGACCTTCGTTCAAGCCCATGGGCAACCTCCGCAGTACAGAGGCTGTATGCTTTCGAGTGTATTTGCAAGTACTCATGAATAAAGCTATGTGTTTCATTCATATATATATATATATATATATGCTGTAGACTGTCGAAACATCTCCATCTTCGGAGACGACTCAGTAAAGGAGAAGATGCTCTGCGTTTAAAGATAGAACACATTTACCACTCGAGAACTAGCATAGATAAAGTTGAAGTTAACAAACAAAACATTTAGAAGAAAGAGATCAAACAGCTGGTTTATCCTTGGCAAGATATCATTGAAAAAGGGGGAGACTATATCGATGATTAACTTCCGCGTCTTCTTGCAAACTGCTCGCTTCAGGGAAAAACGGCGAGAACTTCTGCCCCAACCAAATACATAATTGTGCATAATCTATGTGTAGAATATGAGCAGGAAAGATACATTAGGAGAAAAAGAAGAGATATATTTGTACATTTTTAAAGCCAACGCCAATAATCTACACAAACCTTTTGCCGAATCTCGACATCATAGGTCTCTGTGGGCAGAAAGGCAGGCCCATGCGAGCCCACCATCTGGACAGCAATACTGACGACGCCCATAACCACGTACGGGATCGCCATGCGTTTCTTGTACTGTAACATAGGTCAAATATAGTGAGTGGTTTTTACTGTCAACCCTTATCGTGCGATCACTCCGTGTAAGATAAGACAAAATACACATTGACAACATGTGACCCCGGCTTGGACTGGCTTTCCGTACATTATTTGAGTGAAAGCGAGAAACGGATTTCTCCAGACCTAAAGATGAACGAAATAGTTCAGTATTGGATTATTTCGACTATGGTGTTCCGAAAAAAACCTGTTGGAACGTTCAGTTGAAAAACCTGATTCAAGAGTTTGCCAGCTAGGATGTAAACCTATGTTCCACATAGTATAAATATGCTCAGAACGTCTCCGGACTAATATTGAATACGTTAGGGGGTTGTAGGACTTGATAAAATAAGTATTTTATGCCTATAAAATGAAAAGAGCAGAACGTCTTGTTTGAAAGCTACAGTGAAATCACGAACACACGACTACCACGCCACAAGTCTCGACCGAGTTCTATAGAAAATTGTATGGATAAAACACGCTCTCAAATGCAAACGAAGTTTCATCTCTACGAAGAGTATACGTGCAAATAGTTATTCTCCTCTGGTTTTTCCTGCTTCAGCAAAAACCAGCGACTGTGGTCAATACATTGTTGATATTAACGTCGGTAGTAACATTCGAAGTAACGACCATGCGTCTATAGTGGGTACGCTGCTCGTGCACCGGCAGTGCGGCACATATTGCTGCACCATGAAAGAAATGCATGTTTGCTTTGTGGGATGTTGTGTGTTCGATACAGCGCACTCAGTAATACGTGCTAATCGAATTTGCACGAAGGCCGGATCTCTTAGAGACGTGTCGATACAAAGCTATTTCAGTTGTTCCGTACCGTGTTTGATGTCAAAATAATTGCAATCCGTATTCCCATAAAAAAATAACTCATGACAGCCTTTTAATTTAATAAACGTACAGGCTCAAAAGTGAAACATTCCAAGATCTCCACGTTTGCAAACCTTCTTATTACCTTTGTTCTACCAGCGTACGTTGGCTAGATTGGCAACATTTTCGTCCGAACGGCGTGGTATGCTTTGCTTCTTTGTTGAACAAATCGATATAGCTCGTGACTGTACATTTTAAATAACGATGTCCAGCCAGCCACATTGGTACGATATTTATTCGTCATTTGATTGTTAATCCATTATATCAATTAACTTTAGCAATTTTCTGCAAGGATTAGCTCGGGGATGCCACGTAGGTATATTTTAGGTTTTACCGGTGTTTATTTTGTAGCTGGCTACTTACAAAGTTAACAGCGTAGAAAAGGCCGAAGCTCAGCAGGGCCAAAATGAAGTCGTCGAATATGACCGCTATGATGTCCGGTTTTTTGGTGTTGCCCAGCTTGTTTAGTCCAAAGACAATCATGTACGACACGTCCACGTAGCGAACAACCTACATTCCCACCGGAAAAAGCGTAAAATGGACGATAAGCGCGTAGAATTCAAAGCTGTAATCAGTCCCACATATTTTTCATATGAGCATATAACGTATCGATATATATATATATATATATATATATATACAGGGTGTTCCTATTTGTGTGTCCAAAACGCTAGGGTATGGTCAAACTCGGTGAGAAAATCATTTTTGCCAATGGGTGGAAGCCGGGAAAACGTTTTGTTTAGGAGTGAGGATGAAATTTATAAAAGCAGTTATTCTGTCTTTTTTCTTCTACATAGTTGTGCAAAATCTACGTTTGCGAGAGAACCAGTCAACGCACAAAGGAACCGATCATACCGGTGTGTTTGGCGGAAAATTCTGCACAATAAAGTATACATTACTAGCTTGCGTAGCAAGAAGCGAATAGCCAGATTAAGGAAAGTCATAAAAAGTCAAAATGTTAACGCTTTTATGCGCAACATCGTAATTTTTTCCATTGCGACCAAAAATGCACGTCCAAAAGACTACTCTCAGGCAATAGCAGATTTAATGTCCACTACATTCGTACCAAAGTGATGGTGCTGCGTTACCTAGTTGCCAAGTAACTAAGCTTTTTCGACAGTCATATCGAAAGCGAAGGCATGCATACTTGCATAGGGTGTATGAGAAAGTTAGGTACATATTTTGAGGTTTGGTAGAACTCAGCAAGAGAATAATTTTTTCTAATGGAAAGAGGGGGCGGAAACGTCTTGGCAAAATGCTACGGTTCTGGACGTGAAAACTTCAACGTGAAACATAGTCGAACACTGTCGAAAAAGCTTAGTCACTTGGCAAATACGTAACGCAGCACCATCACTTTGGTACGAATGTAGTGGGCAATAAATCTGCTATTGCCTGAGAGTAGTCTTTTGGACGTGCATTTTTGGTCGTAATGGAAAAAAATTACGATGTTGCACAAAAAAGCGTTAACGTAACATTTTGACTTTTTATGACTTTCCTTAATCTGGCTATTCGCTTTTTGCTACGCAAGCTAGTAATGTATACTTTATTGTGCAGAATTTTCCGCCAAACACGCCGGTATGATCGGTTGCTTTGTGCGTTGACTGGTTCTTCCGCAAACGTAGATTTTGCACAACTATGTAGAAGAAAAAAGGCTGAATAACTGCTTTTAAAAATTTCATCCTCACTCCTAAACAAAACGTTTTCCCGGCTTCAACCCATTGGCAAAAATGATTTTCTCACCGAGTTTGACCATACCCTAGCGTTTTGGATACACAAATAGGAACACCCTGTATATATATATGATTTATTCATTATAATTAAAGAAGACGATTCAGTTCCAATATATATATATATACAACTGTGATTAAAACTGATTTCAGTTTCATTTAGTCGCTAATAAAATGACATACCCATCTTCAGGTAAACTACCATGTTGTGCTAATATTAATCGTCTTAAAACGACTAAACAATATATACTATTAATGATAATAAATGTGATTTATAAATAAAAGTGATAAAAAGACAACAGGCAGCAGAAACGACCTCAACGATTTTACGACTGCCACGGTCCGCTGAAAAGTCTAAGGGCAATTTTTCCCGCAAAAAATAATGAGGCAGAACAAGTGTCGTAGATGGTAAATGCGCGGTAGATACGAGTATGTACCCGTGCGTAGACTGCGTCGTAGAAATGGCGACAGTAATTAACAGTTGGTGTATAAGTAAGTGTAAGTGATTCCACAAAATCCAAAGGACTCCAGTAAGCCGTGAGCTAAGGGTTACAGGTAAAGGTGTTGTAGTACAGAGGCTAGGCAGCCGGAGGGACGGGGACATAACTGGCATTTTGTGGGTTGGAGTTCAGTTAGTCCCCAAAAAAATAAAATAAAAAAAATTACAGACTCGTAAAGAGTGTCCGCATGCCAGGCATGCAATAGCAAACTGTGTCCCGGTACACTATTGATTAAGTGAAGGGGCTTTGGCCATGCAAGATCTCTATATGTCTCGCGAATCTTTACATGAGATGAAGGCAAGCTTAAGCGATGAGGTAAGATGAAACATGTGTTCGTGAAATTTGTGCCGAAACTGCAAGGGACGGAGCAGAAACGACCCTATTTGAAAATCGCACCGGATAAGCTAGACTGCGCAAACGGTGACTGCACTTTTCTGCGCCATAATTAAAGGAATATTAATATGCGCCGTTTTTTCTCACGAACCAGAACTAAAGACACAAAACCATCATCCTCTGGCCAACAAAACCGGGCCTGTAAGATGTTGCATCATGAGTACGCGCCATACGGTACTTTGCATAAGCTTAGTCTAAATATATTTTGTATGAATAAATGCATTTTGCCTGTCCATAGTTAGATCTGTTGCAAACAGTAGGTAGGTAATTCGTTTGCTCAAAAGCCTATATCAATGGGAAAGCATGTGTTTAAATGTGCATGTAAGGCGTGAATGACCTCTGACTGACTACAACAAAAAAAAGGGTCGAAAAGTTGCTCGACCGCCCGCAAGAGGTCGTTGCGTCGAGAAGAAAGGCGTTTCTATTGTTAAACACACTTTGTAGTTACTAGGTTAGCTTATCTGCTTGACTTCACAAGGACATAATAAGTATTTGCAATAACGTAACACTTACATTTGTGAGAGCGGCAACAATGATTACCATATTTGAGGCCCACGTAGGTTTAGGAATCTTTGCCCGGACAGGTATTGGCTTCTGTTAATGGCGACGTTCGCGACAGCAGGGCCAAGCGGCGGAGCGGCAGACATCATGCAAGCAAGAGGCACATTTTACGTGATTGTCTATAATAATAATATTAATATTAGTAATAATAATAATAATAATAATAATAATATTAATAGCAACAACAACTGCCTGCATACCACTACACCCATATCTGTGGAAAAATCTGGCAAATCAAACAAGGTGAGATCACCACAATCGCCATAGTGTGAGCTGACAAAAAAATAGTCGACGGTGACCTTTGTTCTGTCGCATGGGCCTCCTAGCAATTATGAATATTGACACGCGATGATTTCGACATCGAATGTGAACTAAGGGGTGAACATCGCCGGTATACTCAGCTGCCAGGAACACGTGGACATCTTTTAGCATCCTACAGTTAGGAGTTACAAGAATGTTTCGACTTCATGGCTCTTGGGAGAAGTGGAGGATCATTTCCCTTCGCCAGTGGAACCAGTTTAGATGGTCTACGGCCATGTCACTCGTATGACACGCTTGGCCAAAAACCACCTTTTTATCAGTACGTCTTCTGAACGACATAAGCATCTTTACGAGCAAAGTATTAAACGTATCCTTCGCCGCCCTCGAAAAGAAAAATAGTTATATTTGCTGTAGACTAATTTTATGGAGAACGGCCGCAAAGATGCCATGTTTAAAATTAAAAGGAACATTTTAGCGGCGGTTTTACTTCATCAGGTCGAAGGAGCTGTAAATGGTGGCGCAAAAGCCATAGTGGATGTTCTCGTGTTTTGTGGAAACAGAACATTCAGCGAAAGCACTGGTCTTCTGTAATCGACAACAATCTGTCACGCTTTTTATGGCATACGGATAGACAGAATGCTAAAAGAAGTGAAGACAAAATACGAGATCTGGCCATGGTTCGGCAGGGTTATGCAGATGCCGCACTCCTAACGTGGGGCACAAATCCAAAAGTAAGATCGTAGACAGCCGCCCAGCAGGGTGACGCGTTAACGCTGGCCTTATTTAGCTTAGGTATATCAGATCTGGTGTCGCGGTTACATAGTCAATTTGACGTGCGGTACTTGGATGGCGATACGTTAGGAGGTCCGCCTAATCTGGTTAAAGTAGACTTAATTTCAATACCACGTTTTGAAAAAAAACGTGGTTTAGCACCAAATGCGTCGAAGTGTAGGCGACCGCCCTAGAATCGAGAGGGAGCAATCCGAATAATTACATTACGGGTACACTTCCCAATGTAATGCAGGCAGATCCAAATAACTTCGATGTTCTTTGCGTTCCTGTGGGCCCGTGCAGAATTGCACAATTCAGCAAATAAATGGGCGCTTTTATGAATTCGCCCACGACTGATATGCAGACCCCCCACAATCAGCACTCTGCGTATGAAGATGCAGCCTCGGATCGTCAAAATTTCACTACACTCTACGAGGATTGCCGACGTCAAAGGAGAACTAAGTGCCTACAACGAAGACAACAAGGATATACTGAGAAAGTATCCGTTTGCCAATGCTCATACGTTCTCGAACCTTTCCGGTAGCGTTGGCTTAGTTTCTCTCGGCTATACTGCTCGCATAGATGGCAGGTATCTGTGCAGACTTTCTGGTGGCATATATTATTGTATTGTAGTATTAATACTTGCTAAGGGATCACACAATTGTAGCTAACTAACGAACGCTTGTGTTTCTAAGGCAATTTCCTTCTCTGTGTCCAGAATTGGTTGGGCACGTAGTTAATAGTACGTTGGAGCCTATTTAAATTTTGTTAGCAATATTTTGTTCTCCATCAGTAATACACGGAGACTCCTTTTGATATTTTGGAAATACTCAAACTTTAGGCGAATATTTAAAAACAGTGAAACGTCTTTTTTCCGTCAAGCTGGTCGAAACTTTAAAACTCTATTGAACAATCTGTAATTCCAATTCCAATTCCAATTCCAATTAGATTTATTTCACTCAGATTGAGTATAATATACAGTTCACGATGTTTCTTCATAATACTCTATCTTCTTCACGCTTTCGGCGAGAGAAGTAGTGTAACGATGTTTTGTTCAGCGCTGTGCATCCCACTGCATGGTACTTGGCACACCTCTTCAGGCAGAACCGGCAGGTGCACAACTCGTACTCCTCGTGAAAGGCTGCGTTTGAACATACCAGGTAGTGATAACCATGCACTATGTACCTGGTGTATACGTGGCGACTGTCACATGCAGGACCAGACCAAAGGTGCGCGGCATTGAAAACGTCCAAACCACCGACCTCCCGTCTGGCCTGTTCGACTTTAGCTTCCCATTCAGAAATGAAACATTCGTATGGTACTGTACGCGGCATCTTCAGCCTTAGTCGGATTGTTTCAGTAGCCGGTGGACAACCTGACATGAGATACACAAAGCGGCTCCTTGCTCGAATAGACAAGCAAAGCACTCGCTTCATATATAATGAGAAACACCTCTCAAGCTGGTTAAAATTCGCCAGTGTGAGGTGGTTCCACACCCTGTCAAGGCCATACATCAGCCCCGGAACAATCTTAAGCATGAAGAGCCTCACTGCTGAGAAAACGGACAGTCTTCGGACATTGCCTACTTCCCCGTAAAGAGAGACAAGTGCCTTCCGTACTGTTTCGTTTATATGCGCTGTGAACGTCGTTCCCGTATAATGAACCCGAAGGCCAAGATACTGGAAAGAGTTAACAAACTCCAATGGTTGGCCGCAGCAACGTATAACGTCTCTGGCAGCCAATCGACCTCCACGCCTGAATTTCATGGCTTTGGTTTTCCTGGTGTTTATCTCAAGTCCCTTCGAGACAAGGAACGCCTCTACCATAGAGGTAATGCGCTTGATGGCACCTAGGTCGCGATGAGCGACCACGATATCATCTGCATACATCACCACCACGGCTTTTTGGTACTCCTGTCGGACGTAACCGACGAGGTCAGCAAGGAGAAGTGTAAACGAGACGCAGCTCAGCGGGTCTCCTTGCGGAGTTCCCACATTTTGCTTAATCTCCAATACACCCTGCTCACCGTCTACCAACAAGGTGTCCTCCTCAAAGAAACTTGCTATTACACTCAGGAGAGAGCCACCCACTCCTGCTCGTTGGAATGCTTCAACCAGCAGATAGCGAGGGGCTTTGTCAAAGGCCTTGACGCAGTCAATAAAGACTGCATACAGATGACCTCTGGGTTGTGCCACAGCTCGCTCGATTTCTGACTGGAGAACGTGGATTGCATCACGGGTGCCTCGGCCTCTCCTAAAACCGAATTGCTCCGGTGGAAGTGCCTCTTCAGCCACGTGCTCAATCCGCCGAATCACCAACTTACAGAAAATCTTCTTCAATGTGCGTTCTGACGCCACTCCACGGTAGAGATTTGGATCCTGATGGTCATCACCATGCCTACCCTTGAACAGGAGAGAAAGCCTGGCGACATGCCAGACTTTAGGCATCCGCCCCCTCTTTATAATTTCATTAAAGAAATCACAAAGAGTTTCTGCCAAGAGAGGGAGTGACTGGATCCAATGCTCATAGCAGACCTGATCGGGCCCTGAGCTCTTTCTCTTCGGGAGTGACCGTAGGACCTGGCACACCTCCTCCACCCCGAAAGGCAGATTCATGTTGTGCTGCTCCAATGTAAGCGGATGCTGTACGATTGGAGATACGGCCGCAACGTCACGATTGAATAAAAGATTAGTTAGGTGGCTCTTTACCTGTCCGTCACTAAGCGGATTCCCCGCCCTACGAGGTCGCACGATGTAAGCTGAGGGCTCTCGTTCTGCTCTTTCAAGCAGCCGTCGTTCCTCCCGCCTCGCGTGTTCCCTTTTATGATCATAGCAGAGTCTTATATAGGCCTTTCTACGCTCAAAATAGTCCTGCCTGGCTTGCAGTGATGATGTTGCTTTGGCTCTTGCTTGGCGCAGGAGTTCAAGCACTTCAACGTGGGCTAGGTAGCAGGCTCGAGAGTACCACGGGCGTGATCTCTTCTGCCATAACCTTTTCCACTTCACTGCACTTCTCATCGTCCTCTCCAGCTGGTCACAGGTTGTATCGATGTCAGGGCTAACCTCAAGACCGCCCACCGCTCTATCCAAAAGAGATAGATTAATCCGTCTCATTGCAGACCAGCGCGGCGGATTATGTCGGTCTCGCCAAATACCGGGAACATCGACAACGGCCAACACTGGTTGGTGTTTTCGAGCCGCTTCATCGAGAACATCGAAGCTTTCAATTTCACGGCTGACAAGGTTGTGAAACAACAGGTCGATGGTGCTGCTTCCATTGTGACTTAAATATGTATAGTCTTCAATAACAATCTGTAATTCAAGACGACATGGCTTTTTTTTAGGTTAAAACTGCCCAGTATATGAAACATTATATACCAGCATATATGGGCTAAATAAAAAAAAGTTGTTATGCAACGCTTAAGCGTAGGTGAACTTATAATAACAGTTGGTAGTACATGTTCCAACTTCTGAGATAATACAAGGGAAGCCATTAACAATATATATGCTAAACGCAATGCTTTAATATTTTTAGGCACACAGGAGTGTCTAGTTAGTTTTTGTAGGCATATTAAATGTGCACTTTGGATTCGAGTCTCTTTAAACTTCATATAGGATTACTTATTGGTATTTATTGGTACTCAGTTCAAATAATAATAATAATAATAATAATAATGACCTGCATATCGTTGAAACGTCTTATCGATCGAGGCATTGTTCATTGTGTAACTTATGATGCCATTTTTCCTTTAATAACTTAAGTGATGTACATTCCCGTAATTCATTATTGAGAGTGTTCCATATTTTGGCCATGTCCATATGAGGCGATTTAAGTCTAAAGTTACGATACGTATTGGGTATTCTCAAAGGTGGGCTGTTGTGATTCCCGTTGGTGTTGGATGTAAAATAAAACGATAAATCTGGAGGAAACATGCCACGGAAGTTTTTATACGCAAGAATCACTAATTCAAATTTGTAAAGTGATGGTAATACTATTCCTTTTGAGAATCAATCACAACTTAAAGCTTCTTAATCAGCTCGAGAAGTGCTTTAGGCGTAACTAAATTTCACCCAATTTTTAGCTCACGCAACAGAGATGCCGCACTAGCGTTAAATAACTAATAGTCATTTTTGCTATTATAATCGTTTTCAAGTTATGGTAATGGTGCTAATAATAGAACTATAGTTAAAACCAGTTGAGTTGCAGAAACGACATCGTGGAAGAACTTACGTTTCGTGGCGTTCGGTAGGCGGGAACGAGTTCCCCCATCGCACGCACGTGATACATGACGAACGAAAAGCTGATGCAAGCACGCTGACGACACGATAGTGTTATTGTTGCTGTTCTGTACGTCTTCTTGCTGCTGTTGTTGTTGTGTTGTTGCGAAACACCGAAAACAGCCGAGTATTAGCGTTTACGGCACTTTTGCAGGCTAAGCTTGCTTACGCTACGGACGCAACATTTTACGTAATTGCTTTACGTTTCTCGGCTGTACTTCACACGTGTCCCTCGCGTTTCACGTTGTTCTGGCATTATCCACGATGGTACCTGACGACTGCTTCGGCGACCGCGCCGGTGACCACGAGCTGCTTGGACGACGGGAATTGTTGCCGCTGCTGTTATAGGCGGCGCTGCTCAGAAAAAGCCTTCCGAGCCCAACACAGAAGCGACTCACAAACACAGAAGACTCATAAGAGACACCGAGCGATGATGAGGACAATCATAACAACAACGGCAATCATGAAGACGATGATCAAGCTAACGGCGACTTCAATACAATACGAGATACGATCGGACCACAAGGAGCGAAGTTATCTACATGTGTCTCGTCATGATTATGCCTGTCCCCTTGTGTAGCGTTTTTCCCGCGCGTGTTCCCTCTTCCTTTGCACGTCTCTCTCTCTCTCTCTCTCCTCTCTCTCTGCCTACCTCTGAAACGCACAAGTTGTTACTTCGCCGTGGAATCGACAAAATTTGTCAGCCCCGTTCGTCGTTCCTCGCCGTATTTCGCCGTTGCTGGAAAGGCTAGCGCTAACGTATTGAAGAGCGTTTCGTAGTATCGATGGTTGTAGTAATAGTAGTCGTAGTTTTAGTAGTAGTAATCGTGCTAGTTGGAATATCACCGTGTAATAGTGCAATGTTATCATGCGCCGCCACCGCGTTCAGTGTTGGAGCGCTGCATCTATGCATCTGTCTGACTGTCTGTTTGTCTGTCTGTGTATCGATCGATCGATCAATCAATCTTTCGATACTCACGCAACGCTGCTGCAAAGCAGGCCGAAACGCACAACAACAGCCCCTGCGGAGCTGTGAAGTCGTAGAGGTTGCTGCTGCTGCTGCTACTGTTGTTGTTGTTGTTGTTGTTGTTGTTGTTGTTGTTGTTGTTGTTGTTGTTGTTGTTGTTGTTGTTGTTGTTGTTGTTGTTGTTGTTGTTGTTGTTGTTGTTGTTGTTGTTGTTGTTGTTGTTGTTGTTGTTGTTGTTGTTGTTGTTGTTGTTGTTATTGTTGTTGTTGTTGTTGTTGTTGTTGTTGTTGTTGTTGTTGTTGTTGTTGTTGTTGTTGTTGTTGTTGTTGCTGTTGTTGTTGTTGCTGTTGCTGTTGCTGTTGTTGTTGTTGCTGTTGCTGCTGCTGTTGCTACTGCTGTTGTTGTGGTTGTTGTTGCTGCTGTTGTTGCTGCTGCTCATGTTGTTGTCGTCGTCGAGGCCGTGGTCCAGATGAACACGAACATTGGGGGGCTTTGGGTGTGGCGTTATACCCCGTCATCAACGCGCGCTACTATATGCGCGCGACGTATACCTCGATAATCACGCATCAATACTAGTAGCAGCAGCAGGGGGTAGTTCTTGTTCAGAGTCGAAGTTGTTGTTGTTGATTATGTTGCTGTTGTTGTTGTTGTTGCTGAAGGAGCTAGCTCAATAGTGGTCTACTGGTCGCAAGAGGAGACCTACTGATTAAAATGTGGGCGGAATTTTTAATGTAATCATAGGGAATTACACGTAAGCTCTCACACCTCACATGGGCTTTTCTACCTTACACCTCACATTTTACCCCCGCAATTGTTGTTGCCGCTGTTCGTGCAGTTATCGTTCTTCATATGGTCAGTGTTGTTCTTGTCGTTGATATTGTTTTGCCGTCTTGTCGTCGTCGTCTCGTGTCGCGCTTGTTGTGGTGATGACGATGCCTCGGCACAATGCCTATCCCCGATCGATAAAGGTTGCCTTAAGCTATTGAATGTCGTGCCGCTGCCGATAAAAGTCGACCGTGCTCGCACGCACGCATGAATAAGAACACAGCGAATCTAAAGCGAACAACACTAGTAACTACTACTATAAGTAATATATATGTAATAAATTAACCAGATATTGTAGACACTAAACTGATTAGTCATTTAGCGGTCAGCTCAGCTAACTGAATAGTGTGCTTAGCCAAAAAATACTGGTGATAATTATTGTGGCTTGTCTTACAACTACATTAAGGAACAACTACGTACTCATATCACATAGCAGGTAGCAGCAGACGCCGCATGGTTGTTTCGTACGTTCCAGCGACAGCATGCCAACGAATGACACCCATATTCATTGTTCGCATTCTTATTATTTTTGACCTCTCTTTGAAGCTTTGCCATCTTTGCCGCGGTACTTTTGAAGCAGCATCCAGCAGCAGCTACGTTAAAATTATAGCTGTAACGCGCTGCCCTCAATTGCGTCGTGGCACGAACCTTGGGGTCCTCGACCTATTTTGGAGGTAAATTTCCAGGTCTGTGCACAGACGATAGTAAATGACGCCGGTGCACTCGATGGTTTTAACGCCCTTTAAAAATGGTGAGCCATTCGCCTTCAATGGCATCACGACTGGGTCTTTAGCACCTTTTATGATCCGTGGCGGCGCAACGTGGGCCAGACAAGCAGTGTTCTCTGGCCGAGGCGGTCGAATGTTGAATGTACTGAGAAATCTTAGATTTTCGCTTCTTTGCGCCAGTCCCAGTCATAGGTGGCACCACACACAAAATAAACAAAATTTGTTATTTCTGGATTCTTCCGCCAGTCTCTGTCAATCGGTGCTCGTCACGTCAAACTAGTGATCAATACCGGAGGACGTCAGCTTGATATTCGCCATTGTGATGGCAGTTCAGGGACGTTGGTTTCATTCAAACATCGAGTGGGTGCGACTAGGCTGTGTTTATTTAGTCGTACGCCAAGTAACGCGTATGTAATAAAACGTAGCCACTGCTTTTGGTGTGTATATGTATATACCACTGACTCCGTAAATATTGCATTGTAGCAAAACAAAAAACAAAATGACTTTTAGAAAGTTGTCGCATTGCAGCTCGGTTTCGCTGTTCAAGCCGTAGGTGTAACCTATGCAAAGTATCAATCTCTTGGGAGCACATCGGACTGTGACGTGTTCTGTAACCCGGACAGTAGTTTTATGTATTTAACTAATTAAAGCTCCCCAACCGGAGGCCAGTAAGTTAGTTCGGGAATAACAGGTGTTTTGTACAGACGAGTATAGAATATAACAGGCGTGGTTAGGACAGAACAACGGAACATTGCATGAACAATACGTAGTAAAGTGACGTCTACGTCATAGGTCATCAGTCAATCATATTTATTTCACTCAAGTAGAGTACATACAAAACGGTTCGTGTCAATATTAAACATCATGGCTTGTTGACCTGCCGCTCCACCGAGAGAAGAAGATATCTTCGCTGCAGTGCCGGACAACCAGCCGAATGGTTAGCGCATTTCTGCGAGCAGAACCGACAAATACACTGGGTACTATAGTCCTCGTGAAATTCCCGACGGGGGAATTCCAGGTGATGGTTTCGATGAACGATGTATCTAGTACAAACATGCCGATCATTGCAGGCCATCCCGGCCCGCAACTAAGAAGACTCTAAGACGACGAGCGTTCTTTCTTCCGTCACTGCTCCGCGAATGTGTGTCGCCACTCCCCCAATAACTGGTTAAACAGCTCCGTGCAGTCGGACAATACCTACACGAAGCAGCTTATCGTACTAACTGAAAGGCAAAGCACTCGCTTCATGTACGGTGTGAAGCACTTCTATAATAAAATTTAAATTAAAATTCGCTTCAGATAGGTGTTGCCATACCCTGCCTAAACTATACGCAAACTTAGAGGCAAAAGTAGATAATTTGCTTTAGCATAAGCAAGCGCGCTGCCGTACCGACAGACAGTTCCCATACATTTCCAACCTCTCCGTAGAGAGCTGCTCGTGTCGAACTCACACTGTCCTCGACGCGCGCCGTGAATGGCGCTTATATATAGTGAATCTGAACGCCAAAGTATGGGAAAGAGCTTGCAAACTCTAATGGTCTCCCACAGCGCAACGAATAACGTCGATTGCAGCCAAACCTCTTCTGCGGCGAATCTTAGTTGCCTCTTGTTGTATGATTGTATATTGTACATAATTTATTAATTATTTTACGTGAGCTTATGTCTGGCCATTTTTTCATGAGATTCGCCTCCACTATAGCGTAATGCGCGAGACGACACTAATGTTACGGTGAGCAACAACGATGTCATCAGCATACATGATTACCACGGCATGTTGAAATCTTTACACATAGCACATAGCGAACAACGACATAGGTCATGTGATGACATAGGTCATCGTCAGGTGAAATGTCTACTCCTGAGTCGATAGCATATTGCCATTAATTTTATAGTCGAAAGTAAGAGCGCCGTATCGAACTAAAAATAGGAGTACATTTTCCATTACGAGGCTGTCTACTATTCTTACTAATATTCATCGATGTTCCGAACTTACAGATGTATTCTGCTCTGAGATGTGAAGCTGAAAATAGCCACCTGCATTTTAAAAATCAAAACAGCGCACATCGTACGTTACGTTCTAAAGCAAATAATAATAAGCAAAAAGCAAAATAAAGACATTAAGGTGTGATTAAAACAACATTCCCTTCCTCATTCGTAGGCCAAGATCTAGGAATGCTAATTGCAGTATATATATATATATATATATATATATATATATATATATATATATATAAATATCCCCCATCTCGTCCATATAGTAAATGAGGCTTCCCAGTCCCTGTTTTACCCTAAATAGACTCCTACCATAGATCGCAATGTCATCTGCGTACATTAAAGTACTTGCCCGACTAGGTAGCTCTTACAATAGTACCGAAAAAAGCAAAGGACTGAGTTCGTCGCCTTGGGCCACGCCTGTAGTCTGCGTTATTCTTCCCACAATCCCTATACCATTGTCGATGCATACTGTGCTCTTCCTAAGAATTGCCCCCATATTTGTTTAAAAAAGGAACTCCATCCAAAGCTAACTTTTCTATAATTCTGCTTCTCAGCGCTACGTTAAGTTGCCCTGAGATTTATAAATTCCGCGTATAACGGTCTTTTTAGCTTGGATAAAGTTTCACCAATATCTGCTAGCAATTGGCGCAGAGCTGTATAAATCGACTTTGATCGTCTAAACCCATGTTATTCTTCTGGTACTGGGGCTTTGGTTTTGAGAAAGTACTCGAGTCTGTCTGATATTATCCCCGAGAATATCTTATAGTGGCAACTCTTGAGTGTTATTCTCCCCCAAGCATCTTGCGCTGCTTCTATGCTTTAGGTATAACAATTAGGGTATCCTCCTTCTACGCCTTAGGTATTTCCTCGGATTTTTGGCATCCGTCAAATAGAGCTATCCAGAATGACGTCAGTGCCAACGTTTGCTTTCAGTTTTCGTTTCTTCTTTTCTTGTCGTTTCCGGCCGTTTTGCTTCTAGGCGCCTTTCTAATTGCCCTGACAACGATTTTTCTCTGCTCTATACCGCAATATATATATATATATATATATATATATATATATATATATATATATATATATATATATATATATATGGCGGTATAGACGCAAGTAAAGCAAACACTAGCACGAAATAGCGCCTACAGTAAACTAGAAATTAAAAATTAAAGACCCGGACGAGAGTCGTCATATATGTTTCTATAGTTATGAAAGAAAAATAAACCAAACGGAGCCGGGTAACGGGTCTCCTGTGCACAGCAGAGCCCATGCTTTAAAAGTATTTTTGTGGCTCCTACGCATTTAGTTTAGCAAATCGTGGGCCACCTGTGAGTTCGGAGTAACGCGTGCCTTAGTAGGTCTAGGAGCTTTCTTACATACGTACACATTAATAAAAAAGTCTTCAAATTTAAGAGACGCCTAGATCAGGTCATCCCTTTCAATATTCTTTATTAAATTCCCTCGTCGCCTTTTCTTACGTGTGCAGTAGTTACGGCTCTAACGCGTCGTTCGTCATCAAACATCAATGATTACTTTTGCGGTGCCTGGTGCTAATTTGGTGGAACCGTGATATACATGGCGTCGACTCTCTACGGCGTTCTCTTAACAGCAGGGTTCTTATGGACGCTTACAGTGGTCGAAAACGGCAGAGGGCGTGCTTCTTGAGAGCGTACTAAATGAAGGGCTTAAAAGCGGAAACGAAAATGTATGCACTTTCTTTTTATTCAACAGCGACGAGCTTGGCGGACGGTGTCAGTCGAAGAAATGCAATGATTCCGACCCTGGGAAGGGAGCGGGGTGGAGCTAAGGTGTTGCACGTAGCATACGGCTGTTAATTGTTCTAACAAAGCCTAGAACTAAGGCAGCTAGCGTGGTATGATAAGCAGACGCACTATGTTTGCCGTGGAATATCTTTTATAGCCATGCTTTTGCCACATTTCTCTAATATGTCGGTGGTGCTTGATGTTGAATATCTATAGGTTCTGAAGCCCGTTCAGGTCGTTCAACAAGTAAATGAAGGAAGACATTGAGGTTCATTTATCATTTAACCCTGCGGTTAGATCAACACCGCCCGACTTGTAGTAATTCATTGCAGGCTGACACTGCTGCACTGCCGTAAGGTCTGCCTGGCCGTGTTTGTTGAGCTGAACACCTGCCCCCCTAGAACTGGAGTAATGAGCGAGCACTTAGATGTGACGTGCCCTGAAAATCAAATAGCCAGACAACGGTAATTGAGGTTAGAGTACGCGTCAAACAAAGTAGGGACAGGTGTGAGCTTCAGCATAATTTGCCATAATGTTTACTTATATTTGAATGATATATATATATATATTTATGTGTATCAAGGTATACATTTGTGAGAACATGTCCACAGCTCGCTTAGGGCATAACTCAAGGCGTTAGGTCCAGGCTTGGGCTGGTCCACCTAGCCAGGATGCCTTTCACCGAAGCGGCATTCCCTCTCTGAACATCCAATGACAGACGTTGCTGTAAATATTCCCCGCCCTCTTGTATATATATATATATATATATGCAAAATATGCAATTGCATAAAAACAAAACGGCCGATTCCGACTCGAAAACATTGGCACGTTCGGTTTCGTTTTAGCGCTTGCTTGATGAAACAAAATATTAGCTTTGTGGAAAAGTTTATAGCAGTTGAGATCCTGTGATGTCTTATGTTTGAGCCTTGGCGTTCAATACAGCAAATACTTGCCATTATTTTCACAAAAAAAAATACATTCAGGAGAATGCGCATTTTATGGGGGCAATTTTCATGATATCTGATATGATTACAGTAAGTCGTTTTCCCCAATGTCGGACATCCGTATGGCACCGTTTTAACAGAGAGGAGGGACGTCAAAGGCTAGTATCTTTTCTTTTATGGAAAGGTTCGAGAATGCATAATCTACATGCGTCGCTGGTAGTTGTCAGCAACAAGTGTGGAAACTACGAAAGCACTAAACCCGTATTGCTCCCCATCTTTAGTCTCAAAATTACGTGGCATCTCATCGACAATACGGTCTGGTGGCCGCTAATATCTCTCCTCTGGAAACCCGACATTTGGGCAGGGGGGGCAGGGCAAACCGCTTACTGTAATGATATCACAATTATCCATTGGGTACCAAAATGATGCCTCTACAATTCTATCTTGTGATTGCTCTATGCACTATTTGCGTAATACACATGATTGTGGTTGTTCTATGCATTGTCTGCGTAATACCAAAATTTTAAGTTAATAAACTAGGCTTACCGTTGCCGGATGAAAGCCGGGTTGCTGTAATTTTCTGGGGACTCCATGCTTGGGAGCATTCCAAGGTGAGCTTTTGGAGCCCGCGTAGGGATACGTTCCAAGCTGCGAATTTACACAGGTTCCGCTCGAACTTCTGGGTGGGGCGCGGTTTTCCAAGCCTAAATAACCTGGTCGTCGTGAGCGGATATTCGGCGGCCTCCGACCGTCAAATGGAGGCACTGTTAAGCGATTGCCCAGCTCTTTAATAGCTATGTCTGCCGACTCAATTAATGAATCATGGCTACTAACATCATAGTCGTTTTTCTGCAATGCGACAACAATGAGTAATTTAGTCAATCTGTTTGCTTGCGATGTCAAGTTTACTAGCATCTGTTATTTATATATATATACAGGGTGTGACTGAAAGAATTTTATAGCGATACATAAAATTGTAGAGCTCGTTAAAACGAATATTTTTTCCAATGGTACATGTGCTCTGAGAAGTCTTGTTTCGGAGTTACAGTGAAATTACTACAATTTGTGACACTGGTGTTTTTGCCCGACATAGGAGCACAAAATGTGCTGTTGCGAGACAACCAGTCTTCCTAGACAGAAACTAAGCACACCGTCGTGTTCGTGATAAAATTCTGCTCAATCTGAAGAATATGCATGGCCGGTCAGAAGATGCGACATGGTCGCTTAGAAGAGAATGCGCCAAAAATAAAGTTCTTTATTAGCGTTCACGCCAAATACTTTAGAATCATAACCCTACGACCACCCACGTGTTCAAAGCTAACATATACAGCAAATGCGCATTTCATGACGATCATTTTGGTACCAAACGAATGGCAATGCGAGCTGTGGTTGCGGAGTAATTACGATTTTTCGGCGGGATGTCCAGATTAAGTGCATGAAAAATGACGCGCTGCGGCTGTCGCGCGACACGTCGGCGGTAGTGAACGTCGCCACACAGTCATTTTACGAGGTGTGTTCAAAAAGTATCGCGACTTTTGTGTTTTTTTAAAAATTATTCATTTATTCATGAATATCTATTTTGTTCCCTTCAAAGTAATCCCCATGAGATATTATACACTTGTGCCAACGGTTTTTCCAATCTTCGAAGCACTTCAAAAAACCATTTTTTTATCTTGTTCAGTTCCTCCTTCGATGCCGTCTTTATCTCGTCAAGCGTAGCGTAACGTCGTCCTTTCATGGGCCTCTTTAGTTTAGGGAACAAGAAAAAGTCACAGGGGGCCAGATCTGGGGAATACGGTGGCTGCGGCATCATTAGTGTGTTGTTTTTGGCCAAAAACTCGCGCACAAGCAACGATGTGTGAGCAGGAGCGTTATCGTGGTGCAAAAGCCAATTTTTGTTCTTCCACAAATCCGGGCGTTTCTGGCGGATTGCTTCGCGCAAATTGCGCATAACTTGCAGGTAATATTCCTTATTGACCGTTCTACCCTGTGGCAAGAACTCATGATGCACCACGCCCCTGCAATCGAAGAAAACTGTCAGCAAAACTTTCACATTCGACCGAACTTGGCGCGCTTTTTTCGGTCTTGGTTCGTGCGGCAGCTTCCATTGAGATGATTGAGCTTTGGTTTCCACGTCATAACCATAAACCCACGATTCGTCACCAGTTATGACCCTCTAGAGCAAATTTGGGTCGTCGCGGACAGAGTCCAACATCTCATTAGCAATGTTCATGCGATGCTGTTTTTGGTCGCAATTGAGCAATTTTGGTACGAATTTCGCGGCGACCCGTCTCATGCCCAAATCATTGATAAAAATCGAATGGCACGAGCCAATCGATATGTTTAGGTCCTCAGCAACTTCTCTAACGGTGATTCGACGATTGGCCAATACCATTTTCTCCACTTCATTAATTTTTTCGTCTGTTGTTGAAGTGCTCGGGCGTCCGGCACGCTCTTCGTCGTTTACATCTTCTCGGCCTTCTGAGAACATTTTGTACCACCGATAAACGTTGCTTCGGTCCAAGGTAGCTTCTCCGTATGCCACAGTCAACATTCGGAATGCATCCGCGCACTTAATTTCGTTTTTCACACAAAATTTGATACAGGTTCTTTGATCAATTTTTTTGAATAGGTAAAAATCGAAGACAATCCAAAACACGTGCAAGCAAAGCAGCTGTCAACAATTAAGTGAACATTCAAAATGGCCGAGCTTGTCGGCATAAGTGAGAGACATGAGTACCAACATAACGCCACAAAAAATCGAAATTCGAATATACGTAACCCGCGAAAATTCAAAAGTCGCGATACTTTTTGAACACACCTCGTACATGCACTTAATCTGGACATCCCGCCGAAAAATCGTAATTACTTCGCAACCACAGCTCGCATTGACATATGTTTGGTACCAAAATGATCGCCATGAATTGCGCATTGGCTGAATATGTTAGCTTTGAACACGTGGGTGGTCGTAGGGTTATGATTCTAAAGTATTTGGCGTGAACGCTAATGAAGAACTTCATTTTTGGCGAATTTTCTTCTAAGCGACCATGTCGCGTCTTCTGACCGGCCTTGCATATTCATCAGATGGGGCAGAATTTTATCACGAACACGACGGTGTGCTTAGTTTCTGTCTAGGAAGACTGGTTGTCTCGCAACAGCACATTTTGTGCTCCTATGTCGGGCAAAAACACCAGTGTCACAAATTGTAGTAATTTCACTGTAACTCCGAAACAAGACTTCTCAGAGCACATGTTCCATTAGAAAAAATATTCGTTTTAACGAGCTCTTCAATTTTATGTATCGCTATAAAATTCTTTCAGTCACACCCTGTATATATATATATATATATATATATATATATATATTTATATGTGTAAATGTTCTCGACGGCCAATGTACTAAGGTATCAAAGACTCTCTCTCTCTTTATATATAGCCTGAACAGAGCGGACACGTAATAGTCACAATACACACTATGGGCATATTGGCTTAGTTAATCTTCCGTGATATGTGTCCCACATACATAATGTAATATACAAAAAATAAACGTTTATATATATATATATATAAACATTAGCTCGATTAACGCGAGTAGAATTAAGTAATCATTTTATGACACCCAGTCAATTATGGCCCATGGAATCAGAATCCCGCCGAAGACGAAACATAGTTTACGTGGTTTCAATTGCTTGGTAGTTCAGCACAGTGGTGTTTTGGCAGCTTGATTGTTTCTTGCTGTTTTGGCTACTGTTTTTGGCGTACCTTCTGAGGTTGTGAAGCAGTGCGATGTCTACGGCCCTGCAGAGCGTTATCCTCTTTGTTTTCGTCGTAGTCGACACCATTGTCGGGCAATTCTGCATAGTTGTCGTGAAGGCTATCCTCACTGGGTGCGGATCGTCGGCGACGAGCACTCCTATCCATGTACGGCTCTTGATAGTCTTCAGTGTCAAATGCCCTCACCGTCCTGGCTAAAATCGCGTGTTTATTCGCTCATGGTGCAATTAATCATTGTTAAAAGCCCTCGCTTGACCTAGGCATACATTTTAGAATTTATTACGAGATGAGCCCGTGCTTTCATTCACGAGTAAGTCACAATGATTCAACCTGTTAAGGCCACTCGAGACGGACATCTCACAAACAGCAAATTCACAAACTAAAAACAAAAAAAAATCACTAACACGATGTTGGACAATGTCTGTGCAGAACAACTTGGTGGCTGGCGCATTCGACTATATGCTAACGCTCAAGTCAAGATGAGCCACCCTAGTTTTCAAAGCGAAGGCTCAATGTACAAACGTTACTTTACCAGAACTATATCCAGGGACGAACATCGGTATTCGGAGGACCACCCTCGAAATATTGGACGTAATAAGAGCAAAATCGTGTGCCTTCCTGGACCCGTATTCCTGGGCCTAAATGATTTATTGCAAACTGTTTTCAAACAACCCTGTATATATAAAAATAAATTAACCTTCTCATTAAAAACAGAGTAAACCACAACATCATCTGCGTATAAATGGCACACGTACCCTTCTCCGGCGATGTATCAGACGTGCGGGATTTCAATGCTCGTTCTCCGCTTACAGTGTTGATCGTCCAACATGCGGTTTCTTCGCAGACGAGAGGAGCGAAACTTCCATCCGCATTGCACACGGGAACCGGAGAATCAGACCCACCCGCTGGGAATCGAAGAACAATAATAGCATAGGTGGTTGCCATTTCATAAAGGGCCAGCTAGGTTTATTGTCCAATCATGAACCAGTTTTAGCCGTTTGACTTTCATTGACACGTCTCATTCCATGTTCGTGTGCCGTGTCCTCAATACGGTTAGTTAGGGCGTTAGCCTGAATTTCAGAGTCCAATATTTATAACTGATGTACTACCAAATGATGAGTATCAAATTCGTTGAGTAAACAAAAAAAGCAAGCATAACTTACATTGCTTTCACGCTACGGTTTCATAGACTTGCGAAAAGGGTGGATATGGGAGTCAACCAGAATATTATGAAGAATGTCTCTCATGTAGAGGGTATACGCGATTCGGTTTGTCATATATATATATATATATATATATATATATACAGCCCAATAAGGCAATTTCGATGGTCTAGATGGGTTCGTGGATATAATGGAGGCGGGGTCGCGCACATACCTTTGCGGATTTCGTAGACAGTGACCGGACAGTTGCAGTTTATAATGTTTGACGACCATTCAGTGATGTTGATACCTGCGCGGCTTACGCAGGCGCATGACTGGCCCTTGCACTGACGAGGCGCATAGTCTATAAGATTCGCCTGGCATTCATCCGTTCATCAATTCGTTTGCTCATTAATTCCAATATAATCTAGGCGGTTCAGGCAGGTAACTCGTATATCAAATTCAGACGCGGAAAAACGGATTCTACACCCATGTATGTAAACCAAAACGGGCAATGCGGCCCTAATATGAAGATCCGGGACTCAACTGTCCGGCTGCTGTGTCTGTTTTCTACTGCAGCTGTTTACCCGTGCAGCCCCTCACTACGGGCTCACACTGTGCTTACAACGTTTCTTGTTTTTATAACTAAAATATATATATACACATCTCTACACACAGAATGTCCATCTTGCGTCATCTTTCTTAGGACCAACGCTTAACCGCAACTTGCATGGAAATAATCAATTCGAAAATAGACGTTTTTTTCAGAAGGCAGTAAAACAATTCTGCCCAAGAGAACAACATTTAGTCTAAGTACAACGAGGACGCATAGAGCAAACTAAGTTGATTGTGCAATTGCTGTTGGTTAGGATGGTACTAATCATAACGTACCTGGCACCGTGGAACAAACGTCGAGCCCTCCTGAAGGGCATCCTTCTGATGCTCGCTACACTGATGAATTCCTAGAACACAGAGATAAATAGTAAACAATGTGAAACTGCCACTACCATTTTGAATGCGACAATTATGTGCGCAGATCCCTTCGGAACGGGGCCAAATGAATTGGCCTACGCGTCCGTATTAATGGTGTTTACAAATAACTAATATATATATATATATATATATATATATATATATATATATATATATATATATATATATATATATATATATATATATATACTGTGACGCGATATGAAAGCATTATGAGGCCTGCAAACCTGAGAACTTAACCTAAGAAAAAGTAGGTGATTCCAAAGTAGCATTAAATTACTAATGCTTACCATTGCTGCACCTGGCGACTATCCCAAGTAGCAAGAGAGATATCAACTGAAATGCACGTAAATATCGGGTTCAGTGCGAGGATTAAATTATGTTGTGTCATCTTCAAAGCTTGATGTAGCTCTCCTCTCAATTTTCAATAATTCTTATTCAACAAAATATTGGATAATTTAAAAAAATCTTTTACGGATGTTCATATGTATAAGGATGCTATATCTCACGAACACCTACACACATGTGCCAGAAGCCAGAAGTGTGCTTACATTTGTGATGAGCATTATTGACTACCGCTTGGCTGCTGACAATGTCAGAAGAGGTGCAACACCAGTGAAAATGATTATACTCCAGGCAGGTGTAGTGACTAGCTACGACAGGCTGCTGACCAATTGTGACAGACTCTGAGCGAAGGTCCGAGCCGGAACTGCTGCTTTAGTGTCGAACAGAGTGATCAAGGTGTTGCGACTGTTCGATCCTGACTTAATATACGCTAAATTTCCAATTAGGCTCTTGGCACGACTTTCTGTGGAGCGATCTGGTCTACGGATTAGTATCACCGCGCATCAGTAATTACGCAGTCTGTTTCATAATCCCTCTTCTCTGCTCTCCGAAACCTACCGACGGGCTGTCGGCGAGATGCTGAAGTATTGAGCTATCATAGCAAATGGCATCCATCAGACCGCTGACGTTGGCCCAGATCCAGTCTTAATTACAGCAGCTAAATAATTGATCAGATTCCAAAAGAAGCACGGAGAGAAGGTACTGCGCAAGGCAAGCCCCAAAGCTCTGAGTGCGCCCGTATACCGTCGGCATCTTTTAGAATTGCAGCAAGCTGCTTGTTTTAACGTTACTATCGGAACTCCTACGTGTCGCAGCAAGCTGCTTGTTTTAACTTTACTATCGGAACTCCTACGTGTACTACTAAGAACGTTGGCAAGAAGGCAAAAAGGGTCAATTGCTTGAGATTTTCTTACCGTTGAGCCTAAAAGCTTCCATTGAATCTAAGAAAAAAAAGCACATATTGCAATGCATGCGCAACGTAATGCCGACTTTGTCACTAGTACCACTAAGAAGGTAGGATACAATATTGCGCATTTATACATACAACAGTTGTAGAAGAAATGGCAGACGAGTCCATAGCTTGCCTTACGAGCGTACGGTGCGCGATAAATCAAGATTCTGCTACGACCTTTGGGCAGCATACCAATCTGGTCACAGATTTCGTGTATACCATAAGCCCAATCGGCCAAGCTAGCAAGAGTATCTCGAACAACGATTTTTGTCCAGTAGTAGCCCACAGACTGTGCGCATGCTATATTGCAGCATGAGTAAGCGTTAAATATTTCATATATCCGACATCAATAATAATATAAATATATGGAAACACATGTTTGAAATTGATATAATTTTTTTGCAAAATCTTAATATAGAATTATATTTTTAGTTTACCACAGAACTATACAGAAACAACAATAGAGCTAGAGATAAATATAATTCCAGCCAAAATATAGAACTATTTATGGCAACGGACTAAAAAGTATCCAGAATATATATTGCCTCGGCCAATATCCAACGTTTTATCAGGTTCTTTCAACTTTGATCAGTGACCCCTTGGTTTTGTCTTCTCCCAATCTTTTCCTGGTATAATCCTTAGTAGGCCACCTCGCTTTACGTGTTGGTTGTAGCAGTGTATTGAATTTTATGAGATCTGCGTAAAAGCTCTAACAGGATATTGATAAAGTATTACTATTTCCAATACATCTATTAATTACTCAGAACTATACATCTATTAATTGCTACTAGTAAAGTAAAGTGTTCGGGCTGACCCTCAGCCAAGATTTAACGTCCACGGGACTGTTTTTCGCATTGCTTTATAGACGGACCCCCATATATACAAATGTGCAACGGTGGGGCTCGAACTAGCGCACCTATGTGTCTTCTCCGGTTGCGAGGCGCAGACGAATACACCACGCCACTGGATTCGACTATTAATTACTACTACTACTATTACCTCTAGAAGACCTCGGGTAGCAGGTAGTACAATATCGGCTACTAATATTTACGTGCCTTTTTTAAATTGTTGCTTTTCACACTATTAGAACAAATTATTGAAGCATTCAATCTGTGACACAGTGTCTCAGTTAGTACATGCTGCCAACAGGGAGATTCAAGCAAGCTTCAACGCCGTGTAATCGCGTAAATCATTTACTCACTTATGTTAACTTATCTCAGCGGGCTACATGTGCGCGGTATTTTTAGCACCACACCCTTCAAACACAGTCTGCCAAAGATGCGTAGCTTTTGTTCTTGTGCGCCAAAGTTTTGTTTTCTTCATTGTATAGCAAGTCACGACTGGCTATTCAGTGCATTGATTTTGCGTTCAGCAAGCACCTTTTTGAACTTTTACTGAGTGATGGCCCAAATTGCAAATAAGAAAATATAAAAAATGACAGTGGTCAGAAATAAATTGTCAATGCAGGGACGAAATTCATTTGATTTGCGAGCTACCTTGTTTGACTTGGTTGCTTTTCGTCTGCCTGATAAAAATGCCAGAGGATATCGTTTTCGAGTCGTGTAAACTACCTTTGCGGCAAGCTTGCGTATGTGTGTAGCACCGGTGGCAAGCAAAATAGAACAAAGCTGTTTACTATTTAGGCGAAGTTTCTCTTTCATCATTGCCATACAAACAAACGGTACAGTGGCAAAACAGTAGACACATACGTACAGTGGTGAAGAAAGCCAGTGCATAGTTGGCATGCTAGTGTGTGCAAGAAATAGTACGTGCGAGTTCATATCATTGGTAGATTAGAGGATTAACTAGAAAACGCGACGGCAGCGCGGCAAAGAAGCTCGCTGCTAGCGCAGGTCGGTAGTGTGGGACTCCAACCCACTAGAAACTAGCCGTGTCCCCGTCCGCCGGCCTGACTGGAAATTGCTTGTGCAAAGCATCAAACAGTCAGAAGGTACTAACTACTCTTGGGCAGCCAAGGAGAGGCGCAAGCGAATTAGGACGGCAGCCATTGGCTTATCCTACAGCATATTCTTGAATGCCTATGGCATTTCGTTCTAGTAAGATTTCATATAGATATATATATGCTAATATAACGTGGTCTTTATCGTGAAAGATCACCTAAATGACATAAGGTCGTTTTTGTGCTCCAGGTGTGGCAGATCGGCTATATATAAGGCCTTAGTGGTAGGTCTTATTTTTATGACGGGACAAAACCACGGCTGTCCTGCTCCCGGACACCCCGACAATGCCCCGGAATTGGCAGGCTATGCTTTGCCATACCATTTTGTCGGAAGGTCATCCTCCCTGGCCACTAGAATCCGAATGGGCTCTCCTTCAAAATGCTGACCCCGAGGTGTGTTACCGACTAGGGAGCTAGTGGTAGGGAGCTGGAGCTGGCCGACAGTCTCCATTTAGGAGGTGTTTGGGATCTTCCTCCGTGCTGCAGGTGTCTATAAGAGCGGTTGTTCTCTAGGCCTGCCGATTCAATGTGCAATCCTCGGGTGTGCATTTGCATCCAGAGTCAAATTTTCAAAAGCGGTCCAGGTGCCAATATCCTATACTCGTATTTGTGCCCTGGTCTCCTTCACGGGGATCCGAGGCTCTTTCATCAGGCTCTTCACCACGCTGTTTAAGTTTTTCTGTTGGCAGTGTGGTTAAGCAATCTGTTTACGAACTTAACTATCTTGTCCAGGCGGTTTGTGGGTGCCACTTCGGCGGGATTGGCCGCTTCCGCGTTTCTGATTCTTCTTCGGGCATCCCTAAGATTCACTTAGCAAAGTGCATTTTAACCATATCGAGGCCTTTTAAAATGTCTAACGTCAAGTCCTATTCGATAGATGTGCCTCTCTATGAAGTGATTGCCGCTCTTTATTGTCGTTATACTATAGCGCGGTTAAGACTCAACTATGTGTCAGCTTTGCAACATATCCTTTAACCTTATTGTGCAAGAAGTGACTTCCTAGGCATGCAGTCAAATGCAATTTTATAATCACTAAATCCTGCGTATGTAATGTAACGTCCTTTAGACGTCAGGATGCGTGATCGATTATTATCGCCACTGACTGTGATCTGAATCGTTTTTTAAGCCATGCTGCTTTGCCGAGTTTTTATGTTCGGTTAATGAATGAAGCCTATTCAATAAAGGACGTGAGAGTTTTGTATAGGACACTTCATGTATCTGTAGCGTCTCCTTTCTCTTTGCGTATAGGTAAGAAGATGTTCTTTCTTCGCTCATTGGATATCGTCCCTTGACAAAAACATTCACTGTATATATTTATTAGAACTGGACATATAGGTTTTTGTTCATCTTAAGGTGCTCGTCTATAATGATATCAGATCTTGCAGATCGTCGCTACTCCTTTCTCGCTAGTAGATATATATGCGTCTGTATGGTCCTAAGTTAGTGGTGTAACGTCGTTTGTCAATACTTTTTTTTATATTTTACCCAATCACTATCGTTAATCAGTGGGTTTGGAGGCGGTGGCCTCAATGGAAGTGAAGCTACGAACACTTTACACTGATCTTTGTGAAGTCCATTCGAGTACATTCCTAGTGCATCTGTTTCTTTGATCTGTTTTTTTAATTTTTTTCTTCCTTGCCATCATTCTTGTTCGTGCGTGTGAATTACGCACCTTGTCGGCTCATGCCTAAATAGGCCCAGTTATTTTTCTCAATTGGCAGACTCGACGTAAGCATATCGTATATTTTAGTTTTTTTGCTTATACATATATATATATATATATATATATATTAGGAGTAACAATTGTCTCTTTAATCATATTGTATCATTGTGTCTGTAAAAAAATCCTTCGATATGGATTCCTTCCTTAGAACATCGACTGTAAGTGAATTAAAAAATCCCGATTAAATTATGAGGTAAACAACTCTCCAATCCGGCTCAAAAATTGCCATATCATAACTTTTATGCGATCTGAGGCTACTTTGTTTGTGTTGCTGCTAAAATTATTCATATTGGCCGCCATCTGAAATGAATGTGCCGCTGAAATTGCGAGATCTAACATAGTGCCGTGTCGAGGTTGGAGCTACTACAATGATTGCTAATAGTTAATCGCCCCTAAAAGGCTTCAGTGGCTCCATAGCTATTCGCATTAAATCATTAAATGGCAGCATGTTTTTATACGTCAGCATGCTTTGCTATACATTTCGTACTTAGAGAAGTATAGCTTGGTCTTCCGCGCATTTCCGAGCCTGAGAGGGGGAGGGGGGGTAAGGACCCCCGGCTGATAAGTTTGAGAGTCCCACACTAGTCCGGGATTTGAGCCCGTGTCCTCTCGCTCCCATAGCGAGAATCATATCCATAGACCAACGAGCCCTCACACTCGGGGACAGCAATCACTGAGAATAATAGTAACAGCTACTAATGACTGAAGACAACAGTCTTCAAAGATCATTAACGTCAACCTCAGCAGCATCATCATCATCACCGTTTGCAGTGCGCGGTACAGCAGTGTGCCAGACATTTCGCTGCAGCTCGCTCATTGTACACGGTGGACACTGGTCAGCTGTAGTTTTCGACCACACGTTTTAGACGCGCAGTTTCGAATTTCGCTTTCTTGCCTCATCAAACATACGTCAACCTAAAAACGCAACGCATCGACCGAAGAGCATCAGATTAGTGACACACACGGAGTCCCTACAAATTAGGGACACCATTCGGTCTTTAAGTCGCCACTAAGATGAGTGGCTAACGAGTCTATTATGATTACGTTCAGAGTTCTGCAAGTATGATTACGTTCAGGGTTCTTATTATATTATTCTTTTATCTCCCCCTTCTTATCCAGGGCTTCTTGGGCAGCTCACGGGTGATATCGATCGTTTTTGGGTTGACTATAGATCTCTCCACACGCAGTGCAGTTACGTAGGTCGCAAAAAGGAAATCCTGTTCACAAGTCGGCGACAATGCGGAAAGCATTGTGGTCGAGCATCGCCTCTAACAGTTTCGAGGGTAGGCCTCCAGCATCCACTGCAAGCGTCGCGTAAGGCTAGAAACGCTGCCTTTATTACGGACGTTGAATTGTTGCGTATATTTAATATGTACTATTCGCTTTTCGTTTTGTTTATATATATATATATATATATATATATATATATATATATATATATATATATATATATATATATATATATATATATATATATATATATATATATATATATAATGAGAATGGGTGCTAAACATCTAATGATCACAAAAAGTGATTGTCTTTGCGCTGTGTAGTGTGCATTTAATCATTGAGCTTGGTTTCACTATGTGAATCTACCGTTATTAGTGGAAACCCATCATATATCCCAGCTAAGCAATACATTATATGAACTATATCACTGACGTAGAGCGCTATCTAAGGACCCAATAAGTTTACTAATACAACTCTCTGCGTCTAATAAATTTATCATTTGTGCACAAAGGATAAATGTATGTTTATATATATATATATATATATATATATATATATATATATATATATATATATATATATAAGGGTATCCATTTCAATGATAAGTGGTAACTTAGCATCCAGCTTGACTTTGACGTGATTAGATGCGGCGCCTATGGAAGAGCTCGTAGTGGACAACTTCCGGAAGCTTACTATTGGTGCATCTAACTGAGCGGAACAACTAACAAACTTGCTGTTCGCAGAAGTGATCCACCAAAACGGGATACCGTTGCGTAAAATTCCCACCATATATATATATATATATATATATATATATATATATTCAAAAGCAGCTGTGCTTATATTACGGCAAGTTGTTTTTCTTTTTCTTAATACACAAACATGGTTGATTCCCTCGTTTCTCGGCGCATAGATGTCTGTTGCTGCTGTTGTTGTAGTAATAGTTAATGTTACTGCTGCTGCTGTTGTTATTGTTGTTGTTGTTGTTGTTGTTGTCGTCGTCGTCGTCGTTGTTGCTGTTGTCTGAGTGTTTGTGCAACGACACAAGGCATCGACGCGCTATACTAGTAAAAATCGTAGTAGTAGTAGTAGTGCATTTGGCGGGAACGACAATTACATCGTTAGCGAGTTACCAGCGCGCTTGCAGTGCGCCTTCGCGAGGACCAGGCAGGTGAAGAAGGCATGAAGCACGTGTATCTGTGTGTATCTATCTGCAGGTACGCAACCGGCAGCCAAGACAACGATTCATCCCCCTTATCCGACGACGACGACGACGATGAACAACAACACGAAGTACCTCACGAGAGGAAAAGCAACAACAACAGCAACCACAACAACAACTGCCGCCACCACTGCCGCCGCCGTGTGATCCACCAGTCGCCGTAGTGGTGGTAGTCAGTCATTCACTAGTAGTAACTAGCAGTACGTAACTAAGTAGTAATTGTAGTAAGTAATTGTCCAAGCAGCAGCAGCAAAAGCAGTAGTTGTAGTATAACCAGTCGAATCCAAGTCAAAGTAGACGTCAACGTTGAACTATAGACATTTTCCTGCTCATGTAAATGCTCATACTTATTGGAGAGAGCGAGAGAGAGAGAGATAGGAAGAGAGATAGAGATAGATAGAGAGAGCAGGGGGGAGAGAGATGGGGGGGAGAGAGAGGAGTGCTTGCTGTGTTCCGCTCAACGCCTCAAGCAATAACCGTCGTCTTATCGGCAGCGGCAGCGACGCAAATGCGATGGTATCGGCGCAAAGTCGTAGCAACTGCGACGACAATTCATTCAACAAAAAAAAGAAAAAACGCATCAAAATCGATCGTTCCGCTAGTTAGAACTAACTGTGCGTGGCCGTCTGCTCCCAGCCGTGGTGTGTGCTGCTGCTGCTGCAGGCGTTCGGTCCGCTGGTTGTGTTGTTGACGCTGCTGTGTGGAAGACGTACGCATGTCTCGTCGTCATCATCCGTCCGTCCATCCATCCATTCATCCATCAATTCATCCACCCATTCATCCGTCGATTGCACAAATCTGAGAACAAGCTAAATTCCAGCGTTCGGGGAGGGGGGGAGGGACGGAGGGAGGGAGGAATGGGATGAGATGTAGAGGTGAGGTGCAAACGGATTGGGTGGAGAGGTACAACACACCACGACACCGACCGTGACGCAAGCCCCGACATTATGAGAAGTTCGTCGGCGCTGCCTACGCAAACTGTGTGTGCGCAAACGCAAATGTGCATCAAACTAGCCAGCCGCTTGCAGCAAAGACACAGTTGGTCACCATCATCATCATCATCATCACCATCGTAATCATCATCATCATTATCATCATCATCATCACCGATGGCTGTTGGTTCGTCATCAATATCAGCGAGGCTCGGTCGGAGGCTAACAGAGAACTAATATATATATATATATATATATATATATATATACACGTATATCTTGACGTTCCGATAATCACACTTTTAACCGCAACTTACTCGCTCTTTTCCCAGCGAGAGAATAGAAGAATGACAAAAAATGGTCGAACGGACATCGGAAGTGTGTTGTAAAGAGTGTGACAAAAAAAACGACGATTAGCGCTAACTAAACAGCCTTTTGTCTACGTCCAGCAGCCGCACAGCTGCAAAGCCTGTTTGGAAAGGTCATTGCGAACAGCTTTTCAAACATCGGGGGACGATTAGCACACTATTCTGGGTAGAAGAACTTTATCGATAACCAAATACGTATATATATATATATATATAGAAATATATACGCTCTGTCGGCGAATTTCACATGTTGGTGTTGAATGTACACTTTTTTTAATAATTCGGGCACATTCAGGCCAGTAGTTTGACGATATTCAAAGCTTACAACTCACATCCTTTGTTACACATGTTTTGATACACATACTTTGAAATCAGCTATCCAAGGCTACATGACTTGTTAATCGTACCACGACTGCAAGGAAAAAAACTGTAAATATATGTAAACAATGTATCAGCAACAGCACACGTAATACGTGGCATTACTTGTGCTGTTGCTGGAATCTACGAATGCGACAGTGTAGAGTGTATCATAAAAGTTCCTACACTCGGATAAGCGACACGAAGAGAAATACTGACCGAGAAATACCTATGTACAAATTAGTTTGTAAGTCATGCAGGGCCGGATAAACACATCGACTATTCGAGACTAAAGACTTATATCGTGGTAGCCGGGAAAACCTATCAGGGTGATACGATTGATACCAAACCCTGTGGTGCCCTAATACACAGAGTTGTATTGGAATTATTATTCCATACGTATCAACGAGAAACACGTGGAGGTGACAGAAGGGCTGATTATCTTGCCTATTCGTGCACCAGTGCCATTAAGTGCCCTAATTCTGGAGGAACTCAAGCCGGCTTCTTGAGGTCTCCTACGCTTTTGGAGAAATACTCTGCAGGTGGAAACTGTGCGCCCAACGGCTATCAGTGATGACAAATGAGTCAGTCAACCTATTCTACGATACGAGACGACGACTGGTCTAAACTACGCCAAAGAAGCTATAAGTGTTTCTTTCACGTTGGGCGACTCTTCTCCACAGGTGATGTGCTCTTAAACTTCCAAATCCCTTCCGGAGAGACGTGAATAGGATCTCTTACCGGCTAGCTAAATCGATCACCCGAGAATAACAGCACAAGCGCATATGCTTCGGCACGGCGCTTAATTCTAAGAGAGAATCTAAATTCGTGCCTATAATAAGTTTGAATTACTCATATTCGTCAGCTGTCTATGTTGGCTCGCCTTCATCTGGTCTGGAGGGAACTCGATTTTCAGAACAGAATGCCTGGCTTTTAGTATGGTCTTCATACCAGAGGTTTGCCCAGACGCACTGAGGCGAAGCACGCTCTGGCAGCTCTGCGAGCTCTCTAGCCTGACTCGGACTCTGGACTATACGTTGTTCCACGGATACCACGCCTGTGGATGCAGAATGTGCATTTAAACAGGTGACGACTTCTAGGCTCGGCGATATCTCTTCTCTTGTGTCTTAACAGTACTCTATTTTTGTCGTTATATTTATTTCACTTGTATTGAGTGTGCATATAACATCGACAATTATACAGTTGTCAGCTGCTCGCGGCATGTTATTTGAGAGAGGCAGTGCAGTGATCTCTTCGCAAGGGTCAGGCAGGCAGACGCATGAAACTTCGTACACGCCTGAGAGCACAATCGACAGATGCACTTCGTGTACCCCTTGTGGAAGCTCGTGTTTGAACAGACCAGGTGATGATAGCCATGAATTATGTTCCTACTATAGAGCTGGCGATTGTCACATGCAAGACAAAGTAATACTCCGTCTGCCCAACGGTGAAAGGATCAACGGTTGCTGCCTAACGTCATCGGTTCTAACATCCAGGAGTTCTCTAGCGACTTCGCCTGGACGGCTTGGACAGTCAAGTCGATACTCGTCGGCGATAGAACGACCGCGACTACAAAACTGGCCGCGTATCTAGACGATTCCTGCTGCTTCACTGTGGACAAGTTATGCATAAGATACCCTCCGCCTCCGGAGACGATATATACTGCGCGCCGTCTGAAACTTCTTCAAAGTCTCTCTCTACAACCAGCCTTAACAGTCGCGATGAACGGCGGTAAGAATTATCATCCGCTTGGACCAGTCAGTATGTATGTCGCTGGCGTTTAGCATTACGCAAAACAAGCTTATATGACACGTTCGCAGCCGTGTCTGTCTGTAGATTATCTGCTATCCGAGTAGGCTCGGACCACCGCGTTTTACTTTGCAATGAAAGAGCTCGTCGACTCTCTCGAATGCCCGCTTAACTTAATGGTGCGGTCGATAGCGCGGTCATATCTAGCAGTAGTGGCCCTTACATAGAGAAAATTCTTTAATTCGCGGAAGAAATCGGGCTTGGTCTTGATCCGCGGATGTGCGAGCTCTTTGAAACCAAATTCTTATATCTTCTCTGATAATTGGTGCAATCATGCCTGCTCGAGTTTACAGCTTCTTCGTGGAGTTTCTAGGGGTAACGGTACTAAACGACGATAAGGAGAGTGGGCTATCTTGTCTCCAAAAAACGTTCTCCCTTGCCAGCTTCGTTTTTTATACATGCTCGGCCTCGGTGTCATACTCACCTTTGCGGACATCGTAATTCTTGGTGGAGTTCGTCTCGTCTTGAAAACCCACGGCGTGGTGCTCTTCAGGGAGCCTCATCATTCCTACAGGTGCTTTAGTCTAGACCACACCAGGCTAAAATGGTGGTCCGTGGTCGTCTCCGTGTTGCCGCCGCTGTGGCTCTACGAGTTATCTGTGTAGAGATTGTACCCAACCCAGTAAAGTGCTGTCTCTGTAAGGGTTTTACGAGTCTACCTGAGATGCGTGCTCTCGTTACTTCCACCAAATGGAACAGCTCAGAAGATCAGATTCCCACACAGCCTCACTGGTGGCCTACGCGGTTAGCTTAAATACGCTCTGCAGTCTAATTAAAGCTCAAGCTTAGCTGATCTGTGTCCATTTGAAACTGATCACCCGACGACAGCGATCTCCTTTGTCTCATGCGACGTCGCACTAAAGTATTTTTCGGCCTCCCAGTGATGTCGCAAGAAGACACTCACAGGTGGGCCGTTTTCCCTCATACAGCAGCGCCTACCTCCGCCGAAACGAGGTTGGCGCTTCTAGGCAAACATCGTCCAAGTCCACCTGACTTGGACAACACTCTGATCTCATGGGTCTGTCCGGACAGACCCATCAGAGTGTTGGCGATAGATGTCATCAACGACATACGGAGTTTTTAACAGCTTGGGCGGTGGCCTTGGCGGTTTTTGACCGCGTCATCTAAAAGATCTTGTCGGCAGAGACGACGAGGAGAACCGACTGCTTTTTAGCCAAGTACCCTTCGTCAATTTTGCTATTAATGGAAACTGCCGGATGTCATGCTCTCTGTCTTCTACGGCGCCTTGTGCATTTTTTGAGCAAAAAAGACGTTAGACATTAGACTCATCAGACCGCACCAGCTTGGCTGCGCAATCAGGGAGGTGCGGAAGCAGCCATTCATGCAACACGGGCTTTGACCACAACAGTAAGGTCCCAGACAAGGTCATTGTCAAGCTAGACTTTTAAAGCGCCTTTGACGCGTTTAGAGGAGACCACTTGCTTAAGAGCAGACGCGAGTAAAACCCGCAATCAATCCAGTGAACGATAAGTGACTTTAGGCCATTTCCTCACCGCAACTGAGGACAATGATAGAAAATACCACACTCCGCATCATCTCCGCTTTGTGTTTGGGGAAACCAGTGTGCTTTATACATATCTGTGCTAGAAAATTGCACATAATTGTGGTAGAATGCTCTTGAGTGCTAGAGGAGTGTCGTAGGTTCTGATGGGTTTGGCTCTGAGCGATGTTATATACCGGACATAAACTGTTACCTGTGACCGGGTGGCTTTAGCTAGTTCTATGGAGTGAAAACCGCTGTCTTGAGTACGACGTCACCTTGCACGTTGGCCACATCGTATGCTCATCATACCAGTCAAGAGATCAGAGCAGCCGCTCGCCTTACAGGAACTCACAAGCTGACTAAATATTTCGAACCAGAGTAAAACCTTATCGTTTAACCGGTCGCCTTTGAGACATTGGACCAATGGGCACAATGAGTTTTCTGGCGGAACTGGGAACCAGAGTCTCTGTGGCAATGAGTAACTTGAAAGCATTGTAGCATTTTGCTACAGAGCGTATCGATTGAAGTTCAACGCGGAAACGCTGCGTCGAACATTGATTCATTGCCCACGGGCAAGTGCCTCGCTTTTTGCCGTAGTCGAGTCTAGACGGCTCTGGAAATGCCCGTGTAACTGAATGACGAGAATAAATATACGTGTATAAATGTCAAAAAAACACGCGTGCAGCAGGGATTAAGTTCAGAACGCTGGTCGGGCCGGGCCGAATGATTACCCACAAAATCAACAAAAAATGCAAAAGTCATTCGGCCGCTAATCGCCCGGCGATCAGCAGTCGGGGGAACTTACTCCGCCATGTGCTGTCCGTGGAAGCACAACGCGGAAACGCGGCTGCGGTATTGGGAAACTTTTTTTATATGGGAGGTTTGGAAACGCGAATGCACTATCGGTACTAGCAGCCAGTAGCACCCAATGAAAACCTAAATCCTACCCATTCCCCAAAGTTCGGAAACGTGTGGTACTACTTCGAAACCGTGGGAAGGGAGCTACGTACTCAACCGGCTTTGATTGACCTTGTCCTGGGCTCAGCACGCAAACCCAAGGGGATGCGATGAGCCGTTTTACGAAGGGCTGGGTTTTCAAAGCTCCTTGCTAACAGAAGGCACCTGCGTACCTCTGTAGCAGCGAAGAGCGTCCTTCAGCCGCGTCTTGTTGCGCATATTAGCGTCTAAAAAATAGACGCCTGTTGTCCATGCGGCGGCATTTTTCATCATATAACTGGTAATAATTCATGTCGATTTTCTAGCATGGCAATACATTGAGTTTCTGCGGCTTCGGGCCAGGCCGGAGCACAACAAGATCGTATGGTCAACATCGTCTGGCTGTTCCGACGTGCAGAGCGTATCTATCTGCGACTTCCCAATCCAAACATCGGAGGTCCGGCAAAAATAACTGGGTCCAGTTCGCCCGGGGGACTCCTAAACAAGGCGCAACGTATTCGTGGGCACACGCGTTACGCGCTGCCTATTGCGTGTCCATCGGGTTATCCATCCACGTTGGTTCTCACCCGGGCCAAGAAAGTCCAGGGAAGCTGGCGAGCCAAGACGAGAGCCGGCTCTGCGCTTACCGTGCGATATGCCCGGCAGGTTCGAAGGGCCATACAGCGTAGCGCCGCGCGGGGAGCTTGCCTGATACGACCGGAGTACAAAGCTAAGATGGTTGACTCCAAAACCAAGGTCTCCGCAATAGATGCTAGCAACCGGCGGCACTCAGTATCTAAGTTCCCCTCCCGAAGAAGAATCTTGGCCAGGTTCTGAGCGACCTTGTTGACCTTGGCGATGATGTGCTTTGTATGCGAGGCACCTGCATAACTGAAATCTAAGATGACTTTCTTTCACCGCCCAAACCTTAATGGAAACCTTGTGCAGGTCAAAACAGACTCAATTTCAAAATCTAGCAAGGCTTGCACGGCATCTTTATAATGCATTTATATTGTTGCAATAATTTATATTGTCTATATAACGCAACATGCGCTGTTTAAATGTGGTCACACACCAATCTAATTAAATTTGTTTAGACAACTAAAACACATAGTGGAACGTCTTACTATATGAAATCACTAGAGCCGTTTATTCGCATGTAAACGTAATTTACACAAAAAGTGTTTTTTCGGATATGGGTTATTCACGCAGACTCACGTGACATAGCTATTTATATTCAGACACCAAGACAACCTGCCGTATTGTCGACGCCTCGAGAATGTCGCTTTCGCTGAGCAGATTATATTATATATATTGTTAGATGTGTGCATCGAAATAGACACAGCGTCACTACAATCTCGTACACACTACGTAGGATCAGTGTAGATTTCGTACACTATGTGTGCTGCTACAAATATTAAGGTGAAGAAATATGTAAGTAAAATGTATTTAGAAATGTTTACTTCGTTAATTTGCTAATTTTTAATCTTGTCTTGTGTATACATATTATCTATTTTACGCTATGTACGCATTTTACGAGAAAATGCTATATCATTTTTGATTTTGACATTATCATTGTATTTATACCAACCGTAAACAAAATGTTTTGATGAAAACAATTTGCACTTTTCCAAAACGATCCAACCTGCTGCTATTAGTACAACAAGTCACTGTCATCAAGACGTATTTCAACAACCGCAATAACTTGACAAGTTGGTATGTATATATATATATATATATATATATAGAGAGAGAGAGAGAGAATATTGTGATGATTTATTAATCAATAGCTTGGATAATATATAGCTTGGACCCAACGGTATACACATAGGCGCATACAATGTAAGAAAGCGAAAAGGGAAAGAAATATAGTGACAACACTGTGAGAATAAATGTTGGTACAAGCTGTGAAAAAAGATGAGAAAATTGCCGTGGTATGACACGGAATGTGGACGCGCCCATTTAAGTGTGTTGCCGTCTCATCGAATGGTTAGAGCTGTGTTGTGTCTGCATCACATCTAAACCGGTTTCACAGTCCGGGAAATTACCCAGAGCAGGTGTTAATCAAATGTATCAATCAACGCATCTTTATTATTTATATAAATTGGTTATGTTAGCACTTTGGAGCGGACAATTGTCTCCGCGCGAACGTGTGAAACGCATCTATAGACGAAACACCGAAACACTGCCATGATGTGCACGTTCGTCACCGATAATCAAATAGAATTTATAGTGTGAGTAGGTTTGATTGCTTTATTATAGTCGCGCATTTGCACCCTATATATGTCGGTTCCATTCTCGCGCGACCGACCATCATCAACTCACCATAAATCATGCGATGTTCAGGCAGTTCCTTAAAGTAGCCTCGTAGTACGTGTGTTAAAGCATCGCCGGTTTAACCTTTCTCAAAGCATTTCTTCTTTGCGTACAAGCATGCGTACATGCCCTCTTGAGTTGTCTTGCTAATTAGCTTTGTAAGTAGGAGTGACATCAATGTAGGCTCTTTCAAACGACTCCATATTTCTGCGGTTTGTTTGATTTAATTTAATATAGTAAGGAACTAATTAGTAGTAGTAACAAATTTGAAGAAACTTGACGTACCAATAACGGCTTTGGTGACTAATGCACTGTTCTAAACAGCCGGGACATTTTCTTGCAAATCCTTCCCTCGAAAAATTATTGTTGCTTCCTTGGTTGTAAATATGAGTGAGTGATGTTTTGCTGCTAGATTCCTCTATTTAAAAAAGTCCAGCTATTTCAGTATCAGAACAGAGAGAACAGAGGCTCTCTATCAGCTGTTGGGTGCGGTCGCGTTTGGCTTAGCTCCGTAAAACTTGGTCGAAGAGTGCAGGAACCTGAGGCCTGTAACAGGCTGACCAATTGCACTCGACGGCCTTAGTGGTAGGGAGTTCAACGCGATTAGTAATCACTGCAAAGGTACTGTAACAAACTTGACTTTTGTTGTTTTTTGTTTCCCAAACGAGAAGTGTATGTGTTCGAGGCGTTCGAAATTCGAACGTCGCCTATCGACCGAGCAGTGACTCTAGCCGATCGGTAGTACAGACTGGCGCGGCGACCTGCATGTGTATATGCATTAAGCCTACTGTGTATATGTATCTAGCTTACTGTGTACATAAATAACTGTGTAAATAAGCCATCATATAATTATTGACACTGTACATAACAACCACGGCAAGCCGCCGCGAACAGTGATCGAACGCATGTGGAAGCGCTGTCGTTCACAGGGAGTGGATAGCAGAGTGGTTGCGTCGGCGACTACAGTACCGGTCTAAGCAAGACCGGTCTGAGTTCAATCCCCAGCGGTTTTTTTTGATGAAGACTCTTCTGAACGGGGACAGCAGACGGAGGCAGCCGAAATTAAGGCCGACAAGATAGCAGAGGCTGAATCTGCCACGGACCTGGATGCTGACTCGGATCGCGATATCGAGGGCGACGATGACTACAGAGATGCGGCAAGCGCAAGAGGACAACGAAAGAGACTGATGGCAACCACGCCAGAAGACCCGAAGGAGGCTGAAAGCAGCCGAGCCCGCACGACCAGCAGGACCAAGGCTGCGAGGAAGTCTTCCGAGGAAAAGGAGCCCTCTCCAAACAAGGAGGACAGAGCTCTAGAAGACCTGGAGGCAGTTACAGAACACCTCAAGGCACTAAAAGATAAGCATAAAACCACCCAGGTGGATATTAAGGCCGCTATCACACGCCTAGATAAGGCGGTATGGGAACTGAAGAAATCCAAAAAGGAAACGGGGGAGGAGAAAGCAATTCTCCGGAAGCAAGCCGACCAGAATGCCGCACGTACGCAAGACCTCACAAAGGTAGCTGAGAGCTGGAAGGAAAAAGCCGCGGCTCTCACCTTAGAGTTGCAGAGACTAGCCGCCCAGAAAGAGGCACGGCCCTCATCAAGCACCCCATCCGCGGTAGAGCTACGACGCAAGGCCTGTCAGGAAAAGCTAGAAAAGGAACAGATCGAGATGGTCAAGGCTCCGAAAAGGACAAGTCTCTGCTCAAGAAACTTACAGGGCAATTCCCGATGGCGGAAAAAGCGGCCTCTCTACAGGCAGGAGGAGTCGCAATCCTCAGAAATAACGCCCAGCTCGAGCTAGAAAACCCAGATGAACCCGAACCTGAGGAGGAGCAGGATGCTGAGGCGTCTGCTACGTCGACTAGCATACTAGTGGTGGGCGCTGTCCGCCTAGAGGAAACGCCACTTGGCTTCCTAGCAGCTCTTCACAAGACGCTAGAAAAAGGACACAACATTGGCTCTCAAAACCCAATGGCTTTGTACATTTCTCCACAATGGGGAGGACCCACCATAAGAAATGCAGTAGAAGCATGCTGTAGGAAGATAGGGTGTAAAGTCGACATCACCCGAGAAGGACGTGTGCCGCGCCAACCCGATGTCGAGGCAACTTCGCGGAGAGGGCAGAGGGAATATATTTCTGTTAGGATCAGACCTGCTGCAGGCTCTTCGTCAGAAGACATGATTGAAAAAATGCGCCCGAAAAAATGTCAACACGGCGAATAGCGGGGTCAAAATAGGGACGGTCATTACTAATAAGGGAGGGGACATCATCCTAAGAGTTGAAGAAAAAAGCCCAGGCAGCATCACAACGTTTGCAGAGGTCCTCAAACAAAAGACGGGCGGAGAGGTCGACACTAGGCAGTACAGCGGCCCTACAGCAACTGTTGTCCTTCGGGGAATCAGCCCGTTACTTACGGCGCTTTCTATAGAACAGGACATTCGAAAGATACTGAAGCTCCAAGAGTCTACCAAGATTCGCACGGAAGCTCCCAGGGCTACTAAGAACAGAGGCAGTTGGCAGTGCTTGGTTATTTTACCAAGGACTAAAGCCCGCAGAATCCTACTGAAGAAGATCGTGACCGTCAGAGGAAACAGTTGTAGAGTCGAGGAATGGATAACTCTGCCCACGTGCTACAACTGCCATGAAATCGGGCACACGGCCTTTGCATGTAAAAACAAGAAGGCAAATAAGCAGAAATGCTACCGCTGTGGGCAGGAGGACCATCTAGCCCGTGACTGTAAGGCGGTACTTCCTAAATGCTACGTATGCAACGACGAGGGCCACAGAGCTAGATCTACAGCATGCCCCAAATATCTCCAACTTCTTAAAACTAAGATGCAGGAGCGCCAAACTGTGAGGCAAGCTAGCAGGGACAAGACAGGGCATGCAGAGCCAAATAAGAAGAACGAGGAGCCTACGACCGAACAACAGGCTCTTGCCACTGGCTCAAAGGGACAAAAACGAATGGAGGATACAGGGGCCCAAGGGCGCGGCTAGAATTTCGGCCCAGCGCGACTCCTCCGCACAAAAATGATTATAGCATAATTCAGGCCAACTGCAATAGAAGCAGGCCGGCCCATGATATGATAGAAGAAAGAGCATGGAGAAAAAAAACTGATGTGATGGCCCTTAGCGAACCCAACAGAAGGAAAACCAAAGAATCAGAAACTTGGGACAAAGACCCTAAGCTAGACACAGCGATTATAACCAAACAGAACGTGCAAGTGCTTGAGAGAGGACACGGAAATGGGTTTTGCTGGATCGAAGTAAAAGAAGTCGGCAGAATATATTCGGCCTACATCAGCCCCAACTGCTTGCACGAAGATTTCGAGCGCTTCCTAGATGACCTCGCAGAATCGATAGGCGACACGAAAACCGGAAATGGAGTGCTAATAACCGGGGATTTTAACTCAGCGTCAGAAGTCTGGGGATCACCTCGAGCCGATAAAAGGGGCAGAACTCTACTAGAATGGGCAGCATCACTCGATCTTCAAGTATTAAACGACGGAAAAGAAGCTACTTTCCACCGCCACGGCAGCGAGTCTTACGTTGATATCACGTTATGTAACGACATCCTCGCGCCAAAAGCTATAAGCTGGAAGGTTCTAGTGGACGAGGAAAACCTGAGCGACCATTTCTGCATTGAGTTTCGACTGAGAATTCAAACCTCTCGATCAGTTCCTCCCCTTAAGAAGCGATTCAAACTCACAAACGAGTCAAGGTTCAAAAAAGAACTCGGGAGGAAAATAAAAGCTCTATCCAGCCCCCACATAACTGCAGAAGATTTACAAGCACTCCTTGTAGAGGTGTGCAAGACTACGTGTACCAACAGCGCTCACCCCAGGCGAGGGAACGTCCCGCCTAAATATTGGTGGACGCAGGAGATTGCAGACAAACGAAAAGAGTGCTGCAAAGCGAGGCGTGCTCTCAAACTGAAACAACGAGACACAGACGCACGCAATCAAGAATTGCAAGAGTATAGAAGAAGCCGGGCCTTACTTAAGCAAGCCATAGCCGACAGTAAGACTAACGGTCATAGAAAGCTCCTCAACGAGGTCGAGGACGATCCCTGAGAAACCTTACAAGATAGTCAGGGGTAATAAAAAAAGACCCCTGTTTCCCTGAACGAACAGCAACCAAGACGGTACTAACTAAGCTGTTCCGAACCCACGCACTCTTCGAAAGGGCAATTTATGAGAACATTCCCGGGCTGGAGGGTGAGGCCGAGTTTCTGTCTATTCAACCACACGAGGTTCTACGCGCAGTTCACAGGCAAAAAACCGGAAAAGCGCCCGGACCAGACGGGGTTCCCCCTGAGGCAGTGAAACTTCTCTTTACAGAGCACCCTGAGATAGTTGCGGACTCTTTCAATGTCTTACTCAAAAGCGGCACTTTTCTGCTATCCTGGAAGCGTGCTGAAGTCGTCCTCATTCCCAAGGGAAACGGGGGATACCGACCGATATGCCTGCTGAGTGCGCTGGCAAAAGAATACGAGGCCATAATTGAAGAAAGACTGAGGCTCTTCGCACGGCCTGCTTTCGGACACACAATACGGCTTTCGCAAGAACCGGTCAGTCCTAACTGCAATACAACGCGTTGCAAGTAGGGCGGATTCGTTACGAAGTTCCACTATACAGACACGGCAGCTCCTCCTAGTCGCTCTCCTAGACGTTAAGAACGCCTTCAACAGTCTACTATGGAAAACAATTCTGGACACACTGATACGAAAAAAGTCCCCTCGTATCTGGTAATGTAATTTCCAGCTACCTTAAAGCACGAACAGTTGTTAACGGCCAGATCAGCTTCCAAATGACAGCCGGGGTCCCGCAGGGGTCTATACTTGGCCCACTTCTCTGGATTTTGGCTTACCACGACGTCCTCCGTCTGACAGGCCTGCCCAAAGGAGTGGACACAGTAGCCTATGCCGACGACCTGGCGATAGTCGTGCAGTCGTGTAGGCTATAGCCAAGATTCTGCCGAACATCCATGGCCCCCGGGCCCGCACAAGGGCACTGCTAATAACGGTCGCGGAATAATCAATTGCATTATTTGGAGCGCCAGTTTGGGTGAGAGCAACTCTCAAGACGAAGAAAGCGAAACAGATTCTACGGAGGACCCAGAGGGTGGCAGCCCTGAGGGTAATCCAGGGGTACCGCACAGTCAGCACAAATGCTGCTCTGGTGCTGACAGGGTCGATCCCCTGGGATCTTAAGGCACTCGAAAGGAAGCGACTATGGGAATTAGGTTCCCCTACCCAAACGGAAAAAGACAGTGAAACGACACAATTAAGACATGGCAGGAGGACTGGGACGCCATCCCCCCCCCCCGGGGTCCTGGAGGATCCCTGCGCGTACTGCTGCCAGATATCAAGGCATGGATAGAGAGGCCTGGGGGAGACCGCACCTATCACTTCACCCAAATCCTCACAGGACACGGAAACTTCAACTCGTATTTTTCCCGAATCGGAAAGGCTTTGTCGCCGATATACGTATTTTGCCAAGAGGCACATGAGGACACTCCACACTGCTACAGTGCTCTGCCTGGGAGGCTGCGGCGTTAAGGGCAAGCAGACTCGTCTGAGTGAAATGGGCCAGGGAGGGAGACCCACACCGCGAGGTCAGCGACCCACCTCAGTCCAGCTTAATAAAGTTTACAGAATACATTGTCTCCAGTGAGCAGGCCTGGACACTGGGAGCAGCGACGGCAAAAGAAGTCATCCATGAGAAACATGAAAAGGTGCAAAGAAAGACAGGCACAACTGCGGCTTCAACCTGAAAGCATCCATGGAGAAGTGCAGCTCGAAGAAAACGGGCTTGCCGGTGTTAGACAAGTGCTGGATCCTCTGGGCGCGACCCCAGCCAATTGATCTGAAAGGGGCGCTCGCCACTTCTCCTGATAGTCCATAGTACTGTTTTTATGAAGATCTGGGCTATCAGAGAGTGAAGCTGAATGGGGGAGGTGCGTTTAGTAGGTATGGGTCTCAACGGAGTAACATCCAACCGTTGGGGTCGAGTCCCACACTGCTAGAGATAGAGACTCGTAGCGATAGTGCGTAACTGCATTTAATACCTCCTCCAAAAAACAAAAAAAAAAGCTATTTCAGTCCTAAGTATATGAAGTGGCTACAAGGGTAAGGACCAAGTAATACTATATAGTGTTCTACCATTCAAACCTAGGCATTATGGGAGTTCAATTTTGCTTAGAACCCTCCTCCCCCGCCAACAAACATTTAGGATATAGCTATAGTCGTGCCGAGGTGAGCCACGTAGGGGCAGATGCTGAGGGGGTTCAGCCCACCTGTTCTTATTCAATTTAAGGGCTTTATGTTAGCCAGTACATTTAAGGGTCTTGTGCCAGCCAATCAATGTAAGGGCTTTGTAAGGGCCAACCTGTTTCGTATTTAATCTAAGGGCTTTGTGGTTTCAGGATTATCTTATTGATTTAGGATTGAATCTCAGAGCGTATTTTTAAATCACAACAGTATTGGAAGACTGTCCACAAAAAGTAGTGAGCCGGCACCAGCTGCTGCGTTCCTACACTGAGCTTGCATAGCAAGGGCTGCGTATGTAGATAGCTTGCTACGAGTGCGGCTTCTCGATTTCCGCGTTTGTAATACAGTACAAAGAGCTAGTCCCTTACAACGTAACGTCCCAAACAAATTACTTCCTTTAGCTATTTACTGATTTTCTTGAACATGGCGGCCATCCATAGTACCCGGTCATTCCATACATAACGACAAGTACCTTCCAGCAGAAACTTTACCACCTAAACGCAGTCAAGACAAGGCGTGAGCCAAACATCTATCAAAATTCTAGTAACATTTAGTGTACCTTCTTCCGCGACAAACGTTTGGCATCGACGATCTAGAACTATGTCATAAAACTACTGAATACACTAGCTGAAGATCCGTGTGCGCGAGAAGTTTCAGAATTATTTCAGAATAAGTCACAGCACAGGAGCAACGACAGCCTATGCGTGGAAAATGGGTTAACAGAGACAAGCGGAAATATTGATATGATGCTGTGGGTGTGTTTGATTACATTATGCTGCACCAGGCAACGTCTCTACGAAAGTAGTGCAAGTATGGTAGCTTTACGTACGTTGATATCGTGTTTAAAATGAGCAAATGGCATCGCTTCATTTTAAAATATATAACCTCGGAGAGATGTTGATGGCATTAATTGAATATTAAGGTACATAATAAGCATTATATATTATATATTATATATATATATATATATATATATATATATATATATATATATATGGTGTAACGGCAGGACAACAAATATTAATGTTCAATAATAACATGAACTATCTTGTACATACTCTATTTGATATATATATATATATATATATATATATATATATATATTATATATATTTATATATATATTCTGAAAGACACCGATATTGACTGCGAATTGTTGCGGAGTCAATATCGGTGTCTTTCAAAACACTCCCATGCGATAAAAAACACGTGATGATAAGATGATATTAGTTGCATGTTGATCAACGCGCGTTCCCTGCACAAGCAAAACGCGATCGACACCCTACATGACTTCTAATGATATCTACGGTCTGTCTCGTCACTGAGACTTGGCTCAGCGATGCCTCCGTTTCTGACGGTGAACTGGAAAAACAAGGTGCTTATCGCGTGTTCAGGAACGACCGAAACACAAGGGGCGGCGGCGTCCTGATTCTGGTGAAGAGTTGCCTCACATCAATGATTGTTGATCTGGATGACGACACGCTTGAACTGATTTGTGTTGATCTAATTTTTAAGAGCTCGTCGGCTCGCATCCTCTGCGCATATAGCTCCCCACCGGAACTTCCGGCCAACTACGAGCTACATAGAGAGACTCTGCGAACAACTTGGTAGACTGTGCAATATTGATGCTACCGTGATTCTATGCAGCGACCTCAATCTCCTTCAATCGATTGGGTCAACCTGTCATGCCCAGGAGACTCCGCCGCAACACGAGAATCTATTTTCATTGATTTCTGCTCTAAAACCGGATTACAACAACTCGTTCATCAACCCACTCGTTTGCGTGGCGGGAAGCTGCTCGACTTAATACTGTGCAATGATGATTCAGTGCAGGATATCCTTGTTACGGTCACGCCCGTTCCCAAGTGATCACCAGGCGGTCAGATTCATGTTGCGAGTGTTGGAGGAGACTCTGTACGCCGCCGATGAAGACAGCAGCATACCCATCTCTTACGACTACAAAGGATGGGGATTACGACACGATCAATTTTCATCTGAGTCTGATAAACTGGAAAACCTTTTTCAGTCAATGTCGGACTGTAAATGTTATTTTGTTCAACTGATTGAGTACTTGACGTTCCTTCCGCGATCTCTTTGTTCCTGTTTTCAAGAAACCATCACAGTAGTATTGAGTCAAGCATCCGAAATCTCAGCCATCAACTTGAATATGAAAATGACCGTGAGAAATCCGAAAGATTGAGGGAACTCTTGGAACGCAAAGTTCGTCGCCAACGCGTCATTGAGGAACACAGATTGATCAATAAATGCGACATGACAAAAGTGCATTGATACGTATCAAAGCTTATGAAGTCCCGGGATCAATAAGATATTCTTGTTGACCAGAACGGTACGAAGATCACACAGGATTCGAAGAAGGCGGAACTACTGAGGGATTATTTTGCAAGCACCTACCCAACTGAGGACGAGGTTAAACAGAGGTCAAAGATTTCACCGCCTTACATGGGTGTTGCTAATGATATCCACTACGTAGGACACTGTCGACACCTCCCCTGAAAACCTCCATCGTCATCTGAAGAAACTCAAGTCGAAACTTAGCGTCACACAGGACGGCCTGCCAAGCTATTTTTATAAACGATACGGGTTTGATGTTTGCATTCCATTATCCATGATTCTTGAACGAACTCTAAACGAAGATCTGCTTCCTGATTTGTTCAAGGTGGCCATAGTGTACCCTGTGCACAAAAAAAAGGAGATACAACGTTCGTTGAAAATAAACGGAATGTTTCACTGACATGCCTCCGTCAAAGTTGTTCGAGAGTGTTATCGGAGACACCATTTACCGAAACGCTGATTTGCAAAACCTGATTTGTAAAGAACAGTTCGCCTACCGACCCGAAAGGTCCACTGTTCTACAGCTATTAATGTGGCGAGCAAGACTTCGGAAAAATGATGAATCGAGGAGACTCCTTCGACGTACTGTATTTCGACGTTAAGTTCAGCTTTCGAATCCACCACCCCACACTAAACTGTTGGACTGTATATCCCGACCGGCGTAGGACAAAAAAATTCTACGTTGGATAAAAAGCTTTCTGACTGATAGAAGCTTTTTTGTAAAGGTGAAACGACTGTTTATCGACACTCCGCTAAGGTCACCTCAGGCTGTCCGCAAGGAACAGGTTCTTGGCTGCTTATGCTACATTTGTTATACAAACTCAGTTTATCCATAATACCCGATAAGGTATCGACAAAAGTATATGCTGATGACGTAAAAATATATGCACGCGATAATTCTACATCAGACTGTGAACGCATGCAGAGATGCATAGACAATTTTATGAATGGAACGCCAATTAGAAATTAGGCTTGCAAACTGTCGATCCCGAAGTGTAAAGTAATGCAACTTTGGAAAGAAGAAATCAGCACTTTGTATATAAAATCAACAATGTTCCACTCGAAAATGTAACTGCTATGAGGGGACTTAGGTATAAAATTAGGACACCTAACAAACATGAAATTTTCAGAGCAGTGTCGACAAGTCGCGCTTAAGGCGACGAGAAAGATGCAGCTGGATCCTCAGATCCTTCAATTGTTAAAATCCAGAACTGTATATAAAATATTTGATACTTATGTAAAACCAATCATGACGTATGCCTCTCAGTGTGGTACCCCATGAAACGAAAAAGATAGACGACTACTGAGAGGTGTGATCAAGAAATTCCACACGCCGAGTTTTTTTAATCGCATGTGACGTCCCACCCGACGCAAACCGTTGTTAAATATATCATAGACACTTTTAATGAATTAGACTGTAAATTTGCCAACTATGTTTTCTCCAATGAGAAGTTTGGCAGCTTCTTTTTTAATCTGCATACCCACGACAACAAGATCCCAAGTGAGATAACGAAGCCCAGATGTATAGCTCGAAAAGAGATCGTTATGTCGCTGGTTCCCCTGGAGGGTTACCAGGACATACAACTGACGCACACCCGTGAGGGAACTGGTCATTTGATGCTAAAACAAATTCATATCCTTTATGTGAATAAAGCGCGTATTCCATATATATATATATATATATATATATAGAAAGAGAGAGAGAGAGAGGCTGCTCGACTTTGTGCGGCCGTTATTTTCACCCCGGAAACAAATTCTGCAAATCTCCTTGCCAAAATCCATGGTCATCCTTAAGGAGCGCCTCTACAAGGTCTTGGCATGTCAGGGGTGTTTCCCAGTCGTATCTTCCGAGACAGTAGTGTTAAGAAAGGCGCAGCGTTTAACATTACGCTGTCTGTTACTGATGCTAAGAGATAGCGCCGAAAATCAGTTGCTCCGCTGCCTCGTGGAAGGATTTTTCGTAGTTCTGCTGAGTCTTTAACTGCTTTCTTTACTGCATAGCGCACGTAAGGTGTTCCTGTCAGAGAGTCCTATACAGGATCACGCCCAGGTACTTGACCATTGGCGTGGCTGCTACTAAGTGACATTCCAGGCGTTAGTTTAGATTCTGTAGAGGTTTGTCGGATATACGCCAGGGCTCCGTTGGCTGTTCCCTCAAGCAGAGCCTCGTTGGTAACGGTCAGTACCAAATCGTCTGTGTGGGCGATAGACTAAACTTTCGGGGATTGCTGTAGTCAAGCACTCCATCGTAGGTACTATTCTGCAGAGTTGGTCCCAGTACAGACCTTTGGGGGACCCCGGCTGTGACTGCATAGTCTAAGCTTTATATGTAGATGCCTGATCTCTTAGATACGACGCTAGAATTCGTCGTAGATAACGGGACACGCCTTTGCTTACAAGTGCTTGGTCCCATGAAAGCGTATTAAACGCGTTTTTAAGTCTATAAACATGGCCAGACATGCAACCGGTTAGCTATCGGCGAATTTCTCTGTGTTCCAGCTATATTTAGAGCTTTATTGATAGCCGAATATGTAGAGTGTCCGGCGCGAAAACCTTGGCTTCCAACAGAGACTTCTTATTTTCTAGTTCTGTGACTAGTCATCCACTGATGATATGCTCAGCTGTCTTAGATAG
>QVRM01006507.1:0-97040 GCA_003439945.1 Dermanyssus gallinae | reverse complement strand
GTCTCCCACCTATTTAATAGGAAGGAAGGTAAAGGTTTTATCAATACCGTACCAGAATTTAACGTTGGAGATCGGCAATTGCCAGCTAAAGGTATGAGCGATCGATGGAGATATCTTGGAGTCGACTTTGACAGCAATGGCAGAGTTGACTCCACCAGGGATATACTCCTTAATTTACTCAACAGACTCACGATAGCTCCCCTTAAACCCCACCAAAGACTCATATTTTTGAAAGACTTTCTCATTCCCCGTCTCCTATATAAACTGGTCTCCGGTCCCAGACCATCTTACGCACTCCTTAGTGACCTAGATAAAGAGATCAGAAAGGTTGTTAAGTCGAAATGGCTGAAGCTCGAAAACTCGGTGCCGAACGCCTACCTGTACACGCACACGGCACACGGCGGTCTGGACATCCCCTGCCTCCAAACATTCATTCCCAGACTCCGCCTCTCCCGCCTGACAGCACTACAACACTCCACGCACCTTGGGGTCCAATGGATGCTAACCACCGAGCACTTTAAAAAAGATCTTGCGAAAACAAGACTTCTTTGCGAGCGCTTGGGAACCTCCATTGAGACCGCTACACAAGAGACCGACTACTGGTCTCAACAACTACACAACACGTTCGATGGGGCACATTTTAAAAAAGCACACGAAACGCCCTTTGTACACTACTGGATTAAGGGTATGCCCTACCTATCTGGTAAGGAGTATTTAAACCTACTAAAGCTCAGGATCAACGCACTACCAACGCGTGCCAGATTGGCCAGGGGACGCCCGGGCTACAACAAACGTTGTAGGCACGGGTGTCATGCGCCTGAGACGTTGGCTCATGTCGCTCAGATGTGCGATACAACACACAAACAAACCATAAAGAGACATGACGACGTCTGTGATCGCGTGGCGCGTCTTCTCCGCGAAAGGGGTCATGAGGTGGTTCGTGAGCGAGTATTCCGTCGACCGGGCGCACCGGGTCTAAAGCCCGACCTCGTAATAACAACACCTACCGAGGTCTGGGTTTTAGATGCCGAGGTTTGCGGCCCGAACCGGGACCTGGCAAAAGCACGGCAAGACAAGATCGCCAAATATGACGTCGAGTTCCTAAGAGCGGCGCTCCCCGACCCGCAAAAACCTCGCAGATTCGGATCCATCACTATCTCTATGAGTGGTGTATGGGACTCCGAATCTGCGAGGACGCTCTTGGGGCTCGGCGTCACGAAGAGGAATCTTATGGATCTCACCGTTTTAACTTTGCAAGGAACCTTGAGGATATACCGCTCGCACCGGGTCCATAAGAGCGGGGGCTACCATCAAGCAAGGACACGGACAACTGACTCTTAACTTCACGTGACACCTTTTTACCACAATTTTTATTAAGGCGAGCACTGCCAAGTGTGCAAACGTATTGTAAATGATTAATAAATCATCACAATATTTTCTATATATATATATATATATATATATATATATATAGTGCATTTCTATGCATAGTTTAAAACTGCCCTTGCTATTATAACTCAAACTAAAGCCACCGCTAGCCACATGAGACTGGGGAAACGCGCCTTATCTCGCAATACACGTTAGGGAACGCAAACACCGAACGCTTTGTGTTGCTTATTTTTTTTTTTGTTACAAATAGAATCACATGGTAATATAACCTTCTAAAATTGGATTTTCAATTGGGCGAATAAAGCGATGGGGGAGGGGCTGGTACTAAAAACGATTCAAAACGGTGAATTGTTTTTTAATTGAAGATATTGCTTTTCTCCTGTTTTTGCTCCTCACCCGAATTCAGTACGAAGACATTTTGTACATGACACAAACACTAACCAGACTCACGACATAAGGCGAAAACAATATATGCTTTGCCATGGCGCTTACCGCTAACTAGGTCTAACGGTCTAAATAACGGTCCGCCGTTTTTTTCGCACAGTCTGCAGTTTTCTGCATGGTTTGGGGACATGACTTTGGCGTCATACGCGCGTTTCAAGTTTATCGTCGTCATATATTTTGCGTTTTATCACGAAAGTCGAGAGTTATTTTGTAAAGTGCACAAGTATTGTTTCAATGAATTAAAGCAACTTTTTTTGCAAAGAACTGTTGACGTTGATGATTGTTGCGGTAGACATGGCAATCGGCCTGATACTATACAGTAAAAACCTCATCGGCTGCAGTAGAGTTGAAAGGTGTAGAGATACATACATATGATTTTAATGATAACGATTTATCTGTATTACTATGCCACTACATGCAGCCTCAGACAATTTTACTGTGGCCTATTTAACCGCGATAAATCTGTGATCCATTACGTTTTTGGATTTTCCATGGGATGATGCCTAACTGTGAAATCCCCGTAGCGGGCCGAGAACAATAACCTCATCAGAAAACCAATAACACCGATTCATCAGTATATGTGTCTGTCTGTATATATATATATTAAACCGACAGATGTAAATATGTACACATATGATTATTTATATATATATTTAAATTTTTTCTTGGCGACCACACTTGGCAGAAGACTTTCTTAAGATTACTTCGAATAACTTCCAGTCTCAGCATTTCGTTTCCTAAAGCGCAACTCGTTCACAGCTTATCAGTAGTCTGTTTGCATGGCGGATGGCATGGTGACATGGCGGATGGCATGGTGCACGCAATCCCAATGCATTGCAGCCTATTGTGTTTCTGAGCGTAGGTTTTCACTACATAATTATCTTGCATTATGAATTATTTATATGTTTTGCGTCATAATGAAAGTGATTTTACGTTATCAATACACACACCTACACACATATTTATATATATATATATATATATATATATATTCTGCCGATTTAATCAAAGTCAGTTGGACGAGTATAAAACACGTCTGTTCTACAGGTAAGAGTATGGAACGGGTTGTTCCTGCTTTTAATTCTAGCTGTTATGGCAGTGCTTCGTTTTGGAACGAAATATATATATATATATATATATATTCGCATAACGGCTCTATAAATTGGCTGTGTCAGCGTACCTCTTGCACTGCATCACCGTTGCGTTAATCATTAATTTCAGGTCACTTGGCGACTTAAGATCAGGCTCAATTAAAGATCACTCGAACGGGTTGTTCCTGCTTTTAATTCTAGCTGTTATGGCAGTGCTTCGTTTTGGAACGAAATATATATATATATATATATATATATATATATATATATATATATATATATATATATATATATATATATATATATATATATATATATATATATATATATTTATATATATATATATATATTCGCATAACGGCTCTATAAATTGGCTGTGTCAGCGTACCCTTTGCACTGCATCACCGTTGCGTTAATCATTAATTTCAGGTCACTTGGCGACTTAAGATCAGGCTCAATTAAAGATCACTCGAAGCCTGCACAGCAATACATGTGAGAGAGAGCGAGATTACACTTCAAACGCCACGGCTCTGTATTATAATTTCGAGACGTGGCGCGGGAATCTAATATATCAATTTCCGCTTATGTATGCGTTTGGGTGGAGCGGTAGAGCTCAAGAAGCCATTCGTATCCTTCCGCACTCGTCTAACTGAATTGAGCCATGCGACGTCAGACATATAAACTCTCGAACTGTAAACCATTGCATTAGCAGGTCTGCCAAATGCCCTGCTAAAGTTACGAATGTCGTCATCATGTGCCAGTTTTGCGCCATATATTTGTTTTGATCAAGTTTGTTGACTGAATTTAAATTGAAAATCTCGAATACTTTCTGCCCAATACTAACAACATTTTATATAGGACTGGACAGAAATAAATGGACTTTTTAACTTCAAAGTCAAACTGAAAAATGAAAAGTTAATTGAGTTTATTCATTTAAAATGTTGTGTTAATTGTTTGCCACGGCCCTCTACCATACTCCAAATCATCGATTTGGAAGGGAGACGATGTGGAAAACAGACTTTTTCCCATGGCAAAGAAGTCTGTTTTCCACATCTCCAAGAATATCTCCACGAGTGTTTTAGCTGCTTCTAATGAGGTAAATTTCTTTCTCTGTAGATAGTTCTGCAAACAACTGAATAGGTGCGAGGCGCGGTAAGTACAGTAGATGCGGCAAAGTTTTCCAGTCGAAGTGTGCTAATCTGCGGATGTTGGGTAAACTCACAGAAGGGCACGGGCAGGACGAATAGGCACACAACCGCCTGTTCCGCCTATACCAGAAATACGCTTATCATTAACCCTGTGGCAACCCCTGTGTTTGTTATTATTGTTGTGGTATATGTATGTGTATGATATCATGGCAGTAAGTGCAATGCAGTCTCCTCGCTAACAAAGCTGGCACTGAGCGTTTTTAAATTTTACTGTCATTACGAGGTTGTAGTGGTATTGATCATACTTTCGTACAATTGCCTAATTTGGCGTGGAAATAAATCATGTGTATATAAATAAATATGCATTTTTAAGATTATGATAAGGCCTATAATGCTCTACTAAATTCTGCCTAAAGAGGCAGAGGGCCATTTTCACAACAGCGGACTTGAAAATACTGGTTAGAACTAAAGCTAGCTTTTGAGCCCGTTTTTGCCTTATCACAAGATGCCCAGATTTGCAGAAAAAAATTACAAAATATGCACTCTGTGAAGCAGAATTTCACCAAAGAGCCGGCATTTCGTACGCTAAATTCGTCGTAACAGTCAGCGGAGTCGATTCATTTTGGAGTTAAATAGCATGACTACCAGCATAATTTGTGTTTAAAATAATAATAATAATAATAATAATAATAATAATAATAATAACCGGTCGGGGTGGGTTGCCGAACATGCTGAGATCGCAAAAAAGCGCAAATACCTGGAGAAAAGATACCACTTCGTACTCGTCGCCATGGAAACGATGGGCCCAATCAACAAAAACACCAGTATCTTCCTCAAAGACCTAGGTATCAAAATAAGTGCTGACACGGGTGACCAGCGCGAGGGTGAGTTTCTACGTCAGCAACTTTCGCTCGCAGTGTGTAGGGGAAACGCCGCCGCTGTTATCGGCTCCCTGGATTGAGGAGCGGGGGTGAGCCTAGGCGGGTACACGTTTAGATCCCACAATTGTAGGGAAACACCAAAATATTGTAATAATAATAATAATAATAATAATAATAATAATAATAATAAGAAGAAGAAGAAGAAGAAGAAGAAGAAGAAGAAGAAGAAGAAAAAGAAGAAGAAGAAGAAAGTCATAGTTCTGAACCGTTACCCCCATACTGATATGCAGAGTGCTTGACACAATTTCGATCGAAACATGTGCTAACAATGATTGGCGATTTAGCGAAACAAATTGTTAAATCATCAATCTATATGTATATATATATCCTATAGGATGCCGTTAAAGGTACAATACAGAGCAGCAAACACATACGCACGCAGATCAAGGACAGAAATACTCTGCTACCTTAGGCTAGGGCCTGGAATAGTCAATTGTAAGACTCATAATACCTCTAAAAAGCCTTTAAAACCTGCGAGGCCGTAGTTGGCCTAAGGTATACGAACACGGGCACAGCAACCAAAAGCAGGACCGGTTTAATGCCGCCCAAAATGTATACATTTACTAAAACTACTTATGGTTTGACCAAAACCCGCAACTTTGCAGAGAGGACCCGCGCCGAGCTAAGAACAAATAAGTAATTTCTAAATTTGGCCTTCGGCCGCTCGATACAGAGCCCAAAATTGTGCTGAGCACAGTTCATTTTGTATAACTCTCACTTAGGATCATTTGAAATATCATTATGGCCTTAGAGTGTCTCGACCATTGAGGATAAAGGCTTATAAGGGGTACGTATGAATGGTACAAACATTCTCGAACTGAACGCGATACTTTTTGAACACACCTCGTATCTAGCTAGTGGCATTAGATTTTTTTCTTCCGAGACCCCAAATGTCGATGAAAGTCTCCGCTGTTACTATGTGTGCATGTATCACTGTGATCTTTACACGATTGATTATAATAAATGCGTAGAATGGTATGGTCCATAACAAATGCATGAAAAAAATGGATGGCCCTATTTTTTTCAGGGACTGTATGTAGTGCTTACTTAGAAATGGTTGGAGTTCCTGCTAGCAAATGCCCACTACTAGCTATTTGGCTGTATTCAAGTAGAAAATTTACCTGTACCCTCTAAGGCGTTACACGGTTCTTCATAGTTGGAAAGAACCCTGCAAAGAAAACAATATGAACACATGCGTGCATTTAAACATAACGCCTAAAGTTGTGGGTTAATCTTCTAAATGACTAGGCAATTAAAATTAATAAAAGTCTAAGCGGAATTCTACAGAAGAGTGTCATTCTTGAATTTTGTCCGGAGCTCGCTGAGCTCACTTACTAACTTGAGAAGTAAGCGGAGGGCTCAAAAAATCCGCTCTGGTTCGCCATGCCGCCCTCATTCAGAATCTAGCTATTCCTGTAATATTGCCTTAGGTAGGCTCAAGAAATCCACTCTGATTCGGCGTGTCGCCCTCACTCAGAATCTAACCCTTTTTGTAATATTGTTTTAGGTAAGCCCAAGCTGAGTGCGGGGACGCCATTAATGGCCGACCTTTTCTTCATTATAGCCCGAGCAGCTGTATTGTTATTTACAAAAACGGCGAATCGATACGATCCTTTTTTCTGCAGCGACGGTACACCCTGTTTAGGAGCGCAGCCCATGCCGATGCAGCGATGAGGAAATGAGAAGCCAACCTTGCCTGCGTTTTTCGAATGACGTTTTGGCGTCATCATTGCTGTGAGCACCACCTTGTGCTTAGATCGACGCCGTTGCTGGCACTCGAAGGCCACTTCTACTAGACCCCATTAAGCGACACGGATTAAGTTTGGTACCTAGGCGCTAATCTCAACGCAGTGATACATTTAATTCTAGTATCTGTAAGAATTACTGTGTTATACGTACTATTGAATATATACGTACTATATGAAGAAACAAGAGACTAGATTAGATTTTTTTCGCGTCGATCGCATCGTTGTAAATGTAGAAGGTTTTCTTAAACTAGTTTGCACTGGATTGAGAGACGTTTAGTTCAGATATCGCTGATATGAGTCAAGCGGAGTCGGAAAATGTTTGATGTTGATGTTTGTTTTCTGCTTCGTCTCTTGAATGCGAACCTCGAAAGCTTCTCGAATTGGCGATTTCTTACGATTTACTTCGGAATATTTGTGGAATTTTGTTACAAAGTCAGCGTGGGTTGCTAGATAAGACAACTGTAAAACAATACCTTAAAATAAAAAAAAGAATACAACAAGCAAAAACAGCTTAACATGTACACCTTGAGGCAGCATTTCGTTATTGTGATAACGTACGATCCGTAAAAAGTATATAGCCAGTAGTAAAGTTAACGTGTGATATATATAGTATAATCGGAACACAATTCAATGCACGTAAAATCCTTGAAGACTGTTTGAAGGCATGATGATGAGATTAACACGAGCTTCTACGGTGGCTTTACTTTTAAAAAAAACATGAGTGGCACGTAGTTTATTATTTTAATGCAATCTCTTTTAATACAATTATAATGACTTTGTAACTTCTATCGGCGACCCTTCTTGTTGCCGATGCCATACATTGATTTGTTCAATAAAGGCTTTTTCTTTTCTTTCTGTGTACTTTAAACGATTTGCAATGTACTTGTGTCAATTAATTTAGAAATGTAGTAATGGAATGTTAAATACTACTTACGGATCAAACCTCATAGCGACGATTTGGTTGACCCTCTTAGTGTCGGTGTATACTTCCAGCTGCGTTTTAATTTCATAAATCCCATATGCAAAATATCCGATTGCCCGAATAACACCAGACTTTTTCTCCAACTCTGCATCGTGATAGCTGTTGCGATACAGCAGAAAACTAGAATTAAGCTATCTGTTCATGGTTTAGTAAGTCAAGTGTGTCGACATTATATTACTAGACGTATTTCTCTACTTTTAGGCATTATAAAAAATAAAAATAAAAACAACTATATATATATATATATATATATATATATATATATATACATTGACAAGAACGTAATTGGATTGCATGGCACTTCACATGTCAACATTTATAGCACCGTGCACGGCTCTCAGCTGATAATTTACGATTCCACCAAGAATCAGCTTTTTATTGATTCTACGGCCCTTGAATACCTGTATAGCAATCGGAGCTCTGTCGACAACGTCTCAAAGCACTGAGAGAAACTGTTTCACCAAAAATGCTTCCTCTAGCAAATTTGCTTTAGGTTCAACTGAATTTCAATTGAATAAAACAAAATAGCTAGCAGGCTTTGTGACTAGTGGAGGCTCGTCATTCTAGTAAACGATGCTCGGAGCGCTCAGCCCTGGCTGAGGCAGTGAAGAACATTACGAAAAGTCCACAACCTTTGGCAGCACTCCTGCCTCTTGTGGCGCTTCTTAAGGCCAGCCGCCACTATTAGTGGGAAAATACTCCATGTATTTGTCGGTTCTGCTCGCAGCATTGCGCTAAGTACCATTCGGTTGATTGTCCGGCACTGCAGCGAATATCTTTGTACTTCTTGTCTCGGTAGAACGGCAAGACAACAAATCATTATGTTTATTAATAACATCAACAATACTGTACTACTCGATTTCTGTGAAATAAATAGGATTAATTGATTGAGTAGTGGCAAAATGGGCAGCAAGCATGTAGTCCATTGTAACCCATGTCTTGCAGAGGGGTCTCGCACGACATATCACTAAAGCACTCGTAGAAGTCCTAGGTAGTCGGTGGGCCACGTCAATATCCTTCACCTCAGTCGCCTCACCAATGACGTGGAAAAGTTTAATGAGATCCGCACAAAGTTCCTCGTCCTTCGCCGAGTAAACCTCGTTCAAACGAGATTTGAGCGTCGCAACCTCAGCCTATACCTGAACAATCGCCCTTGACGCCGCTACACATTCAGAAACTTTATTCTCAAGGTCGCCAAGCCTGACCGTCAGCGACTGTAGGCCATGAAGTATCTTCTGACCCCATACTGGCACATCGCCGCCAAGAGAACTGTCACCAGCTGCTGCTGTTACTGCAGCCGAACTCGCCTTAGTCGGTGTCATAGGAACACCGGCAACGGCCCTTTGTGCCAGTTGTACGCTCGATGGCGGTTGATGGCGCCTCTGCCCTAATGCTCCGACGCACTCAGTATCGATGCGCAGTGAGATAGTCGTGTTCCTGTCTGAAGTAGTCTCTATTTCAGAAATGTTTGTGTTTTTCAGGACTCCTGCTGGCGTCTTCGGTTCTAAATTGGTCTCTTTAATACAGGAGTTACACTGCCAAGTTACACGCGTCGTCGAGCTTTGCTTTCCTAATACCGGCCGCACTGCCTTTCGCACAGTGGCCGTGGTAGGCAGAAGCACAACTGCTGCAAATGACAGGGGTACCACGAACCGCAGTTGAACACTTTTTGCACAATATTTTTTGTGTACTATTCCGACTCACCGAGGTCTCGTTAATGGGCTGGTTTGTGGCTTTGGGTATCTTGGGGGTGGCGGACATGATACTCTCGGTGGAGGCAGGTATCTATTTACGTAGAGCGTTTTGCTATTTTGTTGCTTTACGTAATACTTGTACGACCACACGCCTTGCAGATAATCCTCTTTTTCTTTGTATGCCTGGCGGTGTGTGGCCCCGTTTGAATCGACCGTTGTAGCCAAACGCGCCTTACTGTACTCACAAGTGGTCTTTTTCCACAGAAACTTCTTAAAAACACGTGCACACAAATATCTGTACTCTGAGGGATACGTTGCGTCCGTTGCACCGCGGCTTGACGAGTTTTTCAAACTAAAACTTGCGTTTTTCCGTTTTTTCTCATGAGCTCTGCTTGCGTTCGACCGCTCAGATCGAAACCGAAACCACTGTTTCGGTCAGCCCCTATACTTGCATTACGCAAAAAAACACTTAATCCAGCCCAGCTTCTTCAGGCCGCATTTTCTTGTGTGCCCCACGTGCTCCACATCGCTCCCAGGCCGGTCAGAGTAGCAGTTCTTAAGGTTCCCGTGCTGTGACAGTTCCGCGCTTACCGTCGTTGAGAACTGACGATGACGGTTGGACCTTGGTGTTTTGCTTGTGCAATGCTTCCTTAGTGGGTTCCTGTCCTACTGATTTGCTGTCCCGGTGACCTAATGACGCGCCCATCTTTCGTGTCGTTTGCAGTTGCTACCTGCCTGTGTATGGGTGCGTGGGCGCGTGTGTTTGCGTGCACCAGGCCGACTTACACTTGGACAAGCACTTCGACGGATATCGTACCAACGTGCAATGCGCCGAAAATGATAGGTATGATGAGTCTGGACAGGGACCGTTCACATACTCCCACCTCCAGTACACGAGGTTACTCGAGGTGGTAGTAGACCCAGGGTATGGTTGAGGCATGAGGCTTCCCTCTCCTCGTCTCGTGGTACCTTATTTTAAAAATTCCAAACTAGGAATAGTTGGGGCAAGGTAGCCTTTAGTCTTAGTGCTACCACTGATAACCTTTAGGTAGTATATCATTATCACCTTATCGGACAATGTTATATCTGGGACTTCATTATCCCAACTCCTGAAGAGAGAGCGCAAAGCTTGCGGATACGTTTGCATATGTAGTCGACATCTTGACGTAGACAGATCTGCTGAAGAGCTCAGATCTCGTTTTTAAACGCTTGGATTTTTGCCCTCAAAAAAAATCTGCAAACTTTATTGCCTGCTCCACCACCCTTAGAAGAATCATAACAAAGATATTGTAAGAGCTAATGTACAGGCCCTTGGCCATCATTAATTACGATTTGTCAAGTCTGGAAGCATGAATACCAATCAGTTAAGGCCACTCGTTCCTTCTTGTTCTCGCTGACGGTATCACATATTTACTATGGTCTATAGCTTCGCGTCGGTACGCACTTGTATTTGTCTGCTAGGCCGAAATATCATAGCATGAGGCCACTCATCTCCTATTTGCAAAAGATAGCATCCACCTGCTCTCATACCAATCTGCTACAGGAATCCAACAAGGCGGCCCTCTGCTGTTCGTTGGAGTTAGAGCTGCTGGACTTATTGCTCTGAATATGTAGTACCTGGACAAGGTGGCCGAAGCTATACAACGCGCTCCGAGCCGTTGCAAAGTAAGCTACTTAGGGTTGAACCCATACGCATGAAAAGTGTCCCTAGGGTTTTCTTCGCTCCTGGAGGACGCGCTATTCAACGATCTCTAGCTTCTCTACTACAGGAGGGAGCAGATTTGTTTCACACTTATAATACAATATAATATAAAGGCAGCTTACCCAGTGAACAAGTACTCGTTGACGGTTACACTTACAAACAAGGTTTCCTTGTAGACATTATCGCGCTGTGTGCCATTCGGAAAATAATGACGCGTAGCAGCATGATTCGCAGTTGTAATTCTATCGTCCAGGCTGCCGTTTGACATACTGGGCTCAAAAATTAGCGCCCGCCTGTCAAAGTATTCGAGGGTACCATTGCTATGAAACCCTTTCTTCTTATTGTATACGATCCTGGGTAAAGTCAATGCAAATGGAAGCCTATTTACTAAGTGGCAGATAAGACAGTAATAAATCGATATGGAAATTAACTAGCTAAATGTAATAGTAAATCTACAGTAACTGGTTTCTAAAGATTTAAACAAGTTTATAGTAACTAGTCCAAAAAGTAGACGTGAGTCCACACCCACCAGTGAGTCTATAGTAACTAGTTCCTAAACGTTTTAGGCAAGTCCATAGTAGCTAGTTCTAAAAGTAAAACATCCACCACGCGGACACGCGGTTTGTCATTTTAGGCATTACTACACAATTTACATGCGTTCCACATAAGCTATCCTGCCAGAAGCAACTGACGCCCTGACGGCACATTTCCGATCAACCGATCAAACCATGGGAGGACCGATAGAACGCACGAGATGTACAACCCAGGATGTCTCAATAAGCCAGTATATCAATATAATTGTAACTTTGAAAATCGAGTTCAAGTACCCTCACACCCTTTTGTCACGTTTGCCTCTGTCCAGAGTGAACTAGAATTTTAAAAAAAAGCGCCCGCGTGTCAAAGTATTCGAGGGTACTATTGCTATGAAACACTTTCTTCTAATTCTATACGATCCTGGGTAAAGTCAACGCAAATGAAAGCCTATTTACTAAGCGCCATGGACGACAGTGATAAATAGAGAAATTAGTGTTTTTGCCCGATATAGGAACGTAAAACGTGCTGTTGCCAGACAACCAGTCCTCTTACACAGAAACTAAGCACACCATAGTGTTCGTGAGAAAATTTTGTTCCGTTCGAGTTCCGAAGAACATATAAGGCCCGTCAGAAGAGCGACATGGTCGCTTAGAAGAGAATTTGCAAAAATAAAGTTCTTAATTAGCTTTTACGATAAATACCTCAAAATCATAACCATACGACCACTCACAGCGCTCAAAACTGAACACATCTAGACAAACGCACATTTCATGACGATCATTTGAGTGCCAAATGCATGGCATGACACATCTCACTAGGAAGAGACATTTGGTCGTCTGAATACTTGCAAGACGATTTTTTTGCTAATACACATTCCACATACAATACAACCAGGAATGTGCCGGCAAAGTCGCTTTACTCTACTTCAATTTTCTTTTGGATGGCTGCATTATAGAGACCGTATTTGATCTGGGCCCGCTGAATTCCCGTTGAATGGACCATTGAGACAGGCTGCGTCCACTTTTCAGATGAAAGGACTTCTGCAAAAGCAGAAGACAAACCTGTGGCGTCTGCTAAAGGGTGGAAAAGATTTGCTTTGCTCTGAAAAAATACATATCTATACTTAGTAGGGGCTTAATGATAAACCCGTGCACCTGGTTTACATTCAGTGAAACAACGACAGCTATAGGCAGCATGGTGAGGCGAATGCCAAGACGCAACAGGTCTGATGTATGCAATGCTCCTGGATTGCACAGAAGCCTTCGCCATCCAGACGGAAGCGCAAAACACGAAACTAAGCCCAGGAGTACTCAACTAAAAACGATACAACACCTACATATTTAAGCTCTACTCTGCCGGAGCACGTAACACAAAGATCCCTTTTAGGACTAACTGAAAAATGCAGTACGCACACGCGGACTCCACCGCAGGAAACTCGTCTGCAAGTGAGGGCCGGTAGTGTGGGGCTCCAACCCACTAAAAACCAGTCTTGTCCCAATTTCCACAACTGATTGGGAACTGCATAAGCATAACTTCAAACGATCCAGGGGGGACAGTAGTTTAGGATGCCCCGCGGGATGATGTCACGTGATAACGCTTTTTCTTCTCTTTGGCGCGTAGGATGTTCTCCGTAGTGCGAGCAATGCGGATCCAGTCGTCGCGTGACTTAGTCATAAGCTGTATGAGCGTTCCAGGGGAACCCGCACGCTAAGAGGCCCATTCCGGGCACCACAAAATTGTATGATCAGGAGTGTCCTCGGTTTCGCTAGGGCAGTATTTGCAGAATGAATATGTGGTTTTCCCAATTCTGAACAAGTGTGACTGGAGACACCGTGTGCGATGAGGACCTAAGTCATCTAGAACGTTAATTCGCCACCTGGCCGGTACACGCATGCCCTGATATCCCGGATCAGAGTCCTTACCCGGTACCCGGACGCACCGTCCTAAATGGGGTTCATTCGGCCTGCCAAATGTGGAGGGTATATACCTTTCTTCCGCCTTCTCCGGGTCTTCCCACAAGCGGCGTCGTCTATTTGCCTTCAAGTCCCAGAGGATTGTACTATCCAGAAAAAAGGCGGCCGCTCCGCTGACTGTTTTATAGGCCATTGTATCAGATTCCCGACAGCTCAGAGACAGCCCGTTTAAAAGCGTACTTTCAACAAATAAATGACAAATGACTTTAGGTTCTCTTCTCTGGAACAACGTGTTACTGTATTATATACTGCTTCTAATAGATGTACGCATTTCGAGTTACAAAATATTACTTCATTTGCCTGCATTTTAAAGTCGTATTTTTAAAGAAAACTAACCTGAATACATAAGGGCCGAGTTCGCGTACGACAGCATGTCGAACACTTCTTTTGATTACAAAATCTTCATAATTTGTGAGGTTGAACACGTAGATTGATCGGTAGGAATTTATCGGAAAATTAAAGAAGATCCTGTATAGCGTAGAATTTTTTTCGAGAGACTCAGGACGTCCCCGTTTTAAATTCATCATAGTCCAATGTAACAAACCGATGGCTAGAGGTAATAAAATGATAACTCCAACTGAAATTAAAAAGGCAAACAGATGTTCAAGTAAACAAAATAGCTGACTGGTAAACATATTAAGGCACTAAAGATGCTTTGGTAGTTTAATTAAATAATTAAACTGCCATTTTGCCTTATACATAACATAACGCAAAGACTCTACCTGTATTATAGGTGTGCGTTCATATAATAAAATTACTGTTTTATAAACACCCAACGTGCATAAACTTTTATTGCAGTGACCGACAAATACACTGAGTACTATAGTCATTGCGAAACCTCCTACGGAAGCGCCAGATGGTGAAATTCGTGTACGTTGTACCTAGTATAGACGCGCCGGTTGTCACAGACAGCCCTGGGTCACAACCAAGGAGACCTTAAGTCGTCAAGCATTCTCATACTTTTGTTTTTGCCATCTCGACTTCGCCACTCCCTCAAGAACTGGTCAAATAACTTCGTCAGAGGCATACGTTTCTTCGCCGACGGAATCAAATGGAAGTGATTCGGCGTCTCGTCTAGTTGAAAGGCAACGCACTCGTTTCATTTCTAGTATTTAATATTTCTGAAGCAAATTAAAAATTCGTCTGAGATTGATGTTACCACACTTTGTCTAAACTATACGCCAACTTTGGTAGAGCCTTCACCAAGCGCACTGCCGTACCGATAGACAGTCGCCGTACAGGTCCAAACTCTACGTAGAAAGCTGCCAGTGCCGAACCCTCCCTGTCCTTGACGCGCGCCACGACTTATTTTACCATATAGGGTATCCAAAGATTAAAGTATGAGAAAGGGTTTACAAACTCAAATAGCCTCTCACAACTAGAATCAATGTCGCTTGCAGCCAAACCTCTCCGTTGTGAAACTTAATGGGCCTGGTTTTAGTTCATTTATCTTCAGTTCTTTTTCCATTAGATACACCTTTATCATGGCGCCAACATATGGTGAGCAGCACGATGTCGTTAGCATATATTATCACCATGGCATGTTGAAACTCTTGAGGCACATAGGGTATAAGGTCAGCAATGAGCGTAAAAATAATTTTGCTCACTGGAAATAAACTCACAAACGAGCTCCACCTATGCCAATCTGTCAGAAACAGCCAATTGTAAGAGGTCGCGGAAAGCCTTGTCAAAGGCCTTGATATAGTCGCTAAAAACTCCCTTGAGGCGAATCGCCGCGTTGCAATCTCTTGCGGGGTGATTTCTTGTTCGTCGGTCTCTGAGGCGTTCAGGTAGGGGCGCGGTCGAAAGGAGACTACCTAGGGCAGAACGCCAATATTGCTTTCTGTGCCTCTTCTAGCGTAACGTTCACCCTTCGGTTGAAAGGCGAACACCATCATCCTTGCCATCTTGTACGGACGGCCCTAGGAATCATCATCCAGTTCTTCAGCAGAAGCTCTCCATAAGCGTTCTTCGCTTCTGAAGATCTCTTTGCGTAGAAAAACCCGCAATTTCTTGCACCCAAAAATAGGATCCGCGAGTTCAGTGCCTTTAGGAAATCCGTAAAACTTCAATATATGCTAGATGTTATAAAAGGGATTTTATAATCGCGCTTTAGGGAGTCCCGGATGTTATGTTGAATTTTAACCTGCCCCTGTTGACTCTACGCCTTTTGGTAGGCTGAGACTCCTCTTAAGTACTGCATCCAAAAATACTTTCCGGTAACCTGTTTGTAGCGTTTTAACGTCTAGCAGTACAACCGATAACAACCTTGCTCAGCTAGGCGTATAGCTCTGCGTAAAGAAGCCCTGAAGCTGAATTTATAGTTGTATGACACGAGCCTCTTCCGTGTTGCTGAGTTTTGCTCTGGTGATTATACTCCTGGCACTTGTGTATTGGTGAGGCCGATTGGTAGCGCATGGAGATGGCCCACGCGTGGCCCGCTAAACATTTCTTGCAATATTTTCTAGAAGTTCTGGGCGCTCCCTGTGAATCCAGCGTGTTGATCAACCTGGCCCAGGACGTTTTATTGCCGTGTTTCACCTTGGTCCTGTTTAGGGTCGAAAGAAGTGTTCCCCGGCGTTGTATTCTATAGTAATTTAGCGGTCGTCCGCCACCTTCGTTGATAGGCTTTGTTCAATTAGTTTAACGTTTGGCTTACTGAATAGGGAGGAAACCGCTCCCCTTGCTTGTTCTTATTCCCGGGTGGCGAAACTGAGCCGCTGCGGACCATATAACGTAAAACCCCTTTGATCAAAACTGTACTCCACACTACTGCCGCCCTTACGGCATGAAAGTATACTAAACCGTTTGCTATGTTAGTCCCGTACATCATCACTTTAAATTGCAACAAAGCTGTTCACGTTCTTCGTCAATGTCCTGTTTATATTCCAAACACACGTCATGGACAACTGTCTAAGGCGCCTCCCTCTCCGTAGCTCCCGGGGAGCATACCCGTCAAAAGACGTAGGCATCCGCCCTCCTCCCCTGAGTGTTTGATGCGATGCGCAAGCAGCCCTCAGTCAGGTCGGGGGACCGGGCCACAACTCGTCTTTAGTGGGCTGAAGTCTCACATTACCAGCCAGCTAGCAGGAAGCCTGCCCGCCATGGTGACCGTGCGTGCAACTGCATTTCCTAGTTAGTCCCCAAAAAATACAGTTGAATAGACGTTGAACCAGCTATTACGCTTCCAATCGACACATTTCGTGTAAGAAGACAAAATGTCAAACAAGACCACACATTACTGAAACTGACACAGCGTTTTACAGTAGCTAAGCTATCTTTCATAAAAATCGGCAGAGTGGCGGATTTTAGCTCAAACATGCAATTTGTATAAACGTAACATTGATTTATCTAGGGAAACTACCCACTTTCCGCAAACAACAAAGAAAACATCAAATGTTCTTTATTTGAAGTCCAGTTGGCCAACTTTGGCAATATATATAATTTTGCACTTACCGATCAAACCAATCTGCACAGCGCATAAGTGTGTGATGGGATACACAAGGAACGCTGCTGATGAAAACTAGTACACTCGAAATAGGACCTTTCGCGAAATCAGGCAGGAGAGTATTGGCAGTAAAATATTGTAAACCATCTTTGATTTCTGTGAACAGCGTACTAGAATTGACAATGTAAAGAGACAAAGAACACAACCACATACTGCTGAAACTAGCACAGCGTTCTACAATAGTTTAGATTTCTTTTATGAAGGTCGGCAGAGCGCCATTGAAACCGAATCACTAGACAGTGTGGGCTGGTGGCGAATCACAGCTTAAAAATGCATTTTTTCTAAATGTAACGTTGATTTGAATCAATATATAAATACATATTCAGATATATACACACAAGAATAAATTAAAAATTTAGTTCACTTATATAAAAACCTGAATGAATTAAAAAAAAGAACGGTTGATGAAAACATCAAATGTAATTTTTTTCATTTAAGGTGATTCGATTGTCTTCGGCAAGATATGCACTTACCGATCGAACCAATCTGCACAGCGCGTGCGTGCATGGTGAGATACGCAAGGAACGCAGCTGATGAGAACAAATATACACGAGATAGGCCCTTTCGCAAAGTCAGGCAGTAGAGTATTGGTGGTAGCAGACAGCCTATCTACCCAGCCTAAAAACACTGTTCTGCTACTGATCGTTGTTTTATGAGGTCAAAGCTAGCCATTATTGTGTTGTTGGGCCATGACTGTAATTTCCTTTTGCATAGTTTAAATAAAGCAGTACACTTACGATTTTTGTTAAGGACATATGACATACATGCGATGTAGTCCGGCTTTCTGTAATCAAAGGGTAAAGAGCGTTTTTACAGCCATACGGCAACACGTCTGTTTTGGATAATCGCATAGCTGTGACACACCGATAACGAAGAGTCGGCAGAGTGGAATAAAAACGATTGTTATATACTAGCTGAAAGGGATAATATCTGAGACAGTCTCCGTCTCCCGCAGTGTGCAAGGGCAATTGCCCTTCTATGGTCGGTGTTATGGTATGAGTAGACAAATTGCATTTGCTAGAATCAAGACGACACGAGAAAGTAATACAATATATGTATATAGAGTGTCCGGAAAATGTTTGAAGATTGATATAGGAAACTGTAGAGCTCGTTGAAGCAAATATTTTTTTGCAATTGAACATGCTCTTTTTTGGAGTCTTGCTTCGGAAGAGTGAAATTACTAACATCCGTGACACTGGTGTTGTTGCCCAACATATGAGCACATGTGCGACTGCGAAACGAGCAGTCCTCTTACACAGAAAATAAACACATGTCATTTTCGTGACAAAGTTCTGTTTCTTTTGAAGAGCATACAACGCTGGCTAGAAGATACGAAATGGCCGTTTAGAAAAAAATGCACGAATTGAAGTTATCTTATTAGCTACACAAGCGCTTTACATCAACCATTCACATCGCTCAAAACTAACACATTTAGGCAAAAGCGCATAACGCGACAATCATTTGGATATTAGGTGCATCCATAAATGACTTAACCTATCAGATAAATCACTCGTCACCGCTCTAGAAGTACACACAACTAGTTACTCAATTCAATTCCGTATTTATTTCACCATACAATTGGTAGACAGACCAACTATTAATTATCTTATAATACTACTATACACATTTGGTAACGCCTTTCAGTTACCCTAAGGAAAAAAATCTATATTTGGGTCTTTGGGAAGTATGTGTGGGCTTACGAGGTAGTTGTCTAACATTTCAGCCCAACCATTCACGGAGAGCCAACTCTGGCATCCACGCTGGTGAATCATATGCGGGGGCTTACTTGCTTGATAATGCGTGTTGCGCCTATTAAACAGACCATCTTGTATAAAGCATGCTTCATCCGTGATAAGCCGAGGGCAGAAAACTTAGTGTTGGCTTTTATTTGCCGCAGACTAACCAGCTATTGCAGTCAACACGTCGCTCCTAATCTGGATACCAGAGCTTGAGCTTGCTTCCGTCGGTACGGATGTAATCGCTCGGCTCTTAGTACACTGCATACAGTACTGCGACGAATATAAAAACACTACATGTCACGTTTTCCTAGATTTAGGAGCATGAACGATCCATTTATTCTCGTGTCACCTTATATATCACAGATTTACCCGCGCATTTAGTAACTTCCCGCGTCTTTGCGACTGGTGTGGCGGCATCCTCTATTTGGCGCCCTGTATTTAGTTTGCTTCAGCATTGCCGCCAACAGACGATATCTATGCCCGCGCTGCTTAACGGACGCTGCTATCCTGTAGAGCTCAACGCACTTACATTCCTAAAAAGATTGTTGATTGCTTGGCTCTCAAACCAAAAGGGCTGGAACGTATAATTACACGCACTAGAAGGAAAACGTATCTAACGTCCAAAAAATGGGCATATTCGATGCCATATTACAAAACAGAAATGTCTATTAGGCAATATTTTTAGTTGTTTGGCTATTCTAGAAATCGTCACAATGACAATAACTTTTTAAACTCGAGCTTTTTAAGCTGAAGGAGTTGTTGCTAAGGCATGCAAGTATCTCAGATTAGCAACAGGGAACACACGCGTTGGTGATTTTTTCCGACAAAGACTATCATTGGATATACAACGCGGTAACGCTACGGCGGTACCTTGTCCAGGTGGTCGACACTAGGTCTGGACCTAGAATTGATGTGGCTTGTCGTCATGTTCACTAAGGAACAATTGCCTGAACCCCCTAGAACACCCTAGAAGTAAACTGAACGAACTGCATACATCACAAGTACATACACGCCTATACACCCTTGCTCTCTCCCGCCGTCAGAGTCCACCTATACTTGACACGAAACGGTGGCTACACTGCACCACCGTTTCCAGGGGGAGTACAACTTCATAAAGGAAGAAAGTTCGAGCAGTTCCCGGAAGCTTCTTCAAATCGCCAGAAATGGCCACACAGAACTGACAGGGGCCACTACAACCCAACCGACATCTCGTGAACGGCTAATCACTTCACGGATTTCACCATAATTAGCTTCCACGATCCTGACGTCGACTGTTTGTGACGTTTGTGAAACCAGCCGTGCCTTATCTACCATCTCGATACCTGAGTGCTATTTCTTATAAGCAATTAGCTCAGTGTTATTTTATTACTTATTTATAAACAAGTGTTTTATTACAATGATATACATACCATACATATGATGCTATACATAAATGATAAATATATAAAAAAATATATATATAAATTATGTTTCCAGAGGAGGTGTGGCGAAGACTACGTGAGTCGTGTTTTTTATAGCGCAACATCTGCTTCACCTTCTACTGGCGCGGGTGAGAGAGCGATTATGAACGAGAGACGTTAAGAGGCAACATTCCACGGCCATCTTTTTTATGGGGGTGGAACATTTATTTTACGCACATCCGCCCAAGTTGTTGGCGAGTAGTGTGGGACTCGATACCGGCAGAGAGTACTGGACTCCATCCTATCCGCGTGTAATACTCACTAACTCCCCCCCCCCCCGGTTTGAAGCTGTCTAGCAGTACATCGAGGCCAGGATTCTCGTACTCACCCGCGTCTTGAGCCTCCGTGTACTGAACCGGAGCGGGGGTGGGACGACACGAGTCAGCCGCGCTCGTCGCAGATCCTCCAGATTCGTCTTTTCCTGCATCAGAGTATCTTAGCAATTGAGTCAGACCTCACTCCAGTCAGACTGGTTATTTGCTTCAACCTGGTGACAATGGAGGATGTCTTCTCACCAGTCCCTGCGTAGTTCATGCCAGTGCAGAATTAGCTTAGCGCCGAACATTTGGCTACTGTGTGATCCATGTCATCCGGCTCTCGGGAAGTGCAGAGCACACAGGTAACTGTTGAGGATTGACCAATTCAGCACATATACACCTAAAACTGGCCGTGTCCGGACAGGATTTGTTGTCACATAAAAAGTAAGAGGGCCCTAAACAGGCTTTTGGTACCAGATGTTGAGATCAGGGATTAACGACCAAGTCAACCGACGGCCGCTGTCTGCGAATGGGGGGTAAACCCTGGCAATAGCCCAGTTATGTGGAGTGCTCTGTTTCGCCTGTGTCCAGGCGACGTTCCTGTCAAGGCGTCCTTCGCTGCGCTTAGTCGCCTGTGGATCCTATGGTAGCTGATGTGCGAGCACCAATAGATCGTCTGTAGTAGCCGTTCTGTATCCCCTGCTGACGCTCACAGCGATGGCCCTCTGGGCGATCTGCAGGGCACTGCAATTGCGACCTGTCAACGGGCAACGCCATGTCCACACACACACACACACCGACGCCGCGTACAGTGCCGTAGATTCGGCGACTGACGCCGGTAGGCGACGCCAAGGTTCGCCTGCGCCGCGCTGGCGTGGTGATACACGAGGTTCTGAGACACCTGGGCGACTTTTTTGATCATGTGCACTCCGCCTGCTAGAGAAATTTACTGCAGCAAGCCATCAGGATCTGTTCTGCTTTTTCTTGCTCGTGGACGTGCTCAGATCATAATTAATCAGCAATACCTAGACAATATGTATGTAATACCTGGATCTATACCGCCTTCTCGCAGATGACCTAAATATAGTGGTTAAAAATATACAACGTGCCCTGGGCAAAGTAAGCGACCTAAGGCTAAATGTCCCCGTCGTCGCAGGTGTACTGGAATTCTATAAGGAAACGTTGTGGGCTATAGCCAAACATTTATCCTTTTTATCGGGGCCTTTTAGTGCGGAGCAGCACAGCATCTTTTGCAACAGTTCAACGACTTCTTGGCAAATGTCTTGTGGTGACACCAATACCTGGAACTTCGTTTCAGCAAGCGTTACGCCCCGATAGTTTGCACAAACATAGAAAAGACTCTTCAGATCCGGAGCGGAGGCGTGCTCTATATTCTATCGCGGTACATGCTCTACCTTCTACCGCGGTAGGCATATCGAAACTTCTTCCACAACAATTGCTGATTTGCTTCTACCGCAATGTATACATCGGAACATCTTCCTTAACAGTTGCTGATTCGGGTTACAGTTAAATAGATATATAGGTTTTATTATTCTCATGAGTGGTTTACACTTGTACAGAGGTTCACAGCTCCTCAAAGCCATCAAGGGCTAGTATGGAGTGTTTATATTGCATATTTTCTTATCATTTTTTTTATTCTCATTATGATTATTATCGTGTTCGGCTTATATTATAAAAGGGTATTTAAATGGTATTGCTTAGCGCTTTGTTTGGATATTGTCAAAGAAGAGGTTGCGCGCACATCTGGGGGAAACTTGTTCCAATATGTGACACCGAGATTTGATATTGAGAAACAAGATTGGTTACATGAAGCTGCAGACAAGATGAGAAGTTGTGTGTGTGATCCCCTTTTGTTTATAGTGGATGTCGAATGGGAAATATTGAGCAGGTTGGGATGAAGTCCCATTAAGATTCGTTTGATCTCAGTTACGACAGAGATCTCTATTTGCAGAGGGTAAGGCAGAATCGACATCTCTACGTGTTTATAACGCATGGATTCCCATGGTGGATATCCCAATATTAGGCGCAAGGCTCTTTTTTGCAGGCGATGTAACGGACATAAAAACGCATTCCAAATATTTCAACTGCGTAGGTCAGATAACTATGAACGTAGGCGTAGTACATGGAGGGTAGACAGTCACGGGGCAGAATATTACGGCTCTTGAACAGGGCAGCGATGCTCCCTACAACGTTTTCCGAATGTGATCTGTATGTGCTTCAAATGATAATCTGGAATCCAAGACAACGCCTAAGAATTTTGTCTCATTGGTCATGCTAAGAGTGTGGTTTCCGCATTTAAATGTCTCATGGTTCATACTTAGGACACCTCTAGGCGAAAAGAACTGGATAACACAGGTCTTCGACCAATTCACGGACAAGCCATTGGCTCTAAACCAATCTGAGAGTCGCTTAAGGTCTTCTTTAATCATCTGCTCTACCTCGTGTGGGGAATCGCCCACAAAGAGTGCTGTGGTATTATCAGCAAATAGGGTCAGTCGGCCGTGTTTTGGTACTTCAAATATATCGTTGATAAGGATATTAAACAGCAGCGGGCCGCCGATACTCTTTTGAGCCACTCCAACTGATATGTCCTCGACATCTGAAAACTTCTGCCTAATCTGTACAATTTGTTATCTCTCTGACATAAAAGAATACCCACGATTGAACACATTCGTCAGCTCCATAAACTCTAAGTTTGGAAATCAGAATATTGATGTCAACGGTATCAAACGCCTTTCTCAAGTCAACAAAAAGAGCAGCAACCGTTTTCTTCTTCTCAAGACTCTGACGGACGTCATCTACAAAGCTCATAACAGGGACGGTGGTGGGCATTTTAGGGCAGAATCTAAACTGTCGATTGAGTACATTATGTTGTTCAAGATGGTCTCTGAGTTGTTCGAATGTGCATTTCTCAAATACTTTAGAGATTGGGGCCAGTATGCTGACTGGACGGTAGTTTTCTTTTGCGAGTCTGTCACCAGATTTAAGAAGCGGGACGACGCGATATAATTTAAGCGCTTTGGGGTATTTACCGACTACAATTGACAAATTAATTAGATATGATACGGGGTCAGCAAAAACTTCGGCTGGTCTTCGCAATACCTGGGATGGAATTTGCTCAGGTGCAACTGAGCATATCTCTGTTTTTCGTGAAAGATGTGCAATCCTTATAGTATGGACCGGCTGAAATGAGATATCTGTTGCTCCACGAGGAAAATTCTCAGGTATTACATATCTATCAGAGCATTTCGTGTCGGCAGTCGCATACGTCGAGTAATATTGATTAAACACGTTTGCCACTGTAGTCTCATCGAACACCACAGTATCTCCTACTTTGAGTTTCACACACTTTTTTTCCGGTATGCCACCTAGAATAGGTCTAATGGCATTCCAGGGATTTCTCCTATCCTGAATGTTCTTCTGTACCACTTCTCCATTAAAATCAAGCCTACACTTTCTAGATCATATTGTAGCTGCGAATATTTAAAATTATATTTTCTAATCAATTTATGGATTCGTAGGCTTTGCCAGACGGCTGGCGATAGAATGCGCCAACCAGAAGAGATTTTCCCTCCAGCACACCACTCACCTCCACTACTAAACTCTCGCAGAAAAAGTTAGCTGAAGTTACATAAGTCAGCTCCAGATTGTAAGGAACTATGGGAAGACGCCCCGCTAAGACAAACTATTGTGTAATTAGGTAGTAATATAACCATCGTGATAATCCAATTAATATTATGAATGCACGACAGACAAGGATATTTGTTAAAATACATTAATGATACCATAGCAATTATATACAACTATATACGAAGCCAGCAGCACGCTGTATGACATACTATACAGCGAGCGCAACTGATTCAAAAGATATTCCACAAGGAATGGTAAATAAAACTCATATATATATGTTGGTATTTGTGGTTCGGCCGGTCCAGCTAATGTCTTCAGCTCCGTCTCCAGCGTCACCACCCGCCAGGGCGATTTGGCTGTCAACTTGACCTGAAGCCGACATTCTATAGACCTTACATCGGCAATCATTTTCTGTCGTTTTATTTGACGCAGTTTATAGAACAGCGTCGAGTTGGAGGCTGTGAGATGATCACTGGCGTACACAGGGATGCTCTTGCCGGCTCAGCCCGAACCAACGACGCATTTAGCTTTTTCGCACGGAACGCACGCTGAACGTCCATCTTCTTCCAGCGGTTGACAAAGCGCACGATCACATGTTGGTTATTGGACATCTCCTTACCGCCTATTCTCGTTGTTCTAGGTAGTCGGTGGGCCACGTCAATATCGTTCACCTCTGTCGCCTCCCCAATGGCGTGGCAAAGTTCAACGAGATTCGCACGAGTTCCTCGTCCTTCTCTCCGACGCGCGACGGAAGTCCAGTAACGGCGGTGATATTAATCGCATCTGCGTTTCGACGTTACTGCTTCCTCCGGCACCAGAAGAAGTAATCATCCTCATGGTGCATCTGCCCTCGAGTGCGATCGCCCTTGCCTCCTCAGCCATACGTTTTGCTTCCACGACTTCTCGAGTCCACATCGTTCAAACGAGATTTGAGCATCGGGACTTTAACCTGTACCTGAACAATCGCCCTCGACGCCGCTACACATTCAGAAATTTTATTCTCAAGGTCGCCAAACCTGACCGTCGCTAGCCTAAGGCTAACTCGCTAGCCTTATATGCCCCTACATGCCCTATAAAAGGCAATATAGGGGCAACGAACCCAGTGAAGAAATAAGTACTCTTTGAAAGTGACAATTAAAAAGAGCGTTTTCGCTTCGACACTCCCGCCCACTACGGTGGCCGGATAAAAACGCATGCCGCCAAAGTTCCCAATTATATCAATCAGACTGCCTTTTGTCATACTGGGCTCGTGTATTAGCATCCGCATGTCGAAAAAGCCAAGTTTTTGCATGCGATAAAAGTTATAGATATAAAGTTAGCGCATATACTAAGTAGCACATACAACGATAATGAGAGCAAGCCCATAGTAACTAGTCCTATGCGTAATAAGGAGTTCACATCCACGACACGACACTGTTTGACATTTTAAGCATCACTAAACGCGCATCTGCAAGCGTTCCAATAAGTAGATCCGTAAATAGTTAAACGAACAGTTGAATGAATGAAACGGATTACGCTGAAATTTGGTGTTCCAAATGAGCTACGTCTTGCTTTGGTATTAGCTCTGGTAACACTTGATTGATTCCACAGGGTGTCAATAGAAAGGTATTAGGAATAGTGCTTGATGCACTCTCATAATTAACAAATATTTGTTCACCGGATAGCTAGAATAGCAATCTGTTCCCAGAAAAATTGGCACGAACATCTATGCTTTTTGGTTGAACGTTAGTCAAGGTTGCTCCAAACTAGGGGAAATTTAAGAATAAAGGAAATCAAGTATGGCTGGGGTTCACTTTAGTTTAATTAAAATTGCTATCTTGCTTCCGTGGTGAGCGGTCGTTTTAGGCTAAGGTGTAAGCTAAGTTCATCTGCGCCACCTTAAGTTCTGTTGTGTGTTGTGTCAGTCTCGATGACAAGCTGTCTCGCAATGGCACATTTTATGCTTCTATGTCGGACAACAACACCAGTGTCACAAGTTGTAGAACTATCAATCTCACTCCGAAACAAGACTTCCCAGAAATCATGTTCCATTAAAAAAATATTTGCTGTAACGAGCTCTACAATTCTTACTATTAATCTTCAAATAGTCCTGCTACACCCTGCATATATATGTAGAAAATATTGCGATGATTTATTAATCATTTACAATACATTTGCACACTCGGCAGTGCTAGCCTCGTAGTAGCTTTATATATCCGATGTGATATATACATATACATAGAGACCTACCTACTAAACCCTGAGGCCAGTCATCCTCTTCCAGCCTGTTAGGTACATTGACTGCATCTTGTCAGGCGCGAGTTTTACATGATAGGACTCCATGCCCTACGACACTATTGGTAAAGCCTTATTGGAGGCGCTCTCTGGGGTTCTCTCGTTTATGCCAATTACTCGTAGAGTAATGGCAAAAGGAAACAGAGCGACAGCTCCAACGGCATTTAAAAAAATCACCCGTAAAAAAAGACTAGCTATGTTTGTTCACCTCTCCTCGTTATGTTATAAAGACTGCTATTATGTCCAACCTTGAAATGCTCCTAAAGCTAACGGTGCTGTCGGGTCAGCTTTTATCAACGTCAACAGCGTTTAGTCCCATACAGATCATTTTAGGAAGTATATAGTCTTTTGATGGGTCTGTCCAGGTCCTGTACGATGAGGACCATCACGATTTCGATCAGCCACCAATGGCAGACGACTGCGCTAAAAACATAATGTTCCACACACATGTAGAATAAGTAAAAGTATGTGTAAATGACATGTGGGGGATGCAGTGAGGCCGCCCGCTTGGTCTCACTGTCGCAGCGTCTCTGAGTGTCGAACCCGGAGGCGAGGTGCATTCGCCTGAGCCTCGCGACGGGATGAGACACATAGGTGCGCGGGTTCGAGCCTCACCATTGCACATTTGTATTTATGGGGTTCCGTCTATGAAGCAATGCGAAAAGCAGTTTCGTGGACGTTAAATCTTGGCTGAAGGTCAACCCAAATTCTTTTAGATGTACATGGCAGCAGCTGTAGCAGGCGATTTGCATGACAGAGTTGGTACAAGGCTAAGAACCAAACACAGCACGTCCGTCTGTAGTGCCGTGAACAGCTGACTGGTAAAAATGCTGAAGCAGTTAGTCGTTACGGGCATTACACACCCAAGCCTCGCGGAATGAAAGCAGGCACTTAAACCTATCCACTAAACCTTGATTCCTTCCACCCCTTCTGGAACCCCCTTGGGAATTGTATGGCATAGCCTCGAAGCCACGAAAAGGAAGTTTCTGGTCTCTTAAGAGTGCGCGTTAAAATCCTACAAAAAGCTTATCTGCTCTGCTATTGTGTCCTTCCTTGGTGTCTCGTCTCGACAGCTGTTGCATGTTTTCATTCAAGCCCTTCGGACTTCTTCAACGGAGCTTTAACCTAACGCTACCTATCCGCGAATTCTATTATACGAGCATCTAGGCAGGTAACCGAGCGAGCCGTATTAGGAACCGTATGCAGGACGTCATCGGGCTCCCTGCTATCAGAGAGCACATACGTGCGGCTAGCATTGCTGATCCGGCCGCCGTTAGGTCCTGGTCTTCGTCGAAGTACCTTTCACCCTGCCACATCCCTGAGGTAAGCTGCACCCGTGAGACCTGTGTCCACGATGAGCGAGAGGTGTACGCCTGTCTCCGCTTTCCTCCGGTAAGGGAGGGAATTCTTCTACCTGATTCTGTTCTGACGCCACTTTCCACGTAGTGCGATTGCCCTTCACGCTGTGACACTTCCTAGAGCCAAATTATAAGCCTTCTCATGCGCCGCCTCTCTTCAAGCCGTTACCATCAAAGTGGCGTTTTTTGAACAGCCTGCAGGGCCCGTTGTAAACGATGTGACAGAGCACTGGACCTAAGTAAAGATTCCTGCGGGACTCCGCCGTGACTTCGTATTCTCTTTGTCGGCCAAGATCTTACTGGCGTCCGGGTAAGAAGCTATCATTCTGCGATAATAGAGCAAGATGTTTTTCGAGTGCCTTCATAACCGCGATTTCTTTTGCCGAGTTAAACGCATTTTGTCCGAGAGAATCAATAGAAGGAAGCCTCCTATCATGCAAAACCGAATGCATTCCTTATACATCAGACACAACTAGTGCTTCCTTCACGTCATTGGGTCTTCTCTCATCTTGCTAGTTCAGCTATTGGCTGAACTGCAGCACATGCTGCGGCGTGGTATCTATCGCACTGGCCAGGGCACCTCGTGCACCTGCAATACTCCTGAGGATCGTGGAATTCTTCCGTGCTGCGCGCACACGTAATGAAACCCGTGGGCTGCAAACGCCGTAGTCAAATATCTGCCCTTATATTGGGCTGCTCGCCAGACCGTGCTTGTCATCGCTACCGTAGTATATATTTGCACGCACCCTTGTATGTGATAATAAAGGCGATTTTGTGTTATGTGCAGGATGAACAGTAGTCTTTCTTTAGTCGCAGCACTGAAGCTTATATATAGACTCTGTCGTCGTGGTTGTTGTTCTCCTTCTCATTTCGGCCGGCATCGCCAGCTTTAAGGACAAACCGACAAACACAAAACGGCAGTCTTCGTCGGTTAATAGGCTTCAGGCATCCCGAACAGAGTAACTCGAGGGCAATCAGCTCGTCCTGTAGACAATGTTGCTTATCCGGGTCGTCGGGAATGACGAAAGATGCGAAACGACGCTACCTCCAGCGTACAGCACCTGGGCAACAGATCGCATGGCACCTATGGCGCCGGGCGAAAGGGCTCCTTTTGCGCCCATCGACATGAGCCCCGCAAAGGTGCTGGCCTTCTGAACATTTCCTATATAGAAATGTACGTGCGCTGCCATAGATCCAGCTCGTATACCAGTTGATGCGAATCCGGCTGCGTCGAGTAGAACCGGCGCCGCGAGAATGGCGCCATTAACTAACAGCGTCGTGGCGACCGCGCCACCGATAAGTGACAACACCTCTTTGACGAGCTCTTGTCCTTGCTGTTTCTGCGTCTGCTCGGTGCAGTAGTCACTATCGGACTGGATTTTCAACGACATGTCGGTCGTATTTGCAGCCTCCTCCTCCGTGCTCCGATCAATCAATGAACGACAGCACACGACGCACGTCTAGCGCGTAGCACAGCAAAGGATTTTTTACACAATCTGGTGTGTAAATAAACCATGTGTTACTACTATTTGACGTTAGAGTGAACTCCAGATTAGTAATTTATTCAAAGAATACCACATTACCCCTGGCTCGAAGGACGTCGCCTTTCGTCAGTCAGGACGCAAGAGATCAAATTTGTATGCACTTCAACAAACTTTAAGTAAGAATGTTATTTTAAACACTAAGAACAAGTTTACAATATGTCGTCTTTAAGTCAAAGAGGTGGTCCTCGTCTACAACATTTCTAGCAATGCAAATATCTGTTCTATGACGGGGCACAGACGTAAAGGCGTCTACTCACAGTAGGCGCTATAGTTAGTTCACATCGAGTAACTTTATAAAACTAGCTCAGAAGTTGCCCCAAAAATCAGGCCTGGAAAAGTCACGCACACAAACACGCACGCAGCCACACCACCTATATAAGCTACGATAAGGCAATAATTTCTCCGTTTGGCTCTTATAAATATTCTTATAAACATCACACGTTTAGGTTTGAGTTTATTATTCCCATTTTTATCATAACATCTGGTCCGCTTCGTCCGGGCCGGTGAAATAACGCAAGTAAAAGTAGCGCTCGCATTCGCGGCTCGATGAGACTCAGGAAGCTGGCCATTTCTTTCTGTCTTTCTCTCGTCGTGGTTGTCGTCGCTGCACTCGGTCTTCGTTTAACGTAAACGGCGCTCAACTACTACTGCGGCGGCGGCGGCGGCGAATATCCTCAATCTCAACTCCGCGGCAAGGAGCAGATTTCACAACTCGTCGTTCCGGCGATATTTCGGTATGTACAGTGCGCGCAATCCCAGGCAGCCCCGCTGCTCACGCCGGCAGCGTTCGCGCTCGCTCCGGTCGCGCCCGAAGCGGCTCCCGCCGCCAGTCCCGAAGACGCTGACGAACCTGCTGCTGCTGTTGCTGTCGCCGCTTCGGGGCCTCCCATTGAGCTCAGGATCGTCTCGAGAGTTTGCCACTGCTCGCAGCGGGACGCCCAGTTGCCGCAGGCGTTGGCGTCGTTTCGTCGGACGGCGTCGAGTAGCCCGTCCAGCGGGATGTGCACGACTTCGAGCGTCGCGATGTACAGCAGAAAGTGAAAGTCTCTGGCCGCCGACAGCAGGTCCTTATTCGCAGTGAAATTGCGCAGGTACTGATTGACCGAGTTCAGGTCCTGAATCTGGCCGACGAGCGCCCGATTCTCGACCGGAAACAGAGGGCCGTCGCTGCGGAACGTACTCAGCGGCTCGTTCGGAGTGCTCACCGGTACATCGACTAGCAGGTACTCAACGGGTAGTGGCCGGGCAAGCTTCTGCACCTCGTTGCCGTACTGGTCCTTCGACGCGTAGTAAACGTCGGGCACGAACTGCTCGTTGGACGACTCCTTCACCCAGGCGAGCTCCGGCGCGTCTTGAGTCGGCAGCAAGCAGCCGTCTCGGACTAGCGCCATGCACTGGTTCGAAACCTGGTAACCTTCCATGTGAATCTGGTTGTGTTCGTCGCCTGTCACGCAGACCGTGACAAATTTGGACCCAAAGTAGCCGTCAGCTGAGAGTCGGCAGGGGTTGGCGTACTTGTTTTGTAGAGCTCCCGCCGTTATGCATTCCTGAGCAGACAACAGGTAGCTGAAGTCGATGTTACGCAGATGCCGGACCGTTCCTAGTGTTACAGTGACGCGACAGGCGAAACAGTCATTTACATATTAATTTAATTAGTAAGTTAAATCATTATATATATATATATATATATATATATATATATAAAGATGCAAAGGACGAGGCGGTTAACGCAAGTTTGTAACTGCTAATCTCAATCTGTGTTCAGCTGCAAATGCTTCCCAATCTAATGGACACTACGTTGAATTCTATGCACACAGATATATATATATATATATATATATATTATAATATATATATATATATATATATATATATATATTAGGCGAGCACTGCCAAGTGTGCAAACGTATTGTAAATGATTAATAAATCATCACAATATTTTCTATATGTATATGTATATATATATATATATATATATAGGCGAGCACTGCCGAGTATGCAAACGTATCGCAAATGATTAATAAATCACCACAATACAGGTAGTTCAATAAGTTCTTAGAATGAGCTTTTTAGAATTCGAATTTTGGCGCGCTTCCACCACTATTAGGAATTGCAACTTTTCGACTGCTAGCACTCAAAATATTATGGTGATTGGCAGTTGCGATTTCGTTTGATAGCTTTTTCCGTGCAACGTATCGGCGTGATTTTTAAAAATGAAGAAAAAAGAGTTTCGAGTGGTTATCAAGCATTTTTATTTCAAAGGTTGGAATGCGACCCAAGTAAAAATTGGGTTGGACGAGACGTACGGTGACTCTGCGCCATGTTTTGCCACTGTTTCCAACTGGATTAATGTGTTAAAAAGAGGTCGCAGGAGCACCGAGAATGAACTACGTCCAGGAGGCCAAAAAACGGCAACTGATGAGGAAATCATAGAGAACGTGCGAAACATCGTTGGCACAGATAAGCGACTGAACATTAAGGAGATAGCGGAGGCATTAGGAATTTGTTTAGGTAGTGTGCATTTTATCCTATACGAAAACTTGAAGATGAAAGAGCTCAGAGAAAAATGGCTGCTGCATTTGCTCAACCAAGGCCAAAAAACGCGCCTGTTTTCGCTTCACAGCGAAATTTGCACAAGATGTCGAACAATCCGTCGGATTTTTGGCGCAGATTCATGACCGTCGATGAAAGCTGGGTCCATCACTACACTCCCGAGACCCAAGAAGCATCTTGCCAATGGTGTGCACCTGATGAAGGACCTCCGAAGAGGGTGCGGACAACGGCATTGACCAGAAAGGTGATGGCTACAGTTTTTTAAGACCAACGTAGAATAATGCTGGTCGACTACCTTGAGAGCGGTAAAACGATCACAGAAGAATATTATGCAAGACTGTTGGACTGCCTTTAGCAATAACTTATCGTGAAACGGCCCGCTTTGCAGAAGAAGGTTGTCCTGTTTCACCAGGACAATGCTCCTGCACACAAGTCCCGGCAAGCATCGGCAAAACTGGCCCAACTGAGGTTCGAACTTATTGAACAACCTTCCTATTCTCCAGACCTGGCCCCCTCTGATTATTTCCTCTTCGAACATTTGAAGAATAGTCTCGGTGGAAAGCGTTTTTCCAGCAATGAAGAGGTTAAGGCTGCTGTCAATGCCTATTTTCAGTCTAAAGACGCGGAATTCTACTTAAGAGGTATAAAAGCTCTGAAATCTTGGTGGGAAAAGTGTATTGAGCATCTCGGGGAGTATATCGAATAAGAAAAATTTAAAAACATGATTTGGAAAATTCTTGGTTTTCATTCTAAGAACTTATTGAACTACCTGTATTTCATATATATATATATATATATATATATATATATATATATAAACATGTTTGCCAATATTGTATATATTCGTCAAGGTAGAACAGTTAGAATGTCATCACTTTTTAAAATCAACATTCTATATGGTAGCATTATCGCGGGGATGGGTAAACCTTATATGTGCAGGGGACATGCTAAATGACCAATAAAGAAACCAGTAAGTCATTTTTACTGGTCAGTTGTTTGTCAGAATTGAGTAACTCGTCTCCCATAAATCTTTATATATATGTGATATATCTATCTATCTATCTATATATATATATATATATATATATATATACATGCATGGCCTCACCTTCTTTTAGATCTAGCGGCAGGAGGTCGCTGAATATCCAGCCGACTCGGCGGAGACCGAGTTTGGCCGAGAGCTCGTCGACTGCCTTCTCGTGCGGGTCATCGATGAGCTCGATCGAGTCTCTGGCCGAATGCTGTGGAGGCTCATAGATGGCGGCGACAACGGCACGCACCCCGAGCGGAACGTCGCTGTGCTGCTCGTAACGGCCGAGCAAGATACCAAGCCGCTGGTACGACGAACGCCGCCAAAAGTCGAGGAAGCGGTCGACGACGTTACGATTCTCGAAGCTCACAGAGTCGACGTGACGGTACTTTTGCAGGTTTAACGTCAGCGCCGTCGGCTGGCACTTCGAACAGATACCTGCATTTCGACATGGAACGCACACGACACACCCGACCAGTGTGGTTACCTATCCAATCAGCAACGCAAATAACGCGACGCCCATAGACGCCAATTCACGCCACGGTTCAATGAACCAATCAAAAATGTACGCAGGTATAGTTGTGGCAGCACCGCCCCATGACGTATTAGTTCGTGTGTATATATATATATATATATCTTAAAAGTAACCAAAAAAGCTTGCGCCTGAACGCTTACAGATTTAGCGGTCAATTTTAGCATTTGTATGTTAAAGTCATATCACGGTTCAGTTAACGGGATCTGCAGCGGTATAGTACAACTAATTTCTGAGATTAATTGGTCTGTAGGGTCGGATCATTCCAGTAGCAGAGAGTACGAGTATACTAGTGCACGCATAGTATATATATATATATATATATATCATTGCGGATGCGAAGAATAAAATAATAATTTTAATGAAAGCATGCATTTCCTTTCTCAAGGCGGTCTACCTTTGGGCCACGGTGGGTGACCAGAACAGTTTGGTTTGATCTTGCATGAGATGTTTTCCAGGGTGGCGAACTTCCCCTTGTCAGCACCACTGGTAAGCTTCTTCAGGTAGGAATGAAACGAGAGGTGCTTGATCTTTCGTTCTGTAAGATAAGCTTCGTCAAAGGGCTCAAGAGGAATACAGTGGACGCAACCAGAGGACTCGTTATGTCTGCACATGGGGCCTCGGGGTCGAATAATCTTTCCGTCCTGTTTCCAGAGCAATCGGTCCACCTCATCCTCCTCAATATCGGCTCTTGACGTAGAAGTAGATGTACTAAAAGGCTGCAACTGAGAGACACCTGAACGTTAGCATAGCCGACAGCATTTCATCAACAGACATGGACAATATAAAAACATATTTGACTAGAAAACAAAAATCATTGCGAAAAAACAAAGAAGGACGAAGAGCCTCAGCGTGCAATAAACCGTTGGCAGGAGAACTGGCACGGCCTGGAATATAGGGACAACCACAGTGATTCCGATCGTCGATCAACTCTTTTCAAGCTCATCTCAAGATGCAGTCCAGCCACGGAGGAGAGAATAATAATATATATTTACGGACATTGCATCTTATATATTTTATGTAAGTTCACTTTGACCGAACACAGCTGCCACATCCCCCACTTGCATTTTAATGGAACGTAGGAAAAACTGCCTAGTCGACTTTAAATCCTCTGCCTTAAGCACGGTCCTATACACCTATTTATTTGACATATGCTTCGATTACGATGTTGCAATATATATATATATATATATATATATATATATATAATGGAAGCATATGTCGGTACCGTACAACTAAGATATTATTTTAACCCGTAATGGGGGTGCGTATATCAGATTTGTAGATACCAGATTGGGTGTAGCGACTTCACTGCGGCCGTTCGTTACGTTGCCATCGTGATTTCCAGCAACCTCCATCGCCTCGTCGGGCTTCACGAACACGGTGTCGCCATGTCGCAGGCCCAACGCCGAAAGACTTCGGCCTCCCGGCGTCAGACGCTTCTTCTGGTCCCGCGAGAGAAACACATCACAACTTGTATAGCCACATGCAATGCGTACCTGAAATGCATCGTGACATAGTAGCTCCATTAGGTGAAATATTTCCTATGCTTTCTCTCTTTGGCCATTAGTCAATGGTAATCAGTCAACACCATACACTCACAGGTTCGACAGCGCCCCTCCAACCGCAACCAAAGATATTATCTAACAGTACTTCACTAAACGAAGCTTACTTCCATAAGAAATAGATTATATTCCCACATTGGCTTGACATAAATATTTCATCTGCTTGTAAGCATTATGTCATTAAGATGACTGCACTTAGCATATTATATAACGTTTTGAGGAAAAGAAAGACTTTTGTGCCGGAAAATAGGCTTACCACATGAATCTAGCTGTCTGTGAACAACACGTACTTATTTGATACGAATGTTGTTACAATGGCACCTAGGCTTAAGCAACTTAGTATTAATTAGTTATATGCTAGCATGAAATATATACTCTGTATTTATGTTTAAGTAGAACGTGCTGCTTTTCGAAGACTAGGCGTTGACGAAATAATTGCGTATTAAGTTTATTGTGTTGGATAATGATTACGTGTACTTATGATCGAGTAGTCGCCAACTCATCGTCAGTTAAATTTTCTTAACCGTATTAGGGTTGCACTTCGTAGTTGCACCTTAGAAGGTGTAAGTGCGAAGTGTAAGATTGCGTCAGATTTTTACAATATGCCACAGATTACCTTGGCTAGAAGCGTATCGGATGTGTCTCCGCTGTCCAACTCGACACGCTTCTGCCCATCAGGGCTTTCCACCCGAATGATCATCTGAAATCGATACACGTGGTAATAGAACTGTTTAATTAAAAAATGCTACATTTGTCTCAAAGCACCTGTTTATATATATATATATATATATATATATATATATATATGATTTAGATATATTTTCTTGATAAAAAAATAAATATATATATATATATATATATATATATATATACAGGCGCCCGCCTACCGTGAATCTGTAAGGAGAATAGTCCATGAGAACTTCGATCAATTATTGACGTGCACGTCCGTTGTTTTGCGAATTTAGTTGAACATGTTGAGTAATTAAATAAGCTGGTGAGGGATAAAGCCATATCAGCAACACGGTAGGCCGCAGTGTCACTTTGAAAGCCATAGATTGCAATAAACAAATAATTAGGACTTAACACACGCAACTTAGCGTCTTTGGCATGCTTGCACATTCCGCGTGCGCTAAATTACCTACAACACGAAACCAAGAAAGATTCAGTGAGTTTACCGAAATAATTGTGATCTTCTATGTACAGATGCACCTGAGAACTCGGTGATCAAAAGTAAGTTGCCAAATCCGCAAGATAATTAAATAAAACTCACGTATGCCTATTTCTCCATATCCTTCCTCCCTATACTACGTGGTTCACCCAAACGCCTATATCATCGCTTCGTTATCGGTTGCATTTGATGGCTCGGATCTATTGGGACGTGAAACATGTACCGCGAAAGTGTGGAAACATAGGTTCTATGAGGCGAACATGTCTGAATCATCAATAACACCACGAATTGCTATCGCAGAGAGAGAGAGATTCTTTTCTAGGCCGATAGCGATTCAAATCTGAAGAAAACAGCCATTGTAAACTCTGTAGATTTATGTCCAGTTTGCCTTGCATGGGATGCATTGCGCTTTGCAGAAACGATCTCCCGTGATGTGAAGACAGAGCAACTCTGCCGGGGGAGCGAGAGAGGGGGGACTTGCGTTTTATACTGCCCAGGTCCAAATAGGTGTACAGCCATCGTACATATAGGTACGATCGCCGTACCACATCTGTATCCTGTATATAAACAGAATAAAGAAGGCCCCCAGCCCCATGTGCGTCCACTGGGGTGATAACTCGAGGACACCCCAGAGCACACAGTATCGGGCTGTCTAGCCTGGGCGGGGAGCGCACACTGACGACGTGCTACGTCTGAAAGACCTTTCTCCCCGGAGCCGACCTTTTTGCCCACGCCGACGATCTCGTCCTTACCGTCCAAACCTGGAAATTTCTGAGGCATATTTCATTTGCGTCGAGCAACGGACACAGCGTTCAAAATTGCCAAGGACTTCGCACGACTTATACCCAACATCATTGCGTCCCGGCACTCCAAGTGACGCACCATCATACCCATGGCCGTGTCAGTCGCCCTATACAAGGCGCCGGCCCGGCCCTCTAACATTTTAACAAGCGCAACAAACCGGAGTCGCCTGCGCCAAGCTCAACGCATCGGAGCGCTCAGGGTGGTATGGTGAGCACAGTGGCGGCGCTTCTACTCGCCGGAACTGGGATTCAAAGGCGGAAGAGCCGGGCCGTCTGTGGGGGTACTGAACTCAAGAAGGAAGACGAGCGGCAAAGAAGCACGGCCCTAGGGCACGAAACGACTTGGAGGAGGGTGCTTCAAAAGCTTATCCCAAACATTAAAGAGGGGCTTCATCCTCCCCGGGGGAGAACTAGCCTTCCACACAACCCAGGCCCTGACGGGTCCCGGTGGACCGTCCGTCCACTGTGGCAATACACTTGAGGATACCCCAGAACAATCGATTCTGGTGTCCAACTTGGGCGGAGAAGCGTACCTCCGCTATGTCTTTAAGAGAACCAATACTGAACACGCTGGGGGCAAGCCTGGCCACCACCTGCAGGCTAATGCAGGAGTTTCTGCCCCATTGCTTTGAAGTGACGAAGAATATACTTACGTCATATTCTGTGGCAAATAACCGCTGCAGTATTTGCACCCCTCAGGCCTCGAGTAGACTCGCACCTCCCCCGTTTGTTTGAAGTATTTGCGCATGCGATTCCCGATGGTTGGGAGAATAACAAAATGACTGGTTTTTAGTGGGTTGAAGTCCTACTGGCAAATACGGCGGCAACACACTACGCATTGCGCATCTTCTCATAGCGTGGCCAAAAGGGTAGACTTAAGATGGCCTTATTGCTGACGAGTCTCTGGATTTCCTTCGAAGCAATAAGGCCCCCGCCAAAAATAAATATCATCTCGGAATATCAGACACTGAGCACTTATCATATCATCGTCAGTCTCGTTAAAACTCCAGAGAAAACGATCGTACTCTATCATCCTCTTAGGCCGTGCTATTGTCTGTTTTTATTTTCCTAACCTCCTCTACTGTCGACAACAATGAAGGATCCGACAAGCTGCTTCTAACCGCGCAATCTACAAATTCGAATCACGAATCCAGCATAGGTGAATTCTACACTGTTTTCCATGGCCGACCCATTAGGGAAATTGAGTTCACTTTACTTGCTACTCACTTAATATCAATGTCTCATGTTAAACGAACACCGGTGGCTACGCATAGACTTGCGCAGTGCGAAAGGATCTGACAATAAACCAGACTGACCTACTAAACGAGTCATATATATATATATATATATATATATACATGTGCGTGTATATAATCCGTAAATGCAATGAACATATATATATATATATATATATATATACATTTTTACAACTAGCACTCCGCAAGCGATAGTAGCCTGCTTCGTTGCTCGCTGCAAGCGTGACCACGATTGCATGACGACAATGTGGGTGTCACCGGCAAGTCAGTGTCACTATGCCTCTCGACTATCGTTCATAGATCCTTGATCTTTGTCTATATTGCGTTCCACATCATTCCACTTTGCACACAGTTTTTGCACAGTCCCCCAGCCCCCTGTGTGTGTGTGCCATGCCATCCACTCTCGTATGAGAATGTGGGGTTCTCACACATAGGCACTCTACAAAGATCTTCTCATAATAGATCTCCCGACTCTTCTGATTACGATCGGATGGTGATGGAACATATTCAATAGTGATAATAATATTATTCGCCGCTTTGCTTTTCTCTCGTCATGATCATGACGAGGGGTTTGAACTCGATTCGACGGCGAAGACGACGATGATGCTATGATGATGGCGATGCATCACTGGTGCCCCACAAACCACCACCAGGACCCGGGCGGATGTAACAGCCGTAACAACTGACATGATCACCACCACGAAACCACGATCCATAGCATCGAGACGCCCGCAATCGTCGTGTCGTATCGGCAGGTCAGCTCATCGGCGGCAATTAACTCGTCCTGGTCAGTCACGCGAAATCTTTCGAAGGGGTTTATTAGCCTGCCTTCCAAGAATGATGATAATGATGAGGATCGGTTGAAAGTCATAATACTAATATTCATAATCGTGATGACAGCTGTTTGTTGCCCGCTCTGCTTACTATATATATATATATATATATATATATATATATATACATTTATATATTGTACATAGATAAAAAAATATAAAAAAAAACGACCACACTTACCCTGTTTGCGGTGGAGCGCCCGTCCGTCGAGGCCGAGAAGAGCTTTTTTCCTTCGTCTTCGCTCCTGTCGCAGTCGATTCGCAGATTTTTCCGAGAGCAGAATGAAGTTGCTGAGTCAACGCGTTTTGTTTTCCGTCTGTCCGTTCACCCACCTGGCTGTCCGCCGTACGTCCAGAAGAAGATGATGATGTTGCTGGTGGTGGTGGTGCTGGTGAAGAAGCAGATATGAGACACAAGAGTGCTTGGTCACTACTACAACAACAACAACAACGAGACGAGAGCCTCTGCTAACGAGGAGCGCAACCAATCGCAACTACCGAACACTGGTAGAAACTACACCAACAAACCACACAGCAGTAGCAGCAGCAGCAGCAGCAACGTCTACAATAGTGCAGCCGCCGTTAACAACTGCAGCAACAACAACAACAACAACAACAACAAGAACGTTGCAAATATCGTCTTACCAGCAGCAGAAGCAGCAACAATATCAATCAATCAATCATATCAACAGAGAGACTACTGCACAGAACGACTTACTTCTCTTACTGCACGCACGAATCGATCTCGTCAACGAATGTCGACAACAAATGGGTGGCGCGGCTGCAGTGAACCAGTCGTTGTCCAGATTACCGCCGCAGACAGCAGCAAGAACAACAACAACAACAGAACAAGACAACAGCAACAACAATAATTGTATTTGATTGTAGAATCGTAGTTGCTTTCGCTGTAGTAGTAGTAGTAGTAGTAGTTGTTGTCGTTGTTGTTCTAGTAGAAGTTGTAGAAGTTCTTGTTGTGAAAGATGTTGTCGCTGCTGCTGCTGCTTGTTGTTATACATGTTATCGCTGCTGTTGTTGTTGTAAATGTTGTCGCTATAGTTGTTGTAGATGTTGTCGCTCATGCTGTTGTTGTAGGTATTGTTCTTATTGTTGTAGATATTGTCGTTATTCAAGCCGGGACCGACGAATCGTCTCGTCGAACTCTCTTCGACTCAGCTCAAACTGACGTGTTCCTGTTTTCTCTGGTTGTTTTTTTATTCGTTAGCCCGGTTAGTTCATCTGGCTGTTTCGTTGACAGCTGGCCTTGGTGGCTAGATTTATTCAAGTCATTCGCGTTCGAAGATGCTGTCGCTGGCGGCGTCCGGCGTTTGGTTCGTTTGTCCGTCGCTAGCTGCAAGTCTGGTCAGCCAGCCGTCTCAACATTTAGCTAACACGATGATGAAGGCTGCGATCAGTATTTACTTGTGCTGCGATATTTTGCGATATTCCGCATTAGTTCATCCGATTCCTCAACCTGGATTGGTTAACTGAGGTACCGAAGCTGTTAACTGAGGTACCGAAGCTGTTAACTGAGGTGCAGAAGCTGCTGTCGCTCACGTCCATATCTCTACACTCACAACGATTTGATGCTGCCACTGTTACGGCTTATTGTTGTTGTTGTTGTTGTTGTTGTGGCTCTGATCGCACCAACCACCTCAACAAAGATCGAACATTGTCAAAAAGATGCATGCATGCATTCGTGTTGCTCTTGCTGTTGTTGTTGTTGTTGTAGTAGTTGTTTTTTTTGTGCAACGTTGACTATGAAAACAACGAACTAACATTATCAACGGGTATCACACTAGTATTTTTCATTGTCATCATTGTTGTTGTCGTCGTCGTCGTCGTCATTGTCGTTTCGTTTCCTGTGTTTCAACGATGATACCAGTAGCAGTAGCAGCTACAACAACTACCCGAGCGCCAGCAAATTACTCTGCTGTTAATTCCACAGTTCACTAACACCATCACCATCAGCCAGTCATTCATTCAGTCATTCAGTCAACCACCTACAGCCCCAATACAACTGAACTGAACAAATCAACACTCGCGCGCAGACAGCTAGCGGTCGATGCACTACCGCTAACATATCAACAACAACAACAACAACAACAACAAACACACGAGCAGACGACGACAGCAGACGACAGACGACGACAGCAGACGACAGACGACGACAGCAGACGACGATGACAGACAGATTCGACATATCTTCACAGACAGACGACACAAATGTGACTAGGCAGACCAGACAAACAGATGACCGCGACCCCGACCAGACAGCGGGGTGGTAACGACGGCGGTGACGACGGCGGTTCGCAGCTGTTAAAACGCGGAATGTGACGTCACCGGCGCGGAAAGTGCGGATTGTTGTCTGTCAATCTCGTCCGGCGCCGCTTGTCGCACCGCTGTTACAACGTCAGGTAATATAACTTGTTACTACTACTACTACTACTACTACTTACCATCTATCTACCCAGAGTACGATTTGCTGGTTTCTATTAGTGTGTTATATTTAGAGGTTCCGGTAATGCTGAATGCCCTGAATGCGTGGGACTAGTGTAGGGTTCATAAACCCTCTACTAAATCAGTATTCCTTTCCATCCGCCCGCCCTGGCTCGGTATTGCCTTGGCATTCGACTTTGACATTAGCCACGACCAGTATATCAATCTACTTATCTACCTCTAGACTTTGGTCAACTTACAGCTTAGACAGCAGCAGCAGAATAGGCTCAAACCAATCAAGTCACAACAGGAAACTCGTGGAGCGAGTGGCGGCCTCCTCAACAATTGTGCGTGTGTTGTTTCTATCGGTCAATGGTTAGGTTGGTTAATTGGTTGGCCGGTGGTGATTTGACTTTGTTCATTCCGCAACTCGACTGTACTCGATCAAGTACGATCGTTGCTTGCACGTTGGTTGTGCCGTCGGAAATAGATGTATCTGCCTATCTACTGAATCCACGTACTCACTCGGCTTGGCAGATTGACTGGCTCCGGCACTTCTTTGCTACATGTATATATATATATATATATATATATATGAGAATCATTGTTTGTTATGATAACATTGTCCACTGCGAGCTGATTGCGTGTGCACTTTTCTTATTAAAGTTAGTGTTATTATTGTCATCAGAGACGTTGTGAGAATTACGAACTTGTGTGCTTTTGTTTGAATTACTGCCGCACCTGTCTCGTGTGGCCTCGTGTCGCGTGGAGCCAGCGAGAAGAGTTGTTCAGGAGTTTCGGCACGCGGCGCATTTATTTACATATTGTTTGTATCATTCGTTAGCTGATGTTGGAAGAATAATTTAGATGCATCGATTACTGTGGTAACTGCAACGAGAGTAACACGTTGGCACACACGTTTTGCTACGCTATTTGTTCCGCTATGTTGTAACATTTGTTGCGGGGTTCCATGTTCGGACATGTTGCAGTTTCATGTGAGTGTCCGGCGCTAACTATTACAAAAACAGAAAACAACAACAACAACTTTCGACCTCCTCTCTTGCTACGCATTTTTCCTATAGAGACGAACGAGTAGAAAAACTACAAGCAATAAATAGTAGGCAGACGAAAGCCTGCAGACTGTCCTATCGACTTCCGTAGACTAAACGAGAGAACGAACGAGAAGCAACTTTATTCCGTAGGTATGTATATAGGTCATGCGGTCTTTCGCTCTCTCTCTCTCTCCCCCGATATATATATATATATATATATATATATATATATATATATATATATATATATATATATATATATATATATATATATATATATATATATATAGTGATATCTCTCTCTCTCTATATATATATATATGCTCGATATATAGTGGGGAATTTTCCAACGATCGGGTCTTCGGTTGTCTGGCAGTGATTAAATCGCGTTCATTGGATAGCAGTGGCAGCAGATTTGCGATGGTGGTGATGTTTCGGCGGCCTCTCTTTTTTTTTTCCCACTCTGTCTCTCCCTGCCACTTTAGTCCGCACTTTGCGACGTCCGTGCGTTTAACTATGTCACGCATATTTTGCCGTATCGGCGCCGGCGGCAGTGGCTTGTTTTTCCTACTGCAGTTTAGTCGGCGGTTAAGCGTCGAGCGGCGTGTTGTACATTGCTGTGTGTGCTGCATTTTGGATTTTCTTCCCCAGCCACGTAAGTGCGTGCCAAGAATTTTGAATTGATTTGAAGAAGTTTGCTAATTGAGCGTGCTAAGTTCAGAGGCGCACCCCTCACCGGTGCCTTTGTTGTGACGCATTTAACGTACTTGCTGAACGTTGTTTCTCGTCACTGTCATTAGTCAAGGTCTCGAGTGCTAAGTGAATATCGGCGGACGACCCTTGGCCCCTTCCATCTTGCATGTTTTCCTTTTAAGGAGTAGTAGAGTAGTAGTAGTAAATAGTCTTTCCTAGGTGAAGACGATCTTGCTCTCTCAGCTGGGAAAAGTGTTTTCTTTTATTAGCTAACATCTTATAATCATTTCATAATAATAATAATAATAATAACAACAATACGAATAGTAAAATTAAGAAGAACAACAACAAATGACGCAACAATTCGACCGAGTGACGGCCGCTAAAAACAGACAGCAGAATAGAAGGAAATGAACAGCTGAAAACAAAACAGGTCATCAGGCGGGTGCGCATCGGCTGTGCTGTCAGGTGGGCTATTGTAGGCTGGCTTGCTTGCATGTATGTATTACATTTGATCTGTCGCGTTGGCGTTCTCACAACAGTTCGGGTGCAGACATCGAGAAACTACCCTCTCAGGACGACACACTTTTCAACCGGAGCGGCCAAAAAAGATGAGCGCCTCGCACCGAGTAGGTGCCACACTGTACTCGGCGGTGTTGTGCGGTCGCTGTTTATATGCAGATTTGGCTGCTTCTAGCCACAGCCAAGACGGGACTTGGCCTCGTTTCTTTCCAAGGAATTGACTTAAAGGAAAGCAAGTGTTCTTACATTGTGCAGCCGCAACTGTTAGCTGTTAGTTGAGTTCTGTGTCGGCGGATTGAACATATATATATATATATATATATATATATAAGATACGTAAGGTTTAAAATATTTTTCTCATTCCCGCACGCTTCGCGTCTTTGAAGAGACTTAAACATTTAAACACCGCTAGGCTAAGTGTGCAGCGCTAACTAGAAAAATGGCAGACAAGTATTTTGCTAATTTTTATTATTTTATTTGCACCCATTTTACGAAATGTGTAGAGTTAGCAGCGATACACAGCTTTACTTGTCAAAAGCGTGTCGTTTGTTATGTTGTCACAGGCCAACCTTGGCATCTTCGGGGAGAAGCCTTATCCGATCACACGAGCCGGTAAATTTGCCAGGTCGATGCCTGTACATGTTTTACTTATAGACAGATGTGTGACGTGGAATTGATACTCGAGAAAAGGGAGTGGAATTATCGGACGTGCTGCATGTGCTGCTACCTAGACGATGACTCACAGGGTGTCATCTTTGCCGGCAAGCGGAGAAAATGACGCCCGCTACATTGATTAGGATAGCGCGTACGATTTTTGCAGCGCAGCACCAGAGACGGAAAAACAGCAAACACGATGAAAAACGCCGACTGTCGTGTGTTTCAACAGAGGCCACGTCTAGTTTGTAGTCTATTAGCCCCCCGGCGATTACACTTTCCGTATGCCGGCGCGTGTCCCGATCGATCACCGTGCCGAAGATTCGACGTGCACGGATAGCACGTCTTTGAAACATTTCTATCGCAATCTACACATTTGTGTAGATTGTGTGTAGACGTTGGTGTCATCTAGGCGTGCGTGGTTCTGGTGGTAGTATTTCGTGCCATTCTGAACGACCAGCCACCCAATCTGAGTTAGCTTTACTGCTCGATATTTGCTGGCAGCTAGTCACATCGACGAATATGACGTAACATGCCCTGCCAAAGAATGCAGAGATTCTTATTTACGATCTGAGTATGTTTGAGACGGAAAGGCATTGTTTAGATTTGTGTTGTGGTGTGTGTGTATTTTATGGGTGCGTCATGTGTTGTATTACAAGCCGTCTCTCCGTGCGGTCCGTTTCAAGCGAAAATTCAATTCAAACGCACTTTTATTTTGCCAAAGGGTGCGTTTGAATTGAATTTTCGCTTGAAACAAATCGAAAAACCGTGCGTGAGTCGAAACTTTGACTGGTGTTGAAGCTTCGTGTCGTCTGTTTTTTGTAGGCTTTTTAGGCTATCGTTCGTTCGTTAGGCGTTGGGCGTCTTGTCGTGTTTTGATTGAAATGTGTTCTGGCCGAAATTTGGCCGACTGACAGTGGATGAGGCGAATACGTGGATGTTGAGGTGACACTTTTTTTAAATATAAATCCGGTTTAGGTCGGAGATGTAGGGCTAGAACTTGCTACCAACAAAACAAACATCATCACCATCATTCGAAGCTTGTCACTTGGGGACAGGTTGAGCTTCTCACAGCCGCGAGAAGATAAATACTGTTGGTAGTGATTAAGAATGAGCAGAGTGCTCCAACCGAAACCTCCACTAAATACTCCGAAGCCTAAAAACTGCCATACGACCAACACGCTATGTGATTGAAATTTTGAATTGTTTAAATGTGAATTGGTTTTTGGCTTCTGCTTGATAGCAAGAAACGCACGCGAAATTTCCGGTTGATCTACTTCGGCTGCGGAGACTAGCGATTCTGGAGCGACTGGAGCGATTGACAAGGAAAAATTCGATTGGCTTCATTGAGTAAGCAGAATGTCGTTGTATCGTCACACATATCTCCGGTCTACGGAACAAGGCAAATCTCAACTTGTTTCGAATATACCAGAACAAGGGGAAGATGGCAAACCATTAGCGCGCACCAACGGGGGGATACTAATAAGAATTGCCGCCTGCAAAAAGTGGCATCTGTCTAGATTGTTCGTTTGGTCTGCTAATCATCTGGTTATTTTCTGTTGCCCTGGTACATATATATATATATATATATATATATATTCTCTTGTCATGTGAACCCGACTTCACATGTTACTCTTTCTTATCAGGAACGCTTAGAGCGGCAGCATAGATGCCGGACATGTTGACTGGTCCAGGGTTCCCTAGCAGTTCTTGAGGACAGCATGGTCGCTGACTCTCAACAGCGGAGCATCAGTCCAATAGAAGTCGATCCTGACTAAAACTCTTTTATATATATATATTAGTAACTCAAGTACGAGTGCAGTATAGTATAAATATTAAGCATAATAGGTATACGTAATTGGATCTACAAGATTTGAACAATTGATTCCCCAGACGAACTACTAAAATACTATACTTCCTCTCTTCCACCCCAGATAAACCTTGAAAGAATGGCCTACACAGTCGTACCGAGGCGAGTCCCATAGAAGCAACTTGCGCTATAAGAAATATCATTTTTTTGCGATGCTACGCCTTTATTGTTCTCTTTGCGCTGATCGTTGATTAGCACCGTCAACCATTTTGTCATACTGTCAATGATGATGTTCGACGAATGATTAAACAAACCGAGAGATGAGTTGTTTGTGGCCTGATTGTGGCCCCGTTGTCCATTCATCAACTGTCGCCACTCAGGAGGGACGGCGAACACATTCCGACATTGTGTACGCGGAAGAGTCACAGCCTCTCAGTTGATGCTCTGTCAAATTATTTGTCTCCCTTCCTCTCTATCTCTCTTTATGGCTACCCTGTTTCCTTGGAAAAGATGTTGGCAGTTGTCGCTACGATTGGTGATGATGTTTCCGTTGTGGTGGTGACGATGATCGTAGTAATAATCATAAATATTATTGCTGGTATAATGAGATACTAAAGTTGGAAGCATCTTTGCGACAAGGAAAGTCGAATCCGACGAGGTGTCATCTATAGTCTAATGTTCGGTTTTACTTTCTATTGCAGTGAAAACAGGTGATATTATTTAAAGGAGTACTAAGTAATTCGCAATCGTCAAAATGAGTCTCCAGTGGACCTGTATCGCCGGATTCCTCTACGGGGAGATGATTGTCGTATTTCTCCTCACGCTTCCTTTCATTTCGCCCAGACTGTAAGTACCTAACAGACGAGTGCTTTTCGATTTGATTGTTCGTGTGGAACATCGAAAGTTCCGATGTCATTCATTGCAATTGAAAAGCCCCCCCCCCCAAACTGCTACGACTTTGCTGCAATTTCTTCTGCAAAGAGAATGTTCTTAAGTTATGAAATTGCTGTGTAAATTTGGCTATAGTGCTGCGTTCTGGCAATTAAAGAGCGAGTACTTTAGGTTAGGATAGCAAACGGTTTATGTTGATCTACAAAGCGGCTAACTATGAAACATATACACAGGCAAATATTGCGTAAGTATTATTCTCTAGATGACTCATTCGATAAGAAAGCTTTATTTAATTAAGAAAGTCTTCTTTTTAGATGGCTCATTTTATAAGAAAGCTTTAAAAAATCTGCATAATTCAGCTGTTGATCTAACAGAGTATGTTGACTGTGGAGCTAACCAAACCAAGAGTAGATTAAATTTGTGTTTGCCTTTGTTGTGTTGTTTGCAATCAAATGCATTATATGCTGACGTCTAGCTAGCAGTTCAACCTCTGCCAATCATGATATATTATATCAAGCGATATAGCTGAACTGATGAACCGATAAATGGAACGAGCATCATTTACGTATTGCAGATGGAGCTCGGTGTTCAAGTCACGCTTCTTGAAGAGCTTCGCGGCGCAGTCGAATCTCTTCTTTATGGTGACGATTGCCGTTCTCGTGCTGTTCTTCATCGATTCGATTCGTGAAATGCTAAAGTACTCGCATTTGCGCGACATCGAAGTCGATCATATGCATATTCACTCGGAAGCAGCACCACTCGATGAAAATGTTCCGCGCGCAACGAAACTTTTACATTGCTGGATTCGCATTGTTTCTCTGGCTGTGAGTAGGAAATAAGATCCGCATTTCGTTTGTAAAACATTGTTTGACATGCACGTATCTACGTATATATAAAAAAATAGATATTTTTTAAATAACGGCCTTAACAGCGACAGAAACAACTGTCGCTGCAACTTCTACCTTTGCCGCTGTTACCGTCCGAGTGTAGTAACGCAGTGCACGTGTTTGTTTGATTTATTAATTTCAGTGTAATCCGACGTCTGGTGACGTTGATTACATGCCAGGCGAATCTAATGGCCCAGACAGAGGCTGCAGTTAAGCAAGCTCAGAACGCTTCACACGCCGCTTCGGAGGCGCTTGAGTCACGGACTGTTGGCGATGTGAACAACGAAAACGCTCTCAAGGAACTGCGCAAGCAGCTGCAGGAGAAGGAGAAGGAGCTAAGTCACGCCCTTAAAGATCGGTACGTATCTGTGTGCGTGTGACTCTCGTATGGGGTCGAATACACCATCGTTCAGTGTGACAAACGAGAGACATAAAGGGAGAGCCCTTCCTCTCTCCCCTCTCTCTCTCTCTCCTCTCTCGTTTGTAGCCGTCTCTGTATTCGACATTGTCATACTGGAATCTATGTCATCTGTTTAAAAGCTGTCGTTATTTTTTGTTGTTCGATTCCTACTAAGTTGGCGAGTCTGACAGCACATGGAAAGTTGTTTAGGGACATCTGTCTGAATTATCGCTAACTAACTTAGCTTTTATGGGTAAAGACACCCGAGACGGGAGAACGACGGGTGCTCGAAAGAGCGAAATGAGGGCAAGCTTGTTAGACAGCTTATATGGCACCGATTTCAGCTTATGTGAGGCGGAGAACCACCCGCTCAAAGAGTTGCTGAATTGGTCCTCAATTCAATCATGACGCTGTGGCCTTTTTAATTGTTTAACATCCGCTTACACTGGAGTAGCACAACATGAATCTGCCATTTTGAGTAGAGGGAGTGCGCCTGATCCTACAGTCACTCCCGAACGGGCAAGAGCTCAGGGAGCAGCTGAGCCTTTAAAATTTAAAATTTCAAATTTGATGTTTATTCACGCAACCGCAATATTAATACTCTGCCTCAGACGCTCTAATTAAACTTTAGATGAAAATTAAAGCTTTAGGCTTTAGCTAAAACTGGAACGCTAGATGCTCCGTTAACACCCGGGCCGAATCTGTTTAAGCACGTATGACAAGCAGTGGCAAGCAAGTTGGTACACCAAGCGGTCAGACGGATTTCCATTACTCACAATTTCTAACAGCAATATGGTCTAAACACACACCAGAAGCAGCGCGCGTAATTTGCTTGGCGACATATATGATGCTTCTTGCTGATGAAAATGATACATCCCCTTATACGTGACACGACTGGAATACACACCCATAACAAACCCTTAAAAACAGCATTTAGCTGCTCCTAGAGAACCTGTGCGTTAACATTATCACAACGTTTAGCAGGTTTAGGGAGTTCAAGGCAGTCTGAGCGTATGCACATGCCAACCCCGCCTCCCTGTTAGATATAAACAGACAAAGGATTATGAAGACCTTACGCATGAAGAAGCCTTGTACACGAAGTGAATATTATATTCAATTTGAGTAAAATAAACGAATTGAATTGACTTATTATTATTATTGTAATGGACTCATTAGCTCCTTTAATGGTCGGTGTAGGTGCGGACCCAGCAGTTCATGCTTCCAGGTTAGCTGAGGCTAAGAAATGCAGAAAATACTCTAGCTTTGAATATCCGCACGTCCGTGAACCCGTGATCACACGCTCGCGCGTAGACAATATATAATATGGTTTTATTTCATTTTGAAGTTACAGTGGAATATGAATATCTAACTACTCTTGGGCTTGTGAGGGGTGCTACCAATCGAGCTTATCCTCGAGGCAGCCCCTCATTGTACCCATAATTGCTGCCGCATTGCCGCGCTGAACCGCCAGAGATAGCCGCTGGAGTAGAAAGTCGAAAGCTCTTTTGTCCCCCGTCGTGAGTTCAATTCGTTTGCCAATCTTCTGTAAAAGTGACCATGCCTCAGGGCCAGGTCCCCCTAGTGTCTCCAATACTAGTGGCACAAAAATAAACTCGTCGGTGAGCTGGGCGTATTTGTTGGTCTTTAGACGTTCAGCCTTGCGTGCTGCGGAGCCAGCGGCTGATGCGCTGGCCTCCATGTTCGAGGGGGCGAGCGTGTCGGTGACTGTAGCATCCCAAATAAGCGCCTTTCCCCTTTCAAAAGGGATAAGGGTGAGACCGTCAGGCCTCTTTCCGTCGCTTCTCAGGAGGCCGGTTGGCTCTCGAATACATGGCAGTAGAGCTGACCTTAAGGCCCGGGCGGTAATCTCGTTAATCTCGCTGTGACGGCTTTGACGTCCTTCGCTTCTGTTGCAGGATAGCCCGTGGGTTCCCCAAATGTCCACTTGTGCTCCGCACGGACACCGGTGTTCCTCCGTTAGTCTTGTTCCCAACCTCAAGCCGATGCACAGACGAAAACTTCGTGATCAAGTAAGTGCCAAGGTTTGAGGAAGGGATGGCTTGGAGCCATTTGCTAGCCCCTTTTTGGACAACAGCCTGTAGTCGGGCTTGTCGGCCGTGGACAGTGCATCGGACAGTAGACGCTGATATTTCTTGGATACTATGAGACCGTCATAGGACCTCTGCAGGTGTTGTAGACAATTGTCTACTCCAAAGTGCTAACATAGCAAAGTTATATAAAAAAAGAACATATATATATATAGTTATTATTACTGTTATTTTTTACTTACTATTATTCTTCTACTACTACGATTCACAGTACCCGCGTGTGAAAATACTCAACTTTATTTTTATAGACGAAATATCAGCATTTGATAGAGACATATACATGCATATGACCTTTGAAAAAATAACCACCATAGTGTGTCCCATCTTCCGATGTTCTGCCGCGCTCTTCATCTAACCTTGTGTTGTTGTTGTCGTTGTTTCGTGTTTGTGTGTGTGTGTTGGCTTTGATGCGCCAGGGATGCGATGAAAACTCAGGCCGAGAATCTGGCCAAGCAGTACGATGAGCTCTGCAATGAGCATCAGAAGACTGCCGCGCGGCGCTCATCGAAGAGCGACTAGACCCGTCGCAGGCAGCAGATCAGCTCGACGGTGCTGCCCACATAAGCCGTTACGCGGAACACAATCGTAGTATCGGAAATCACATTGTTATTGTTACCGCAAGCTGCCTTCGTCATGTCTATTGTTCGTGTACCTTTTCCCCCTGTCAAGGGGCCCACCCATCAATCACTTCAAGACTCGTTCGTCGCGGTCCTCACTCATGGTTGATTAGAAACGCGTCTTCTGCTTTCGGTTAGCCTCAAAAACAACAACAATAACAACAACAACAAAAATCACAACCGCAGCGGCACCAATAAGGGCAAGGCGAAGAGCACTCCTCTTACCAGTACTTCTACTACTACTACTACTACCACCTATTGTCGTAGTTCTTCTAACAGTGGTGTCCGGCATACTTCGTGCAGCAGACAAACGTTACCTATCTCCCCCTTAGGTGATTAACCGACCGACCAACCAGCCAATCCGATCGGTTGACCTATTCACTCAGTTACCGCAATCTCTATCCCTCGTTGTCTGCCTATTGACGTGTCCAGGCTTCCGACTGCTGCCAGAGTTTCGTCTACCAGCCGTCGACGCTTAGCGTCACGCTTCTATATCACCGCCTGGGCGTACGGTATGCTATAGTGGACGCAGTAAGACGCGTGAGAGATGCCGGTTACCGGTGTGACGGCACCTCGCCTGCCTGCTGTGTCATCACCAGGTCAGCGTCGCGAGTTAGCTACGGTGATGATTGTATTTCAGTGTACGTTGTCGTCCGACGGTGTCAACGAAGTGTCAGGCATACGCAATACGCGTGTAGTATTTATTTTTCTGGATCTTGTATTGTATGAGCCGAATTGTAATACACGAGGAGGGCGCACGTAAATGTGACCCAAGCTATAATAAACTACAGACTTTGGAAACTTTTTAGGAACGGAACTTTTTCCTATACGCGGCCGCCGGTGTGCTTAAGCATTTACATATTATTTAGGTATATTTCGATGTAGATTTCCGTGTCGTAGAACATTATTCACTTTCCGCGAAGTTGAATGGCTTTATTGATTGCCAATTGTTTTCTTTTTTATTTTATTTTCTGTATTATATAGGATTATACACATTGGATATAAATAAATTAATTAATGTAAGCCATTACACTCATTTTAACAACCTTTGGCAAATAATTTCGACCAATTTCGTTCCGGAGTACATTCCCAGTTGTGCTGTCTTGACTGCACGAAGGTTCTAGATTTAAATAAGATGACCGGACACGCTTTGATTGCTCTATTTTTGAGATTCAAATATAGATATATATATGGTTTGTAGATCTCCCAGATTTTAGACAGATCAGATGGATTTATATATATATATATATATATATATATATATATATATATATTAGTTTTATTTACCATTCCTTGCTGAATACATTTTGAATCGGATGTGCTCGCTGTGCAGTATGTCATACAGCGTGCTGCTGGCTACGTATACGATTATATTATTACTAGGGTCGTAATATGCAGTGTTTACATAAGTCCTCGTCTGTAGTGCATTTCTACTATTAATTGGATTATCATCACTGTTATATTACTACCTAATTATCACAATGGTTTGGTGTGGCGGAGTGTTCCCCGTGGCTTTACAATATATGGCAGTTTCCTAGGTTGTGTTTGGCTTTATTTACTTCCCATTTTACCATCCCTTTATTTTCACTTAGACATACGTTCTGCATTATAGGTGTCGTTTATAATTCAGACCATTACACAATCCGTTTACTTCACAAGTGTTTTTAATTCTTCGCTTTCTTGAGCATATAGCGCAATTTTAATTTTGAGTAACTAAAATAATGGTTGTAATGCCACATTGCCTTACTCAAAGATTTGTGTTCCCTGTTTTCGTGTCTATATTTTGGTTTGGTATTTTTTTCTGGGAGGTTTCGGGAATGCAACATGCACATCTGGAATTTACGTTGTCCTAAACTTAGCACCGGATTGTTCCGGGGCCATTTTAGCGAACCGAATGAAAGCCGGAACGGGATTTGAGTCATTCATATAATATATGATATTCATATGATAGATAATATATGATGATGATAGTGATGGATTTGAGCCCGAAATTATCCATATGATATATTCAATCAGAAATGACTGACAACATCCTATCGTGTCGTCATGGAGGATTGCGGAGAGGTGCGTGAGGTAGCTGAGATCGTAGGCATCTTTGCAGGTGAGGTGCACCCCACCTGCTACCCTAAAATACTGCACGACGGATCTAAGTGAAATGCTGTCCTCAAAGTGGGCGCCGCGATTGTTGAATAGCGATCAAAAATACGCAGGAGCGAACATTTTGTAACGGCCTTTGTCGAGGCTTAAGTGCAATCTACGAAAGGTTTGGCGCAGATTTGATATTTATTCAATAACTACTTACAAATGTTATACACCTTTGAAGTGAGTTCATGCAAAGTATTGCAAACGAAACGGTTAATATTGGTGCGAAAAAACGTCCCTTATCATGACAACGCTCGGACTCAAACCCCCACAGTTGCGTAGTAGTATGAATTAACGGTCAAATTGCTACCCTTTCCATCCTATTACTGTATTTTTTGGAAAAATCAAAACGTAGATATACAGCTGGACTAAGTGTGCAGAGTTCTAAGAAGGCTACGTCAAAAAACTAATTGTAAAACGTACTTAAATTTAGCAATTTTATTACGTTTCTGGTCCTTAACGAACGACCCACGTAGATGTCAAGAATAAAGATCATCGGCTTCATAATGCGTCTACCTTCACAACGTTCTTCTTCGTTTAAGAATTCTTTTAGTATTGCATAAGTATGCTGTTTCAATAATAAACTCGTCGATTTGACGAACTCATACTTAAAGGGCTCGAACCCTCAAAGGGAAAGTAAGGGTTCATAGGCCATTCGATTGATAGCCTAAGCGTTGATTTACTGGTTGATATGTAGTTGAGCGTGTCCGTTGGATTATTCTCAAACGTTCTCGCGTTCTTTGACTCTGTCTGATTGCTCAGCCGCTGAGTTTCTTTCATCAACAGACTGCTTCATTATACTAGGATACGTATAGGTCTCAAAGGGCACAATATAATGGTAATAGGATCACGCTCAAAACAATAAACGTCTTGCGATATGAGAACGTCTAGGGTAATTTACGTTGAATTGTAAGATAAGAGAGCTTGGCTAAGTGCGTTAGTGAACCAAGCAATCATATTTTGTGCTCCTCGGAGGCATTACAGTCGCTCGTCTACTGAATGACACACGACCATAACAGTTAGAACTTCTCGGATTAGAACAATCTTGCGGTAATTTGCCACCTGCTCGGGCGTTGCTGAGACTCTGTGCGGTCAAGCCAGATCAAAATATTCTCCGGTTGTATGAGCAGTTGGTCAAAGCCGGGGCATGAAGTAGCCTACGTTTGAGTGAGGCTTGCCAACAGTATTTCGTAGCCACTGCGTCAGCAAAACGACCCGCGTAGTAGACAACTCAGATAGCAAAAACGGAACTTGAAGGAAAGCATACCCGGCGTCGAAGTTAAGTCGCTCAAGCTTACACATTGCTCATGCCAAAATCACAACCGGAACCTAACTGACAAGGAACTCTCCTAATCTGACAGTTGACATTTGGTTGCTGACAAAAACTGGTCGTTACGCAGTTCGTTCCCAACATCACTCACCAACATAATGTTGGCCTTGTTTGCCGGGTGCACAACTCCAAATACGTTCATCGATTTTTCCAGCTCCACCTCGGCGACTTCAAACACCGACTCTAATTCTCGAAGAGAGCAAGAAATTGTACGGTAACAAGTCTGCTTTAAGCCTTGTGTGCTGGCGCGTTGCCGTGGTGGAGGAGTCGCATTGCTTGGTCAGAGCTGTGAAAACTTTTTAGTGGGCATTTTGTGGTATACAATACAATACAAAGTCTCCTGAATTGAAAAAGCGGTGTTGATATCACATTGCAGTCTTTACACACATGGGCACATCGCGAAACTCTCAATACGAACGCAATATTCACCACTTCGACATTAGCAATAGATTAAGATTATACCAATCGCTCGTCGCTGTTCAACCGTTTTTCAGTTCGATTATCGCCACAACTTCACTTCTGAGTATCAAGAAGAAGATGGCGACCGTCAATCGTCAGTCATGCCATACGGGGCCGTTGGCGCTTTGCCTCTGTGGGCGGAAGTGCGAAGTACCTCAGCACTGGTAAATTTGAGCGCCATAAAAATATATCCAGGTTTCATAATCTGTGACGAGTCTCGAGAACGAAAAAGACCGGCCGTCTCCGGGTTTTATAAGAGATTCTCGAGCCCTTTTTTGACCGCCCGCGTCTCTTGTTCGTTTTTTGACAATTCACGAGGTACCTCTCGAGCTGATTTATTCTTGTGGATCGTGAAGGATCTTATGAAGGAACAGGGCAGTCAAGTCCAAAGTCTCCTCTGGCGACACGTATGCTATTTTTGAGTTCACACGGGCCACATTTTCCTCATCCGTGGCTGTTCTTGTGCGACCTCCACGTCATAGAGATTGAAATGTCCAGGTTCACAGTGCGCGTCCAACAGTTTGCACTTCACTTTCATGTGCGTGCACACAAGTTATCGCATCTCATGCTTACCTACCAAAACTGGAAGTAAACACGAAACGTTCAGCTCTGGCTGAAAAGAACATGGCAGTAGTTCAGAGTGACATCACGAATTACGTGTACACAGCGGTACCCTTCAATCTTTTGTGGAGTTTTGTGAAACCCGGGGCTAAGAGAAACGTTGTGTTTCATATATCTCATATATCGATGCCGTCATTACATTGCATTGTATACAGAAGAATAGGAGAAGAATGCGGCCTGCTGCCTGAGTTCGGCTTGATTCCTTCGAACTCTGCCTCGAGCTGCCACCTCTAAAAAATCGTTGTCCCGACAGTCAAGACGAAACTCGGTGACACACCCTTACTGGCCATTCGCTGAAACGGCTTTTCCGAAATCAAACCGTCGCTTTCGGGTCTGCCTGTTTGCTCTCAAGAGGTAAGATAGGAACTTAGTACGGCCCGTCGCGCACTCGTTCACAACGCATAGAATGGCAGCTAACGTCGGCCTGAGACCGAAACGGCTCCTCTTAGCTGGGTTTGGCAAGCGGTGGACACAGAGGTTGAGCAACAACCTGCTTCACCTCACAAGACATGCCAGGCTCGGCTCTCGAATTGTTGCTGCTTGGAAGCTGGCATCCAACCTTCTGCAGGAAACCTGGTTCATCGGTTTCCGCCTTTTTGGAAGCTCTGCCCACAAATAGTTACGGGAACTGCGCCAATAGAATCCTGCCGATTCAGTTGCGGGATTTCTGTAACGCAACCACCTTGCTGAAAACAGCCACTTCACGAGCAGAGCCATACATTGGCTAGGGGCTTTGGGTTATGGGGAAGAAATCACGGTTTTTCCTTTTTGTAGTCTTCTAATTCCATGTGGTGCCTGCGCCCGTTAACGCTGTCGGGTGTCCGTAAAACGCTTGTGTATCTGGAGACCTGGCCGGGAGACCTGGCCAATTAGCTTTTGGGCAATGCTGGCTATATGAAGCAAGGCTACATGACGCCTACTCTTTTAGCAGCGTACGTCGAACGATGTCGTTTCTAAGTGCCAAAACCTTCCTTCATAAATGAATTGCAGCTTAAGTTATAGGGTATTTGCGATAACAGTTAGGACCGGATCTAGATGCGGTCTAGATCTCTAAGGCACCTAGGAATCTAGCTATACTACAATACCACTGAGATGTGCTGCAATGCTATTCGCCTGCAGCGCCATATATGTTGGCTCGCCACCCGTATAGAATGGCATTAGCTTAAAATCGTGCCAGTGAGCCGATTTTGATGTAGACGGTTTTGCACTCGTCTACAATGAAGTTGTACATCGCACGTGCACAGAGATGTAGGTGGTTCACTATATCTGGTCGCCTAACCAGGTCTACGTGCGACAACGGCCGCCGACTTCAGAAAGATCCCGCGCGGAACTTAACGATTTACTGTCCACAGCGGCTTGCTCGGATCGGGCATCAAATCTTCGTCTAGTTTTGTTCTAACGCGAATTCGAACGGACGCACATATTCGACACTTTCGACAGCCAGACGGCGCTTAGCGGTGTGTGGACCGTGTTTCGACGGGCCAACGCCTCTCCCTGCTCCAGATTGTCGGACTTGATAACAAACTTCTATCACAAACGGTCGGTGTTATGCCCTTCGTAAATCGCACTGCTCACTTTTGTTTCATGCATCAATTCAGATTCCTCTTATTTATTAGCTAGACGCATTTGTGTGACTGCCGCCATTGCGTGTGCTTGACCACAATGGCGTGTGTCATTTAACCAGTTGAGTCAATCGTTACATTCAGGCGTCTCGCGCCAAGCATTGATGGTGGTGGTGGTCGTGCGAGCGCAATTAGCTATCATCATAGGGAAGTATGATCAGCAGATCTGGCTCTGTGTGTGACTACTGGGTGGCCACTCGAAATGTCTACGTTAACTTGATATATAGATCTTTCGGTTGTTACAGCTGTTATATAGCCTAGGAGCTGTTGAGACACCGCTCGCTGTGATACGTTCCCTTGAAAGTCTCTTCTCTCTCTACCAGACACCCTGCACGCGATGCGCCCTGTACTAGTAGAGGAAAACAGTCATCTTCGGCGACATTATTGTTGTGTAGCTATCAGTACACCTGGATATAGGATTAATTGCCACCTTGTGCGTTCATCAACCATACCTCACCTAGCCTAGCTTCTGCACCTTCCCATCATGAAGGCAAACCATGTGACACAACCAAGCTGAGTTGTGTACCGTCATGAAAGAACACCCACTGACTTGGAGTTCGAAGTTTTTCTCTCTCAGTCGAGACATGTGTGCACCGACAAAGTCAAAGCATCAGGCTAATATTGTAGTTGTGTGTTGTTTTCTGCTATGCCACTGTAAGCAGACAGGGAATTATTGGAAGGGAGGGAGTTTAGAAGAGAGTGAGAGAAATAACTAATAGAATAGAAAACGCCTTTACATACAGAATAAAGGGTGGGGCGCGGCCGGGGTGTAGGTAAACTATGGTTGATGATTTCAATTATCACGACACGTTTAGGTAGAGCAAACATTATTTGGCGATTCCTAAGATGGTTCATTTACACATCAACGATTGTAGCGGTCGATAAGGTTCGAGATTACAAGCTGATTTACACATATGTAAGATAGTGTGTAAGGTATGTAAGATAAAGTGATCTACACATATGTAAGATAACGAGCTGTTTGTCATTTGATGCAGCAATTGTGCGACATAAGTAAATGACTTTCCACGTCAAACGAACGCTGTTCGTTCATTTGGCATACATCCTAGCTTTGATACGATACAACGCGTATGTCAGGCTGTTTGAGCGTGATGCTCTACGTCTTCTCTCTACGATTTTCTTTTCTAAATAACTCCGCTTCTATGCAACGTGTGCGACAATAGCGAATATCTTAGCTAGATTTGGTTTTACGGTTTGCGTCTTTTTTCCAGCCTTCGTCTTCGGACAACAAACAGCAAAGCTAACCCATGGGTCTCAGCTTGGATATCCAGTGGAGTATAATACGTACCATCTTCTACGGCGAAGCGTTACTTTCCACTGTTCTGACTGTGCCACTAATATCGCCCAAAGTGTGAGTTCCAACACATATATATGTATATATATATATATATATATATATATATATATATATATATATATATATATAATGTGTGCATTGCACACTAATTTGTGTTATTAACAAGTTAGTAATGCTATCGCAGCTAGATTATCATTTCTTTACCAGGGCTGCAATACGACATGAAGATCATACAAAGAGAGACATTACTTATATATATATATATATACATCATTCGGGCAGTGTGGCTACTTCAGAGTATACATGTGTCGATAAGGCAGCGTTCTAAAACCGAGGCGTTGCCAAGAGGAGCAGCTATTCCAACTAAACCAGATTCATGAACCGGCTTCGCTAAAGTTATTTATGGTGAACCTGCTAGACCATTGTCAAACAAATGCATACATACGTATGCAAAGGTTCGCTCGGTAAATTCCTTCTTGGGGCCTTTGATGTCCCTCTCAAATTAGAAAATACATATTGCAAACCATTAGGCGCATCATTTACCCACGACGTCACTACAGTTTAGAGAACACACATGCAAATCATCTTTTTTATACATTCATATTTATTCAGTATAAGTAAACCACAATACAGCTTCTTAGCAACTATAATCTCAGTGAGCCAAGGCTATCAGCGTGTAACTGGCGTATGTATAAACATATATACATTCCCAGGCCTAAAATACAATAAAACATAAAAACTACAAGGCCCACACTGATGGGCTATTTCATTTAAAGATTGCACAAGGTTGTATTCTGCGGCATGGTTTCTTCAGCAGAATTCACCGTATCGGTGGCATACACAAGTCCCACATCGTTCATGGAACTCAGCCTGTTGACATAGAATGTGATGAAAGCCGTGTACCTACAAACCGCGTTATCACGTGTTGCTAAGCTCTGATATCATCCACTGCGCATTTTTCATCGCTCCGGTATTGAAGAATTCCGGACCGAGTTCGGAAAACTTCACCTCCATTTTCCAATGCAGTCGTTGAAAGCTGTGGTGTGGGGAAGTGTGGACGGCGCCCTCAGGTCTTATATAAAACGCGGACAGTCTGCTAATAGGTAGACGAGCTGATCAAAGTTCCTAGGAGTCAGGTGCGCCTATATTAATTCCACTTCGCACGAAGCGACGGAGGCAGTCTTCAAGTTGAAGAGGCGGCTGTCGCGAGGGACTGGCGATGCGGGCTCCGGGTGGAGGAGGCCGCTATTAGGGCTTTCCTGCATCTCTCCATAACAGGCAACGAGAACCATACACCGTTCTAATGTAAATTTAGTCCCAGGTAAGGGAACTGATTGACGTAGGCGAGAGGGAAGCTAACAATATGAAGGAAGTCGTCACGCGCGACCCTGCCCCCTCTACAACTACTCAGTGACGTCTGTGCTGAGCCCGGCCAGTGCTTGTTGGTTCTACTCCTTTAGATGGCTAAGTCGTCTGCGTATAATAAAATCTTAACGAGATCTCTGCACCCGAGAATTCGTTCTTTAAGAGAGTGGAGAAGAGAAGCGCACTCAGATTGTTCCCCTGGGCGAACCCGGCTGTTTGCGAGAGCACCAGTTTCGAGACTCCATCGTCGATTGTCCTCGATAGGATTCTCTTGTCAGACCTCTCCTAAAAGGCATAACGCCGACTTCTGCCAGACTGTAGACCACTCGGTCACGAATACTGCAAGTTGACGAATATTGCGTACAGAGACTGCCCTGGTTAAGGGATAACGTTTGTGGCCTTCGAAAAGTCGCTTAGTTTTTTCGTAATTATGATGACTTTTCTTTGCAATGCCTCTCTAGGCCGAGGGGTGAGTAGGGTCACCTTTGCCTTTCGGAATCACCAATGGGGTCGCATTTCTCCATGTTGGAAGAAGCCCGAAACGTGACAGTTGTGGTTGAACTAGGGACGATGTCTCCTTTTGCAGGGGGAGCAAATAGATGATTGGAAAATCTCCACAAGGCTATCAGCATACATCAGCATGCTCGACGTTAAGGACACCAGGAATCGGCAGAACCTCTTGCGAACGTTCCAGTAGAGCAGCAACGCCCAGTTTGCGGGCCGAAGGCATTCTCCCTGGGCTCTTAACGTGTATTCATGCACCTTATGTTATAGAACAGTGGGGATATGTGGGCGAATGAGACTGCCTTCCCTCAACAAATTCTCTTCTCTAATCAAGTTTACTCTGTCCTCGCTTAAGCTGACAGCAAATAAATCGATGACAGTGCTCCCCGAGTGGTTGAGGAACGTCGAGGGTGACGCTGGGATAGCTTATATTATAGTTTAATTTGCATGTATAACGAGTACTTTTAACTGTACAACGACACCTAAGGGCATAAAAAAATCACAACGTTGGCGCACTTCTTGCATTTTTAGATGGAACTTTATTCTTAGATCACGCTTTGTAAGACAGCTTTACGCGTATTGGATCATCTACGTCATTATAACGGTGTGCCTTCTTATCTACTTCTTCGTCGACTCTGTACGCATCTTACGAAGGTCGTCTCATTTAATCAGGCCAGAACTACAGAAACACTTCGTGGAGGTTTACGTAGCGCAACGAAATTTTTACGTCTCAAGTCTATTGTTACTACTTCGGTTGTAAGTCGTCGCTCTGTGCAGCCTTTTTTGTTTACATATGAGAAATGTATAGTAATTAGCCAAACATATATATATATATATATACATTGAACGATGATGATCACATTTCAAATGTATTTTTTTAGACTGAATTAACATTTAAAATATTTATTGAATCAGTCAAATAGTATTAAGAACATCAGAATAGTATTAAGAACATCAGAATAGTATTAAGAACATCAGAATAGTATTAAGAACATCAGAATTCCTACGGGATCTCAGGATCTCTTCAGATCGAGGATCCCTTGTGACTGCGTTTAGTCTTTTTCCAAGCTCTTTGAAAAATGTTGACGTTTCTTCACCCATGGTTTCGTAAGTTTCTATGGCGATTGGCTGGACGATAAACTGCGGATTGAGTTCTCTGTATGTCGCTAACTTGCGGTCCTCCGCAAGACAAGCAGAGGCACCACCTTTCTGGCTTGTTCGAGCGACGTAGCTCCTGGCCAATGTACACGTCACGGTAACGTCCCATACAAGTAGGGGACCTCTTTCCCAAGGGGTTAGTGTTGTACCGTCCGGTCGTAACCCACTATTGGCGCTCAGGCCTAGTGGCTCTTTCACGGTCGGTCAACGACTGATATATATATATATATATATATTTAGTCGTTGACCGCATTGCGTGTTAATTTCATCCGCTGTCTTTCGTTTTTTGTGTGTGCAACAATTCACCCCTGTGTGAACTTTCTGTTCTGCAATTCTGATTTGGTTCACTTGTTTTTGGATGGAAGCTTTCATGTGCCTTTCTGCTCTCATTGTGCCTATTAAGCCAAGGCAGCAGGCGTCTCAGTCGGTACCACCGGGTGCCAAAGCCCTGGGCGTTAACCGACCGGACCGGGTTCCATATGCAGCACGCTTCACCCGTACATTTAAAGTAGCCTTAACAGCCCTCGAATGGGCCACGACAGTATGACAATATGAATTCGTTGCCACACAATCGATATCGTATGCCTTGTTTCCCGCGCCAACCAAAATGACCTCGGGAAAGTTAGTATCGAGAGCTTATACATCTGACTAACTTTCTACTGACGCGTGAAGGTCCCCGCAGCACGCGTAACTCAAGATGATAGGCCGTTCGTGCTGAACCCTGACTCTGTGACTTACGTCTCGTTTTCACTCTTCAACTACTGCTGTTGACTTACCATGGAGTGGATAATTGTGTGTTTTCTAATAAAACGGCCTGGTTAGGAATTGGAATCTGCTCACACGCATATGGTGTGGCGGAACATGTGAAGTGTTTTTCACATGAATTGCAAGCAAAAGCTTTCGAATTTGGCGCGTTTCCCAGCATGGTGCAGCAAAGGTCTTGATCGAGGCCAGCTGTGCTGTCGTTTTCATTCACCGTGTCCGCTACTGTTCCTCCGCACAAACGCTAAAAGAAATACATATATGAGCCATAAAATTATTCCACACACCCAATCATATAATACTAAAAACTGTGTTATCTTCTGGTTGCGCGGGCCAATAATAAAAATGCATAGTGCTCACCCGTTGGCCTGGGTAGCTCCTAAACTCACAAAAAACTGGTGATCTCCCAGATACATGGCCGAAAATCTGTGGTGTACACTTCAGTATACGGCTGGCCTGGCCTTTAGTCTGCAGCCTGCCATTGATACCCTATGGTCAAACTTCGTTTTGCCCTTATAATAACCTCTACAAAATCAATCCTTATGTCCTCCTTCGAGCGGAGCACATCTGAGCCCAGGTCTCTCGTCGTCCCACTCTGCAGGTCTAGTCAAAATCGGGCCGTCTATTTTGTGTCCTCAAGGGCTCTACACAAAAGGCGTGTGATCTACGTAATTGGTCTTTCCGGTGTTGTAAGGCCTATGTGTCTACGTTTATCTCTACCATAATGATCTAAAAACGGCTATAACTAAAGACAACTTGGGTTAGGTTGTACGTAGCGTCTACGTGCACGCATCGCTACCACTTTGTGAGGTGCAGGATTATTACTTCTGTACATAAGCCTGGCTCTCCTATAACCGCTCCAGTCCACTCAGCTTGCCAGTTCGTTAAAATAGAATCACCTCTTTTCAAAGTGTTTTATCTCATGTAAAAAAAGTTCTCCTCTATCCGTTTTAGATAAGGTAATATTCCGCAAATTACCGGCACAGCGTCCGTGGACACCGCGTTGTACGCTGTAGAGAATTATATGGCCAGCGTTGTATGCGTCTTACTCTGTTTTTTTTCTTTTTTCTTAATCTAGAGTGCCACTAATCCCCATAGTGATCATTCGTAAAAGAAGAGTCAGCGACAAACTCTGAAAGAAGAAAGACTCTTCTTTTTCAGGAATCCCCCTGTTCCTGGCATTAGTTTGATCATCGTACCTGCTACCTGGAGAGTTTTCGGCGTTACCTAGTTAACGTGGGCCGTATAGCTCAGGTTTCGGCCAAGCATTACGCCTGACCCTATACTAGTCATCTGAGAAAGAGGGACTTGCTTTCTTCGATCACGTTGTTAAGTCTACCGGCGCGTATCGACTTCACCGTTCTGGCAACCGTGTTAAGGGGGCAAATGGGCCTGTAAGCTAAAGCCGAGCTTGGTTCTCCTCTCGATTTTAGAGTAAGTCCTAGGCTGGCCTTTTTCTAATCGGTTGGGAATTATATCGCCGCTACGACCATTTTAAAGGTCGCTAAAGATGCATTTACTATACTTACGCACTCAGTCGCCTCCAGGGGCCGACCAATACCGGGCTAGTGCCCTTTGCAATCATTTCACTCGCCTTTTATATCTCTTCGAATGCTACGAAGGGAATATCCTTGTAATTCATTACAATCGGGGCTCTGCTATTCTCCGTCTGCTTCGAAAGAAATGAGATACAATGGCATCTATCAGATCTGGTGGGATTGTCGATGCTCTCATGCTCAGTTTGCTCGCCCATACGTCCGGCTTGATCTACTCGATCAACATAATTCCAACGCTTACGTTTTCTGTCGGTCGTTTTCAGCTTTGAGCCCTTTGATTTGGAGTTGGGTGCTCCTCGACTCGTTACAGCCTCTGACTTACTCTCCCTTGAACACCTCCTTTCTCACTGTTGCAGACTTTGACTTCTTGCAGGCATTCTCTCACTTTCTATCGTGAGTGTGAAATATATATTGGTGCTCGAGAATTCTTAGTGAACTATTACGTTGTGGGTCGTGTTTGCGGCGCAAATGCTTATGTCAACGGTTGCCTCTACGACAAATGTCAGTGGCGCCTTCGGGTTGTTCATCTCCGGCAGGTTCCGTTCGGCCAATCATTTTATCAGGGATCGCCTAATTTTGCTGGTGTGCCTTCTTCCCTAAGACGCAGAGGCTGCATTGAAGTCACCTGTAAGAATATCACTGTGATTATCCCATGGTCCGACGCTGGCGTCTAGTTCCTCAAGGCATTTGGCAAATTCATCTTGGCTCCTGTTGGGGGAGGAATAGCAGTTATGGAAAGCCGCACTTTCGTCGACTAGTATCCAAGCGAATCCCTCTCCACGGCCTGTATTCCGGATCGCGATGTCCTTGCGGCGGTAAGTCCACAAAATGTCAGGTGTCGGTTCTCTCATCTATTGTTTCGGCAAAGGCAGCGGACAGAGCGGCATGAACGGTAGATGAGAGAAACGACACCTGACATTATATACATATGTAGACAACTATGTTACGCTAAAGCGTCGGTTAGCCTATACACACTTATTACACGATAATTGTGTAATGACTGGCTAACATTAGGTTAGTTTGGCGTTTTCCCTTATGGTGATCATAATAATAATAGTGCCTCACGCGTGGTTTGATTCGTGTGGCACCCAGTGCCGTAATACGCTTAGGCATACTGCTAAGTCGGGTGGCGACATCGGAACAGGCGCTCCGACTAGCCGGAACAGGCGTCCGGCAGAGCGTGACGATGTTTCATCCGGATTTCGACTGCCGGCACGGTCTCAATCCTAATTCGAATCTGGGGTGTCGTTTGTCCGACGTCAACGTAAACGCCGATCCTGCCGCAGTTCTCGCTGCCAACAGGTGGCTGCGACAAAGGCTTGCAGCCAAGGACGAGGAACTGCTAATGGCGCGAAATGAGCGGTAAGTAACTTTCGAAGCGACCGCGACCCTGATTCAGATTCAGGTCGCAGTTAGTTGTGCGTGCGCTTGAAGGTTGTCTTTGGCCCAGGCCAAACCACACCGACATAAGCATACCTACACCGTTGGAGAGTGCAGTGAGTCTGTTCCCTAATACTCTTCTTCAGTTGTTGAAGCTCTCTGTTGCGTTTGTTGGCGTTTCTCCTGCGCTCGAGTGCTCGGTTTTCAAAAATGTTCCGTAAATCGAGTACTGACACGGTCAGACATGCACACTGTACGTAAAATAGTGGTAAAAGCAATCTCCCAATCGCTTGCTCACTCTCTCTCTCTCTCTAGACCACGTATGCGACATTTTTTATACTAGCTGCTCTTGTCGGGTTTTTTAAGTTTGTTTGAAAGAAGTATGCTCGTTTGCATTCGTCGTTCGTACATGCTCGCTTACGTCCGCATTTTTTTCCTTCTTTTTCTCGGCACGCGGACAAAACGAATCTAATTTTAACGGCTTATTTTCTCCTGTCGCCTTCTTGATTGATTCGACTGAACACCAGCAACGCGCTACAACTGCAGCTCGAAGATTTAGCCCTCATGCACCGCGAGCTGTGTAAGAGACACGAGAGGTTGGAGAACAAGTTGAAATCAAAGAATACCTGAGGCCCGAGATAACGAGAACGATCCTTTCTCGGCCGCCGCTGCGCCGCACGCGTTCGACATCAACAGCCACAGCAGCAACAACAGCAGCAGCAGCGACGCATGGTCTTTGCATAAAACAACTATAGAAAAACACGGTGTAGCGACAACGAGGCACAGGAGTTGTGGCTTTTATCATTACAGTAAAACTCTCCAAGCCGCGATGATTGGTTTGTGTCTCCCTGTACACATTCTCGCGCTCGTCAAGCACAATGCCCACACGACATGCTCTTTTGGGTGGTGGAAGGCGGTAGCCAGTGCTACCCGTATAATGGTTCCTGTAAAATCTCGTAGCAATCAAGAGCATATATTTATTGTATCCCCTGTAACTCCCGACCAGTCCGAATCAAAGTAAGGTCAACCGAGAAAGATGTACACGTGATAGATGAGCGAAACTTAAACCAGTTGTCTTGTCGGACTTGTCGGGTGAATCATACTTTTGTCATGCACCGCACCTGGTGATGGATGGTACGTATAGCAAAGAAAAATACACTTACGACGTGAACGAACGTGAATGAACACAGCTGGTTCTTACTCTTTTTTTGTTGTTAAGTTACCTACAAAAATATATTAATCAGTCAAAGTTATCTATTTACCGCTTTCATCAATAAACGTTTCTAAATGCTAACGAATTTATATTCCTAATGGCGAAGGTGACGAACGACAACAAAACATATTGGGAAAGCATATGGGGTTCACTTGTAATTCCTTTGCAGAATATATTTTTAATCAAAAGCTCGTAGTATAGGGTGCCTTAAAAAGCAGTTTCATACAACGTAATATTATAACCAAATAACAAATTTGCCTGAACATTTACTTCAAATCATTGTTTCGGTGTCGTTGACTTCAGCAATAACGAACAAGATTACCACCAGAGTAGCCTGTTTTTTGAGCATGGGATGATCAAGCCGATATGGAAAACAGGTAGCCTCAAATTAAGAATCTCTGGCTTTCCTTTTGTTTCTATCGCTTATCTGCAATCTCTGCAAGTATCTTGTGCAAATAATTAAATAATAAATTAAGCAATGAAAACACATGATTGTTTAGCCCTGAATACTGTACTTCGTTTAGTGTCGGCGTATTTAGTCTTGTATTTAGCCTTTAGTCTCTTGCCCGCTTTAATTTGATATGAAGTCGAATTTGTTATACTGTGGTCGAATAGTTCAAAAAACAGCTAGCAAGTGTAGGCTGGCACTGGATAATCCACAGGTGCTTTTTTTGCCGTGTTATTGGTAATGTACATGTACCACAATTACTAATATATCAATTATATAAACATCTACAATTGCTTATATTCTTATTTTTGCCTGAGTGTCGGTGGCCACTTAACGGCGTTGTCCCTTTGTAGTTTCAATGACACCCTATATCAGAGAAACGCGGTCGATATTCGCTTCGCTGTGGCCTCAAAGAGCTCCTTCCCGATCTCTGTCGTCAGTTTGAGTGCATCCTTGCCCAAAACGTCAGCTAGTTCGAGACCGAACGCCACTACAGCGTGATCTTGACGAAGATGCGCGTATAGGCGCCGCCTGTACATCTGCCGTTGGTGAATGATGTGGCCGGCGCCCGTGCTGGCTAGTGCACGATAGCCGAGAGCAGATATGCCGGAGACAGTGACATCCCAAGCCAGCGGCTGATCATGATCCCAGTCCGGCTGGTGCGACCGCCCGGTTGACGCCTGCCATCCCTCTGTAGCCTACCAGGTTCAAGTATAACGCGCTAGCCGACTCGTCTGAAAGAGCGCCCGAGGATGTCATTGGTGGAGTCGTGGCGGCCCTCCGTAAGTCCGGCCAGCTAAGCCGATGCAGACCGCGCTCATCCACCCTTCTACCAGATTCCTTAAACAAGGCAACGCCAAGTTTGAGGCCACTGGCGGCACGAAACTGGTCGTCGGCCAGCTTACTACCGACGAGGTCGGAGGGAAACACGTCGAGCCTCGCTTCGGCGGCGTTGGATAAGACCGCTTTCAGTTTAATGTCGTCTACACCTAACTCGCAGGCCGGCGGAAGAGTTAAGTGGGTAGCCTGAATGGCGATTTGATTCCACTTCTTTTAAGTCCAGTAACCTGTTTTTCAGAGGGACGACCGGACTGGCGCGCGTCCCAGACCAGAACGGCGTCTCGTTGGGGGCTGAAGAGTCCGCCGGCGGTGGTGGCCACTGCAGAGGCGCAGCTATGTGACAAACCAAGAAAGGCGAGCAACGCGAGGTCAGCAGAGGCCGAGCGAATATCCATTCCACTTAGCCGGACTTGACTTGCCTGCGTCTATGCCTTATCTTCAAGTGTCATGTCAAGGTTATTTTCCATGGCTCTCCTCGTTTAGTCGTCGAGCATAACGTTCGGAAGACTGCTAATTTTTTTTTTTTTATTATGGAAGGTCTTGGGAATGCTTGAAGAACATACGGCACTAGCAGCTACCAGTGTGAGACTCCGACTAGCAGCTAGCAATGTAGAACTCGGAAACTCACCAAACCCGTATTCCTCCCCACCCTCCAGGTTGGTATTGCTTCGGCATTACTTGAAAACCACCGGAGAGGCGTCCCCGCACCGCCTGCCGTCTTCGTTTCCTCTGCTGCCCCGATCTTCATGCAGCACCGTGTGGGTGGCCCAGATGAAGGATAGCGATGTCAAGTTTAACCAGCCTGAGAGAGTGCGTCGAGACCCCTAGCCCAACAGCACACACCCCTCTAGTTGCCCTTCCAATGGGCACTGTCGTCTGGATCGCTGACTCGCTCGAATCACTTTCTTCTGGCTTTTCTACAATCCCCATGATCTCCTTTCACGCCTCCACCGGCACCATCATGTAGTCGACGACTTCCCTCATAGTAGAAGAGAGGGTTCTTACAGTGGTGAAAACCAGCGTCCCGTGCAAGTCTGAGAGCCCCACAGCCCAGAACGGTGTGTACTACGTCGTCCGGATCACTAGAGTCGCACGTCTCATATATTTCACTGTTAGTTCTTTTAATCTTCATCAGACAACTGTGGATCGGACCGTGCCCCATTAGCATTTGGGTCGTACAGTAGGGCAGTTCGCCGTTCTGGCAGCCGTACCACACCTAGTCAGGTATCCACTCCGATATCAGACTTTGTCCAGCTCCCATTGATCACGACGGGTCTTTAAGCGAGGCCTCCGGGATGTCACCCAGACACACGGCGAAGTCCTCTCTGCCCTTCCCTTGCCGCGCCGGGAAGAGAGTTGTGACAGTCTCTTGTAGCACATCCGGGCGGAGCTTGGGCGAAGGTCTCCGAAGCGTCGACATAGCAATCTGATGTTCCAATCTGCCTCCGCCTCCATTCAATTGGTTCGGCCCCCTTTCTTAGGCTTGCTCTCCCCCCTTCTAGTTTGAGGCGGCCCTGACCGATTGCAGCGCAAAGTGTTTCCTTGTACACACTGCTCGCCTGCCACCTGTGCCATCGTAACACAAATATATCTGTGATCACTCATGGTCTCATCGGTGCATCAACCGGCTGACATCAATCCACAAAAAATCGCCAATGGCGGCCAGGTCGCCGGCGTAACAATTTTATTAGAAAGCCAAGCTCTCAATATCCATTTTATTCAATAGGAAAACTCGAAGCGTCATTTGTTGCGTGTTACGCGTTTTACTGTTTCGTATCAAATGATTATATTAATGAGACACATGTTTAATTATGTCTATTCTTTTTTTGTGAGAGGGAAAAAATGCTTTTACGCACACCCAAAGCGGGTAGTGTGGGACTCGATGCCGATGTTGTTGGCATAATACCCACTAAAAACCTCTCACAAGATAACAAAATAAATGCGGTAGCAATTAGGCAACTACGAAGAGATAACGAAATCAATTTTACAGTGGCTTGCATATGCTCAGCTGTTCTTGCTTTCTCTCTCTATCTATATATATATATTTCTAAGATGTCGGCTTATTTTGACCAGATATCGCTGCAACATCGCGTAAACAAGCACACATTGATGAACCTGACATTTAGATATTCATTCTCAAAGGAATATCTATCATGCACAATGCTCCAATAACACTGATGCAACTTTTGTGATGATGTGATCAGTAATGATATCGCCTTCATACATTATTGTCTGTTGTCTCTTTGTTGAAGGTGCATAACACTTAACGTTCAACAGGGTGCTACTTAAGCGTGCTATATATATATATATATATATATATATATATATATATAATTTAAGACCAAGTCATCTTTGTTTTTTATAAATGGAGAATCTGTTTTGTCGTGTAACTAATTTGCGAATAAATTATTCTCATGTTTTACTTGTGAGATTCAATTACTAATTGCGTTCTTGTTTCAAGCTCGATATTTAGAAAATTGCCATAGGGGAGCTCCACTGCAGGCTATGATTAATGACATTAGCGTATCACTATTGTTGAAGAAATTATTTTTAGTTGTCGTGGTTAGATAGATAAGTGAACTTCATACTAGTCACAAACGTGTAATTTTGAAGTCATGCCCGGTTCTCAAATGAATGCATTATATCACAGCTACATTAATCACATGTCTTGTCAAAAGAGGGTGGAAGAGTACCGGCCGTTGTTTCAAAGGACCATCGCAGTGCAGGCTCTAAAACAGTCGATCTTCTACTCCATTCACCAGTTTTCTGTATTTTATCAAGAGGGGGCTCTTAAATATATATATATATAGAAAATATTGTGATGATTTATTAATCATTTACAATACGTTTGCACACTTGGCAGTGCTCGCCTTAATAAAAATTGTGGTAAAAAGGTGTCACGTGAAGTTAAGAGTCAGTTGTCCGTGTCCTTGCTTGATGGTAGCCCCCGCTCTTATGGACCCGGTGCGAGCGGTATATCCTCAAGGTTCCTTGCAAAGTTAAAACGGTGAGATCCATAAGATTCCTCTTCGTGACGCCGAGCCCCAAGAGCGTCCTCGCAGATTCGGAGTCCCATACACCACTCATAGAGATAGTGATGGATCCGAATCTGCGAGGTTTTTGCGGGTCGGGGAGCGCCGCTCTTAGGAACTCGACGTCATATTTGGCGATCTTGTCTTGCCGTGCTTTTGCCAGGTCCCGGTTCGGGCCGCAAACCTCGGCATCTAAAACCCAGACCTCGGTAGGTGTTGTTATTACGAGGTCGGGCTTTAGACCCGGTGCGCCCGGTCGACGGAATACTCGCTCACGAACCACCTCATGACCCCTTTCGCGGAGAAGACGCGCCACGCGATCACAGACGTCGTCATGTCTCTTTATGGTTTGTTTGTGTGTTGTATCGCACATCTGAGCGACATGAGCCAACGTCTCAGGCGCATGACACCCGTGCCTACAACGTTTGTTGTAGCCCGGGCGTCCCCTGGCCAATCTGGCACGCGTTGGTAGTGCGTTGATCCTGAGCTTTAGTAGGTTTAAATACTCCTTACCAGATAGGTAGGGCATACCCTTAATCCAGTAGTGTACAAAGGGCGTCTCGTGTGCTTTTTTAAAATGTGCCCCATCGAACGTGTTGTGTAGTTGTTGAGACCAGTAGTCGGTCTCTTGTGTAGCGGTCTCAATGGAGGTTCCCAAGCGCTCGCAAAGAAGTCTTGTTTTCGCAAGATCTTTTTTAAAGTGCTCGGTGGTTAGCATCCATTGGACCCCAAGGTGCGTGGAGTGTTGTAGTGCTGTCAGGCGGGAGAGGCGGAGTCTGGGAATGAATGTTTGGAGGCAGGGGATGTCCAGACCGCCGTGTGCTGTGTGCGTGTACAGGTAGGCGTTCGGCACCGAGTTTTCGAGCTTAAGCCATTTCGACTTAACAACCTTTCTGATCTCTTTATCTAGGTCACTAAGGAGTGCGTAAGATGGTCTGGGACCGGAGACCAGTTTATATAGGAGACGGGGAATGAGAAAGTCTTTCAAAAATATGAGTCTTTGGTGGGGTTTAAGGGGAGCTATCGTGAGTCTGTTGAGTAAATTAAGGAGTATATCCCTGGTGGAGTCAACTCTGCCATTGCTGTCAAAGTCGACTCCAAGATATCTCCATCGATTGCTCATACCTTTAGCTGGCAATTGCCGATCTCCAACGTTAAATTCTGGTACGGTATTGATAAAACCTTTACCTTCCTTCCTATTAAATAGGTGGGAGATAGTAAAGCTTTTATTAGTATTAATTTCAAGGCCTCGGGATTTCAAAAGTGGGTCCGCAATATTAAGGAGACGTTGGAGAGTGGATTTCGTGGAGGCTAGGAGGATGAGATCATCCGCAAAGGCTAAGCCCATAAGGCGGAAGTCATCAGTAAGTTGGTACCCGATATTAGTTTTGTCTAATTTTAAAAGAATGTCGTCGAGAACTAGATTAAATAAGAGGGGGGACAGAGGATCTCCCTGTCTAACACCCCTAGTTGGCCGAAATGTGCGACATTCTTGTCCAAATTCTATGAGAGTTTTAGATGAGAGGTACAAGCGTTCGATATAGTTAATGAATACCTCCGGGTATCCGCGAGTCCGGAGTGACCACAGGACGGAGTCATGACTCACCATGTCGAACGCCTTACGGAGGTCGATTGAGGCGAGTCTGAGCTCACGTCCTGCAGACTTGGCATCGTTAAGGATACCATCCAGAACCGCAAGATTCTCGAAGGTACCATTATAGGGGAGAAACGCTCGCTGGATTGGGAGAAGCTTAATAGAGTTCTGGAGGCGTCTAGAGAGAATTTTGTTAAGCGTTCGTTGTAAGTATGAACTAATAGATAGGGGTCGCAAATCGCTTGGGGATGTGGCATTGTTAATTTTAGGGATGAACGCTAAGCGAGCAGTTTCATGGGCTGAGGCAATATCGCTAATTAATAGTATGTTAAGAATACAACAGACTACTTCTAACGGGAGTTTACGGAGGGACGAAAGACAAATCCCGTCCAAGCCTAGTGTTTTAGAAGGTCCGCGGAGAGCTACGTGGGTTTCCTTTAGGGAGATAGGGAGGGAAACCTCAAAGAGATCAGAGTTGGGAGTGTATACGGGGCAAGGGAGTGGTTCAGGGGGTGGTTGTGTCATCGTGTTGGCCCAGTGTTCTACAACCTCGGTGGCCTGCATGTTGTGTATGGTGTGTTTGCCGTCCAGCACCTCATGAGCGCATTTGGATCGGTTTTGGCTAAAAAGTTTTTGAGTGGTTGCGTAGTCTTGACGTCGCTGTTGCCTTTTAGATACTCGCGCTTCGGTGGAAGGTGTTTCTCTAAAGGCACGACGTCGGACAGTGTGTGTAAAATGTTTGTTCAGAAATTCGTTTAAGGCGATAGTGTGATTCTCACCTGAGCAAATTATATTTGACAGATGAGTAAGGTCTGTTGAAATTATGTTGCGTTTGGGAAATGTGTTTGTGAGGGCTTGTATTTTAGATATAATAATATCTTTTTGGGATGGATTATAGGGGCCATCTGATTCGGAGTATCGAGGCCGACTAGGCTCAGGAAGCTCAGATCCGTCAAGGTTGGAATCCAGGAGAGACCTCTTTTTAAGGAGGTCCTCTACCAGATCCTTATGCGCCTGAGAATTACGTTGGCCTCTAATCGCCCCAGGTGTGCGTGAGTTAAAATTAGTAGCTAAAAGGTGGTCAATTTCTCTAGGTGTTTCGTTATTATTATCTAATATAAAATCTGCTTCTAATGTTGCTAAAAGTTCACGGTCTTGTGGGTTCCATCTGGCCTTCTTAGAGGGGGGGGGGCTAAAATGTTCTCATTATATTCATCCGGATGGGCACGACGACGGTGTAAATTAAGACCTGATTTAGATTTAAAGACCTTTAAGCAAGTACTAGATGGACATTTACAATTTGGCTGGGAGACGCGTGAAGTACTAGGGGGGTTAAAATTATTATTAGAAGCAGCAGTGTCATTTTGTGAGGAACTTAAAATCAAATTATTAGTCTGTGATTGGTTAGGAGTTTGGGAGGTGGCACGAACTTCTCGTTGATTGTGAGTCAATCTAATGTGGCTCGCGAGGCCCGCGCCAGATTTGCATACTCGCCCGCAAGTCTGGCAGCTGAGTCTTCCGGCGGTGTTGCTGCCGTCACGTGATGCCATCGTTGTCTTGGTCCACAGTGGTGGTAAGATTTCTTTTAAAAGTTTCGTACGGGAACGATGGCGCGATTTTACGCAGATGTTGTTGTTAAAATCGCTAAGATGAAGCGGTCTTTAGACCATCATTCTGTTTGTCTCTACCCAGGGAGCACTATGTCATATTTCGTCACGTACTGTATTTATGCAACATAGCGTCGAAAGTAGAAGTTAAAAATTGCACATTAGTATGTACAATAGTAGTGACGGTTTAAGATATATATTTGTGGTAATTAGATGGAAGACTAGCATCAGACAGATTAATTGCTGTCTCTTCGATTCAGTGGAATTGAAGCATCTATTACAAATATATAGTAGGTATGTAGGTAGTCAATTAAAATATATAGTGGTTTAAAAACACGATATGGCTGCCCAATTTATCGTTGCTTATTGTATTTTCTACGCTGTGTTCGATTTTAGAGTTCAAAACAAAGCGTATCGATACACCACTATATGTATGCACTGTCTGGGTTTTGTAGCCAGTGCACACACTATAACTATATAGAAGTTAAGATTAGTGAAATATAATTAGGGCCGCTATATTTCACTAAAACAACTATATAGGTAGACTCACCTTACCTAAATCTAAAAACCGGCACAATCACTTCCACTTAAAAACGCTAAAATGCACTTCAGACAGGCCTTTGCAATGGTGAACGCACTGCTAACCTATCTAACACAGTGACGCGGCGAATTGTAACAATTTTGCATCTTTTAAATGCAAAATGGAACTGTTTGACGGTGTTGGATCTCACAGTTCGGTCGCACTGGTGGCCACGATGGTATGTGACAAAACTCCCGTTAAAAAGCCAGATATAACTTGCGATCTAGGCAATTTAAGCGGGAGCTCGCACCAGTGCGACCGTCCGGCTCAACAGCTGACTAGCTGACTATATATATATATATATATATATAAATATATATATACATATATTCAAGTGTCAAGTTTCAAGCGTGGTTTAAACACGGAGCCTCATTTTACAACGCTTAAGTTCTTGGAAATACGAAACGCAAACTCTACGGAAGCAGTGCCGAACAGGACATTTTAAATATATACATCGAACGCGATGACGTCTAATACTATCTCATTACATGATCATTTATACCACCATGCGGATTTATGCATGTAAATGAAGCGTACACAACCATCATCTCGTCTGTATGGACACACATGAATATGCATATGTACCTCCACGTTCGGCTGAGGGGGACAAGAGACAATAGAAGATTTTTCGCGCGCCCGTCGGTTTCGCCGGCACCTCACGGAGCTTCAGGTCCAAAACAAACCAGACAGACGTCCTAAGAGTCGGTATGTTTGTAAACAAAAGCAGACGCCTCGTGTTTGTCAACAATAGCAGACGACTCGGGTCGTCAGTAACAATTGTAAATATCACATTCGCATCATTATTATCATCATCATCATCATCATCATCGTCGTCGTCGTCGTCGTCACATATCAACCCTTTTGAATGATGATTTCCTAAATAGTGCGGTGTTGGCGCGCTTTACGTCGCACTAGGCTGCCGATTGATGGATACACTTATTGTTGTCGCTGTTGTTGCTGCTGCTGCGGCCACTGCCGTCGGGATCTGATGGGTGGCGTAAGTCCGCTATCGTGGGTAGAATCGAGATGTGATGAGCTGGTGCGTCTCGTGTGGTCTCGATCGATGCGCGAATAACAACCAACAAATTTTGTTCCGTCTTGGCACAAGTGACTCGCTGTTCGGGACTCGTCGTACAAAGAAAGTACATCATAGTAAGTAGCATCATAGCATCGTAAGCAAGTGAGTTGTCTGGTCTGTCCTCTATGAAAGTTCTCCATACATTCTGCAGCTCCAGCCAAATATCGTCGACACCCAAATGCTCGCTCGCTCGCTCGCTACTTTTCTACTAATTTTAGTCTGCTGCTGCTGTTGTTTTTGCTTCTGCTAGAGTCGAGTGACGGTACTGGTCGACAATGCAATTCATATAACATGTCACATTCCTATCCGTTGTTTCAGCCGACCGACTACTTTCCATACGTTGTTCCGTTCGTCCGACTTTGACCTTTGTTTCAACACTTGACCACAAATACACACCACTGACTACCATGGATTGATAACTACCCATTGGCTGGCTGACTTCTCTACTAAACTCTTCTAACTACCGTTAATTGAATCTTCTACTACATTCTTCTAACTACCGTTAACCGACTGGCTCGTCTACTAAACGCTTCTAACTACCGCCAATTGAATCTTCTACTAAACTCTTCTAACTATCGCCAACTGAATCTTCTACTAAACGCTTCTAACTACCGCCAACTGAATCTTCTACTAAACTCTTTCAACTACCCTTGACTGACTTTTCTACTAAACCTACTAATGCGTACCGCGTTAGCTACAGCTATTCGCTTATCGACTAGTCGTTGACGAATCACCGTAATCATGTGTCTACCTACATGCTGGGCTCGTTCGCGCGCTCGAAATACATTGAATCAAAATTTGAATTGACCGCGTTCCACCACCGCCAATTGGCCAGCATACATATATATATATATATATATCTCTCCACTTACCCTCCTCCTGGCGGACGACTATATATATATATATATATATATATATATAGTCGTCCGCCAGGAGGAGGGTAAGTGGAGAGAGGACACAAAACGGCGACGTCTTTCAATGTTCATGCCGTTCAACATGAGCTGCTGATATAGCTCTGTTCTATTTATTATTATACTTCTCGGCTGATTATCTAACTACGAGTTACCGTAGCAGTAGCAAGACCGGCCGTGGCGGTAACAGCAGCAGCAGCAGCAAGAACGACACAGAATCGCACTTTCCAGAACGTAACCGAACGTGACAATGAGCGCTTCTTGTTCTGTGTCGCTACTGCCGCGGCCGCCTGTCTTGTTAATGCTCATTGCTGCATCGAGGTGGTGCTGGTTATGGTGGCATTAGCGATGGTGGCGGTGTTGTTGTTGTTGTTGGTGGTGGTGGAAGTGGTGGTGGTGGTGAAGAACAAATGAACAAAGCAATGAATCAATTTTACTATCTATTATATATCTATATGAATGCGTAGGGTGGGTGCGTATGCCAGTCGACGCTGGACCCCAGATCACCAGACCACCTGCTGCTGCTGCTGCTGCTGTCGTTGTAGCTGTAGTTGCTGCAATTTACAACAAATCTCGTTGCTCGAAGCTCTCTCTCACTCTCTCTATGAGTATCTATCTCTATCTCACTGTGAGTATTTATCTCTATCTCACTGTGAGATGAAGTGGGTGTGCTTTTTCGGGCCGCGTATCTAACACACGTTTCGTCAATAGTTAACGGGCTGGAGGACACTGCGAGTATCCGTGCGACTCAGCGCTGCTGCTGCTATTGCTGCTGGTGGTACAGGTGGTAGAGAAAAAGTGTGCGTAGAAACGCACGCTAGCTCTTGGCCCCACGCGCGCGCGAACGCCGCTTGCCGGCGCTTTTCACACTCGTCTCGTACCTCGGCGGACCGACCGTCGATGGGAGAAAGACGAGGAGTGAGTTCATCGCTATTATCATTCTTACCTTCACCATCTTCACCTTCATCATCATCATCGTTGCCACCTTCAGCATCATCATCATCATCGCCATCTTCATCATCATCGGCGTACCGTCATCATCGTCGGAGCGATGTTTGACAGCGATGAGGAATTCGAGGCGAGCTGTGGCCAGGGACCGAACAAGGCCGTCGGCAAGTTTCTAGCCGCACTGCCGGCGAGTCTTCGTGACACGGCCGTTCCGTTGGCGAACTTCACCAAGGCCAACTTCCTTGGACGTGGCACATTCGGTACGTGTCGGTACGGCTGTCGTGTTTGCTATCTCTCTCTCTCTCTCTCTCTGTTTTCTCTCGAAGGCCGCCACGAAACTAACACTTGTCGATGTGAGACGAACCTTCTAACAGGCGAATTCAATCGAACTCAAAATAGCGCCATCTCTTGCTGTAGCCTCAACTTTGACCTCTCAGTCTTATGTAGTATGCTATCATCATATATGTGCCATGATGAAGCTTTCCACTTCCGTTTGGTTTGAGCAAAATACACGTATACAGATGCATAATTCTAGCAGTTTAAAGTTAAAAATATGTTTAGTGTAACTAGGTCCTACTTTTGTTTCATTAGATGCGTGCGCTTTGAATTTACGTTGTAATTATACTTCAGTGGTATGTTAATTTTGTTATATATAATACATATTTATTCATAATATTCCGGGTAGATAGGTTTTCTTCTCTAAAAACATCATATACACAATATTGTCCATGTCAGAGCCCATATTATTCATCTTTTATTCAGAGTTCGGGACTATGTCGTTATACTATGTTGTTAACCCTGTCCGTCTTAGCTACCCTAGCCGTATTGTCACGACCTTTCTAAGGTTGTTCGAACCGTATCTCAAATTCTAACAAGGTAATTGGTATATATATATATATATATATACGTTCGCCTTTCAGTAGCCTGATTAGTTTGGCTATTGAAGGCTATGTCATATAGTCCTTTCGAATAATTACACTGCTTTTAGATGTATGGCTTTAGACCTCGCATATATATATACCTAGGATGCCAAGTTAAACCTAACTTGGGAACTTAGAAAGATTTACACGTGTGCTTCTCAGACTCTTCTCTTCTATTAGGTGTAAGATTATATATATATATATATATACACACATGCAATTTGCTTATGTACCTGGCCAACCTGTCTATTCTCAAGCTGACAAAAGCTGCTTTTGCACTACTATTTACATCCTGTAGGCCGCGTCTACAAGGGAACAGCACCCGACGGTAGCTCAGTGGCGCTGAAGAAGCTTTCGCTGCACCAGTTCAACAATCAGCGGCACGCGTTGGCTCTGAAAGACAGCGTCCGCGAGGTGCAGGTGCTGGCTTCGCTTCAGCATCGAAACATCGCCCAGCTACGACACGTGGCGCTGGGCATTTCGGACGTCTATTTGGCTATCGAACTGTGTCCTGTGCAGGTATTGCAGCTGGTCGAAGTCGACCTGCCGCCGGCCGTCATCAAATCGCTGACATGGCAGCTACTAACCGGCTTACGGTACGTGCACGGTCGTGGCTTAATCCACCGCGACGTCAAGACGGATAACCTCATGCTAAAGCAGGGCACGCTGAAGATCGGCGACTTCGGATCGGCGGCGAGCGTCGACCAGAAGCTGTGGACGCCGCAGGTCGTCACGCTGTGGTATCGGCCGCCCGAGATCCTGCTGGGCTGTCCGCTGCAGACGTGTGCGATCGACATCTGGTCGGCAGGCTGCGTCGTGGCCGAGCTGTTGCTCGGCGAGGTGCTGTTCCGCGGCCACTCGGAGCTAAGCCAGATCAACCGAATCGTCGACCTCCTCGGCACGCCGACCTCGCGCGACTGGCCCGGCCTCAGCGACTTGCCCGTCATGGAGTGCATGTCGCTCAACGAACGCGAACGCCGCTTCGAGCGTGAGCTGGCGCCTGTCGTCCACACAACGGCGCTGCTGCGTCTGCTGGCCAGAATGTTCGCGTACAACCCCGAAGGTCGGCTTACAGCCGACGAATGTCTCGCCGCCGACTACTTTGGCGAGCAGCCGCCAATGGCGACCGAGATCGAGGTTGACACGTTCTGCACGCGGCTGAGCGCCAAGCTCGAAGCGCGCGCTGGAGTCGAACAGCGATGACGACGATGATGAAGACGACGACGAAGGAGAGGAATGTGACGACGGCATCGCTCATGCGTACGGCGCGCCGGATGGCGCTGGCGATCGCCGAGCCGCAACAGGAGGGCCAGGTAGAGGTGGCAACAATAATAACAACAGCAAAAACTGCACGGGACAAAACCGAATGATGAAGTTCAGCCGCGTCAGGAAGAAACTCCGACTCGACGTTACCGAATGAGCGAGCACGCTTAATGATGGTTAACGCCACATATGTGACGTTTCGTGCCTGCATGCCTTGGCAGATTTGCGGCTCGGGAGGTGGCGCTGAAGGTTATTCACGGCGGTGTTGCACACGAAGTTGATGTCGCAGACGAAAGCTCGCCGGTCTCTATGGTGGTCCGGCGTCCTCCTGCTTCGTTACCTGCTATCATGGCTTTGTTTTTGTAATACCGGCGAAGAAGTAGTAAAAAAATGAAGCTGTAGAAGAAGACAAGGAAAAATAAATGAGGGGTCGTGGGGGGTTGCGTACGGCAACGTTGCGACGAGCTGCGACACCATGCGCACGTCTGCGGGGCTCGCACACTCGAGTCTGTCCCTGCTGCTGCAGATGCTACTGTGGCCTTCCATCGATGACGCTTACTGCTCTGTGATAATAGCAATAATAATAGTAGTAACAATATAATTAATAATCACCACCATAACCAGTACACTATGAACAGCGAATGCGCTTGTAGTGAACCTTTGTACATATACATATACACATGCATACATATTTACATATATGCCCACAGATAGCCTGTAAATAGATATGGCGGTTGAACTTGCTGGCAGCTAGTCAATCATCCTGATGTAACGTGTTCAGTCTTGCCTATTCATGGGGCCTGACCGTAGTTTGTCTGGCAATTAAATGTGCTGAAACTTAAATGCTCGTTATTATTTTCCTCTAGTTGGGAAAAGTGTTGTTTTTCAGTGGCAGTTGTAGGTAGTCGGGTATCACTACTAGAGCTAGTTCTAGCACTCTATTATAGAGGCGTTATGGCCTTGTTGACGACATCTTAGTATACCTTGATTCGATAAGTCGATGTATGCATGCTTTAAAAATAATATATTTGCGAATCTTCTATTACACGTGTCTGGGACTCTGCGTAAGACTCTCAAGTGCTAATAGCCTATTCATATTTTTGTGTGCATCGAAACATCGAATTCTATACAAGTGCGCTGCGTACCAAACGGTGGAGTCCTTAGTTTTAGTGGAGGACCTCTTGTTGTAGCCATAGAAAGTTCATCTTTCTAATCCGATTAAAAAATTGGGAAATCTAAAACTTAAAATGCTCGTTGTTGTTGGTCCACTGGTGACCGACTTATGGGTAGCAGGCCTACGCATGAAATCCACTTAGAAAATCTTCAATATGTTCTGCTTGGATAGGAACGTTCCGTATTTCTGCTGAAATACAAACAGTGGTAGCCTTCTTTGCAAAGATGTCTATTTGACTACACGTATGAATTAAATTGCTCTATGTAAAAGTCATATATATATTTTTTTTATGTCACCTGGCAAAAAGGCCAAAAGTGAGGTCCAATCTCGTCAACACTTTTCCTGAGTATTCCTCGTCTTATATCTTGACGGTCGTCATAAAAGTAAGCGTTAATATTCATGCTAATAGCCAACTAAATCTGCTATCGAAACTTCGTGCGTGTCATGGTCAGTACGGACGAGTCGACATAACAAAGGAAAACAAGTTAAATTGTATCAATATTTTATTGTCGTTGTTGTTGTTAAGAGTTAAGGCTTTTTGTCATGTCCGCCTATCCCGGCGTAGGCGAGCCATTACTGGCATTAGGTCAACGAGGTAGTAAGGTACACTAGTTATAACCATTTTAACGAACATTAAAAACGACAAGAATAAAGAGTTGTTTGTTGCTAACAACGCAGAGTATACCAGTGTCACTAACAGTAGTTGGTGCGTTCTTTGGCGAACTGGGATTTTCCTGCACTGGTGTACAGAAGAATTGCTTTGTGGTGCGCCTTTTGGTGGAAGTGAAAAATCGAAAGCTTTGAATGCCCTTTATGCTTTTCGCATAACAAAACGGTGTACACTGCAGCCGCGCTTTATTAAGCGTGCCTGAAATAAGGAAAGTAAAGGACTAGTACTATTATTGGATACCTAATGTTAAAAAATGAAAAAAATTCGAATATGACCTTTAAATATACACTATGGTTGGTAATAATGGTGAGCCGTATGTTTCGTATTTTTATGCGTGTGCTGCACCAGTATATAATGCAGCACACGTATGAACATGAAATAACCAGATGTTCTTAATATCACACACAGGACATTGCGTTGGTCCCGAGTATAAATATGCCAGAACGTTATTGTGCCATATATATATATATATATATTCATCCAACCTAGGTGTAGAAATATATATAGGCGCTATCGTCAATCAGTGTTGAGTCGACAAACATTTACGGTCCATCTACGTCTTGAGTCTTCCTGCGGTGGAAAGTACGACAGTAGCACTTCCGAGTGACAATCACAACGATCAATCGTCGTCAGCGTGTTAGGCCGGTTCACATACGTTATTTTGGATATTATTTCAAATATACATTGTCGCCTGCTTCGGTACGTGCTGCCTGCGTGTGTTTGCTTCGTGCGTTGCGCCTGAACGCATTTTTATATTTTGATAACATACAACCACCATTCGTGGTGTTGACTTAATTAATTGTGGTAAATCCTACGCAAAATTCACGGCCTTTTATCGTTGTTGCTTCTGCAGTAACGGGTGTTCTGTTCGCAGGTGCTAGGTTAAGTGCGATGTGTCTCACTCGCTTGCCTTCCATGCAGTTAGTCTGTGAATTTAGCGGCGCAAGTTCTTCTAAATAATGCTTCTTCAAATACATCGTAGTCGTCTACATGGATGACTAAGTAATAATACTGAAATTTGGCAAGGTTTAGCCTATGGTGACGCATGGTGTTTACGAATGCAACGAGAGAGCGAGAGAGAGAGATAGACGGAGTCCGTCTCTCATTTTGACCTCTACTGTGATTCTTGATCTTGAACCCACGAACCATCAATATACTTAGTAACATATTCGCCCGCCTGCATTCATCCGTCTATCGTGTGTTTCATGTTATTACCGTCTCCGTTTGGAGGCGGTACTATATGCTAGCTGGACTAACGTAAGCGAGCGCCTCGAAGAGCAATATGTGGTTCGGCTCGACTGGAGTTCGCCCGACGAGGCGACAAGCTTGCTTCATTAGCGTTGTCGTAGTGGCTTTCTAGTGGCTGATCTTGAAAGGAGCCCAGGCGGTGGTCTCTCCGACTGCCCGATAATCGCGCATCGCCATGATACCAGGCTTGCACGCAGCCCGTTTCGTGTTCTCGTAGAGGAAGCGTGTGTAGAGACCAACACGCGTGTACACGCCGTAGACGTTGGCTAGGCCGCATTTCTTACCAAACGACACCACGCCGACCAGTATCGATGTTGAACGATACTTGACCACCAGCGGCCCTCCAGAATCGCCCTAAGTGCGCAAGTTCGCAAAGGTTAGTCACCAATTGAAGGTTCACGACAGCAGTCTGCGGGTTTGTAGCCCTCTAATATGTTACTTGCCGCTGTTTCATTCCCCATACTTAGCTTTTGTTCTACGTGTTGGTTGAAACACCGAGTCGTACAGAAACGTGGGAAACAATGAAGAACATTTTAATTAATGTATCTAGACCACCTCAAAGCAACACCGAGCTTGAGGGGTTGGGAGGAATCCAGGTTTAGTAGGTGTCACACTAGTCACCGCTGGCTGCCGGAGACGCGCTGAAACCTGCCATATCAAACAAAAAGCTAAACCACCTGCGTCTCTCTACCTTGGACTAGACTCTTTAGGTCTCTCTACTTTAGATAAGGTAGAGACCACCTTCTCTAGTGATGTCTTCATTATACAGTTATCCTTGAGATAGATGTCCCCTGAGGTCGTTTTGCTGTAGACCTACCACGCAGGCGTCGCGTTCTTCGAGTCCACCGGCGCAAATCATATTCGTGGAGACCCGATGCCGCAAAGGTCGCTGACATTCTGTCCGATTGACGACGGGCAGCGTCACATTTTGAAGAGTGTCCGATTTTTTCCCCTCTGAGTACAACAAAAGACAGCGTCGTTAACCATTCATGCCGTACGCAGCGTGAACATGACAGCACATAAACGTCCGCAGTATGTCAGACTGCACACGTTTTATCGCTTACGTTAATGCATTTCTACAAAATTGATTTGTGTTTACGCTAGAGCTGACGACAACACCGGGAGAGTGAAGTTATACACGCTAGAGGCAGCATGACGGCCGTTAGCTCAATTTCTATTTTTAGTAAATCTATTATTAACAATTGACCACGAACATGTTATGCTCTCTTTATGGGACGTTTCGACGGGGTTAGGCCTTGTATTATGATTAGATCTTGCGCCCTTGTTTCAGGAGAACTCAAATAACGCAGGGAATATTGACACTGAACTACTCACGGAGGTCTCATGGTAGATAGCGGGACGCAGCGGAACTGCATCTCAAAAATATACGGGGGTTTCACCAGCTGGCTGTCTTACCTGCGGGAGGTCGCGGAAGACTGTGTGTGGGTTATCTATTGACCTACATAAACGCTTACCACTACGTCATGAATGATGAATACTGCATAGTGCTCTCCGGTGGGAAGGTAAATATCGCTGTGTTCTACTTCCCACCGACATCCGATTTTGCGTAGGTTGCTGTGACGGCTAGTTTTGGACTTTTAGAGACTAAACTTGACCATGTCAACTATTGTAGACGGTGACGTCAATGCCAGAATCGATTGTGGGGTCAACGAGTAATAAAGGCGAGGTGCTGCTTCAAGTGATGGAAAAATGTTGGCCTAATACTTTGGCCACAATGGACGTGACAAGACTTTACAATATTGTCAACGATGAAATTGAAAGTTTCACTGTTTTCGAAAAAGTGGTAGGTTAGATATCACAAGCGATTTGCTGGTGGGGGCGATAAGAAGGGTAATAGCCGCCTTTTGAGTCTGTTGCCTCGTCCGCTGTTTGGATGTTGACTGTACAAGTGCTTATATAGAACTCGTTGTGAAGATAAAAAGGAACAAGTGAGACAGGTACAGAGTGACCCAACTGGTTTCCTACTTAATCGTCTTCACTCCAGTTGTACAGCATACGTTTACACGTAAGCAACACAACATGAAGGGTGTGGCGTGTCGTGACCGCCGCTACTATGTGCCTTTCGAGATGGAGAAGAGAGCCTTCGGAAGAGAAAGAGTTCAGGGCCCGATCAGGTTCACTATGAACACTGGATACAGTGATTTCCTCTCTTGGAGGAAACTTTTTGTGATCTCTGTAATGGAATTATAAAGAAGATGAAGACGCATAAGGTTTGGCAAGGTAGGCATATGATGCAAAGCCCAATTCTCTATCGAGGAGTGATGTCCGAGCGCACTGACGAAGATGTTCTGCAAGTTGGGTATTTTGTGGCTCGAACACGTGGCAGAACAGGCCATTCCACCGGAGCAATTCTGCTTTAGGAGTGGCCAAGAAACCCCTGAAGCAATCCACGTTTTTTAGTCTTAAATCGAGCGAGCTCTGACACAAGATAGAGTTCATCTTTGTGTGTGTGTGCACTCCTTATTGAATGCGTCAAGATTTTAACAAAGCCCCCCGTCATCTACTGGGTGAATTATCAACGGACGTGTGTGGGTGGCTCTCTCCTGAGTACTACAGCAAGTTCCCGCAGGGAAAATGAACTCTGCAGGAGAAATGCGTATCGCCTACCCTTCTCCTTGATGACCTTATTGGCTACGTACGACTAGAGCACCAAAAAGCTGTGGTGATGATGCATGCAGATGATATCGTAGTCGCACATCGCGACCTAGATGCCACCGAGCATTACCATAGTAATAACGTTCACTGATTCGAAAGAGACGTGAGATAAGCACACAGGTAGACTTTGGTCGATTGGCTACCAATCACGGTATACTTGTCAGAGACCAACCGTTAGAGTTGTAAAAACGTTCCCATATTTTGAACTTCATGCAACTAGCTACTGAAACAATCCGACTGAGGCAGAAGATGCCGTATACTCTTCTGCACGAATGTTTTGTTTCAGCTTTAGGAGAGCTAAAGTCGACCATGCCAAGCGGGAGGTCGGGGATTTGAACGTTGCCTTGCACTTTTGGTCTTATCGTGCATGGGACAGTGCCTGATAGGTTCAAACGTCGCTTTTCACGGGGAGCACAAGGTGTGCACCTGCCGGTTTTGCCTAGAGAGGGTGTCAAGTACCATGCAGTGGAATGCGCAACACTGGAGTACAAACCGTTGTTAACAAAACTACTTCTCTTGGCGGTAGGCTACAGACAGATCAATTTTTTAAAGCCAAACTTATACACGAAGTTTATATGATACTTAGCTTTAGTGAAACAAACAGAATAGAATTGAAATAGAATACTTTTTTAGACCTTTGCGCTTTGCTTAGATAAGATAACAGTTAGTTTCAAATGTATATATATATATATATATATATATATATAAACAAAGGTTTATATATCTATATATATATATATATATATATATATATATATATATATATATATATATATATATACAGGGTGTTCCTATTTGTGTGTCCAAAACGCTAGGGTATGGTCAAACTCGGTGAGAAAATAATTTTTGCTAATGGGTGGAAGCCGGGAAAACGTTTTGTTTAGGAGTGAGGATGAAATTTATAAAAGCAGTTATTCTGTCTTTTTTCTCCTACATAGTTGTGCAAAATCTACGTTTGCGGGAGAACCAGCGCACAAAGGAACCGATCATACCGGCGTGTTTGGCGGAAAATTCTGCACAATAAAGTATACATTACTAGCTTGCGTAGCAAAAAGCGAATAGCCAGATTAAGGAAAGTCATAAAAAGTCAAAATGTTACGTTAACGCTTTTTTGTGCAACATCGTAATTTTTTCCATTACGACCAAAAATGCACGTCCAAAAGACTACCCTCAGTCAATCAATAGCAGATTTAATGCCCACTACATTCGTACCAAAGTGATGGTGCTGCGTTACGTAGTTGCCAAGTAACTAAGCTTTTTCGACAGTCATATCGAAAGCGAAGGCATGCATACTTGCATAGGGTGTATGAGAAAGTTAGGTACATATTTTGAGGTTTGGTAGAACTCAGCAAGAGAATAATTTTTTCTAATGGAAAGAGGGGGCGGAAACGTCTTGGCAAAATGCTACGGTTCTGGACGTGAAAACTTCAACGTGAAACATAACAACTATGACTGTCGAAAAAGCTTAGTCACTTGGCAACTACGTAACGCAGCACCATCACTTTGGTACGAATGTAGTGGGCATTAAATCTGCTATTGCCTGAGAGTAGTCTTTTGGACGTGCATTTTTGCTCGTAATGGAAAAAATTACGATGTTGCACAAAAAAGCGTTAACGTAACATTTTGACTTTTTATGACTTTCCTTAATCTGGCTATTCGCTTTTTGCTACGCAAGCTAGTAATGTATACTTTATTGTGCAGAATTTTCCGCCAAACACGCCAGTATGATCGTTTCCTTTGTGCGCTGACTGGTTCTCCCGCAAACGTAGATTTTGCACAACTATGTAGGAGAAAAAAGACAGAATAACTGCTTTTATAAATTTCATCCTCACTCCTAAACAAAACGTTTTCCCGGCTTCCACCCATTGGCAAAAATATTTTCTCACCGAGTTTGACCATACCCTAGCGTTTTGGACACACAAATAGGAACACTATGTATATATATATATATATATATATATATATATATATATATATATATACAAACGAAGGCCAGTATTAATCTAGTTTAGACATTAAGGCATACATTTGTAACAGTTCAATTAGGATTCGTTTTTAATCCCCTGTCTATATCAAACTGCATATCAAACATCAAAATCACGTTCATGCATAACGAATGTAGTCCACATGTATAGCGCAACACACGTGGGCGTCTATTTCTCTCATAGGTCGACTATAAGTGTCGACCATGTACACATATAGGCCCATAGTACTGTTCTATGGAGGTCTGGGCCACCAGATGATTAAAGCTTAAGGGGGGGGGGGTGCGTTTAGTGGGTATGGGTCTCAGCGGGCTAGCGTCCATCCGCGGCGGTCGAGTCCCGCACTGCTCGAGCTGGGAAGTGGGATCCTTCTTTTTCTCTACTATTATTATATTTTTACCCTACTGTATTTAACCTTCCTCCTCCAAAAAAATCACGTGCGCAGGGTTGTTTGAAGTCGACCATGCAACTTTTGAAAGGAGAATTACACCTGCGAAAAATGCCCACCGCAAATGCTGCTCACAGGTAGCACAAATGCATGCGGGTGGAAAAACGATCACGCAGTGACAGAATCAAGCGAGCGCGTTGTAAACGGCGTACTTACTGAACGCAATTCGGCCCCAACCAACGACCTCTCCCAACGTGCCGTCCTGCACATCGCTACCGTAGGGCGGGAGACATGCTGGCCGCATAGATCTACAAGCAAAACAGTAGACAGCGAATCTATGGTAACACATGGCATAATTGTACTGATCAGTTCCTTAGAACAGCAATAAACAACAACAGCAGCAGCAGCAGCAACAACAACAAGAATGGCTATAAGAGCAACATCGACAATAGCAACACGGATGAGATCAGCAGCAGCAGCAAGAACAACACTGACAACGAAAATAAACAAATGTTATGTGCAAACATGCTTTGCCTTGCGTGTCGGGCAAGGTGGGTGTACACCGCATGGCACTTCTAAAAAATGTCTAACGACAATAGGTTGAAAGGTTTAAGAAGCAATATTAGACACCCGCCTGGAGGCGTTGCCACGCAATAACTGAGGCGACAAAATGCGGAACCTCGAAGTAATGCTCTACTGATACTAGAAAAAGATATTTTGGCGTGGTTGTTCCGTGGCCTTTCGTAAGTATTCATCTACTTGCATATATATATATATATATATATATATATATATAGCCATGCGTACTTACCCGGCAAGAAAATACTGTTCTCCAATGGGAGACGGGAGCGGAAACGTCTTGTTTAGAAGTGAGGATACAATTTATAAACGTAGCTCTTCTATCGTTTTTTTCCTACACAGTTGTGCGAAATCTACGCATGCAGGAGAACAGTCCAACACAGGAAGGAACCGATCATAGTGTCGTGTTCAATCAAAATTCCGTATATTCCGAATGAAACCCGACGCAGCTAGCAAAAGTCGAATAGCAGAATTCAGGAAAGTCATAAAAAGTCGATAAATGTGTATGCCTTACCTTGAAGCTTTCATGTCCAGAATCGTAAAATTTTGCCGTTAAACCTAAAAATTGACTATTCTCAGGCAATAGCAAATTTAATGCCCATAATTTTCAATCCAAAGTGATGGTACTGTGTCATATAGTTGCCGAGTAACTAAGCTTTTTTGACAGCTATATCGAAAGTGAAGGCATGCATACTTGCTAGTATTTTGACATGCTTCAGCAATTAATAATAAATAACGCGCTCGTTCAGAAACACACCAGTCTTTTTGCCAACAGCTTTACCCTGAGCAGCTTTTGCGCGTGCTTTGATGCGCGTCATTCGAGGCGCCAAAGCGACACAAGACAAACCGCCAAACTTGCCGACACTTCTTGTTGAGTTCTACCAAACCTTCAAATAAGTACATACGGTTAAAGTGCGACAGCATTTCGTGTTTGTTGGCTGTGTCGTGGTGCCCTCGCAAAATCAAACTGAAATAGATTAGTGGTGAAAAAAGGCTATCACTTATCTCTGCCATGCGGGCGGGTGTGCGTGATTTAGGCCAGCAAGCACAAGATGCTCGACGGCTGGGTCCCAAGAGAGATTGTACTTGTGCAGTACTTTGTGTGTAAATGTTACATTTCTGCAGACATTTTAGTTCGATACATGCACATAGTGAAACGCTCAACGATTTCAGTCGGGAGTATTTTACTCGTGGGTCGTTAACCAGCCCCGCACATATGAACGTTCACTCAACTTAACAACAAGTAAATTCAGAAGGATGGAAATGTTCAAAACGGTACAACAGAGCAGTACACAACAACTATCGACAATATATATATATATATATATATATATATATAAACATGCATACATTTACGTTTAATGAGTTTTATATAACAAAAATGTTTAAATGCCGACCCAACTTCTCCATATGCACTTTATCGCCATGCTACTTACATGATGTGCATTATCCTTACATTGATGTATGTATGTATATATATATATATATATATATATATATATATATATATATATATATATATATATATATATATATATATATAGTATTCTTGATGCAGCTGCAATCACTTATATACAGAGAGGCTTGGATCATATGTTGGTTCGTTACCTTGGGACTAAGGGAGACTTCGAGTTAACGACGGACTTAGCAAAGGCTACTTCCCTCTCAGTAGCCATTTATAGAACTAGATGATGAATACGAGCTATCTTCATAGGCGTTGGCTACTTAACGAGGCGAAGCCCGCAGACATTTCGGTGCCTTGGTATTTATCTGGCGGTGCGGTGCTGGCTGAGGTGATCATGATTAATGAGACGAGGCAGCTAGAGATAGACGTATAGAGCGTTTGTCGTTACCTTCCGAACGGGAGCGGCACGTCAAGCGTTAGCACCGCGATGTCGTTGTTGTACGTGGGCTGGTCATAGTGGGGGTGGCGCTCAAGTCGAGCCACCCTGCGGACGAACGGATCGCCCGCTGGTTCCGGTCCAGAGATGTTGGTCCGGCCGAGCTCAACCGTCAGATCGCGGACGCCCTTGCTGGTGAGGTCGTGGCACGTTTTTCGTAGCCCCGCGCCCACCAGTTGCCATTCAACGACAACGAGTGCAAGCAGACGAGAGACAGCGGCTGTTAGAATAGATAACCCTAAACCTTTTGTGCTGCGGTACGCATCATGCTCTATGTATTCGGGTACACAGTATTTAACGCGTCTCTTTTTACATCATATATATATATATATATATATATATACGTAGGTAATGCAGTAAGGCAGGTAAAATAGTATAGTTAATAGTAAAAATTATCTTTTTCCTATCGACGCAGATCGAACCGTGAAACTCAGCACACGTAGTTCACCCCCCCCCCCGTTGTCTTAACTTGTCGATTGCCTTAAAAGTCTTAGTTGGACAACTTTCCGCCCTTACAGTGCTACACTAAAGAGTTCCACAGCAATACCATCATTTTAGACAATAAGTACAATCAGGATTTGTCCACTCTGCGCTTTAGTTATTGTGTAGCCCTGTGAATAATGCGGGTAGTTAATTACGATACATTTTTAATAAGGGTGCACGCTTACGTAACACACACATTTATTCCTCACACTTACTGGTACTACGAGAACAAATTAGTGTAGTGATTGTAACAGTATTAATTACCCATATAGTCAATCGTCAACTATCAGGAACATCTTGTTTTCTAGCGAGTTTACGAAGAACCCACCTAAAGTATTGTACTAACGGTAAACACATTTTCTATAGCGCTAATTACATTCGTACCATTGTTACTATTGTGGTAAGTAAGAAGGTACCACAGTAGCAGCAAGTGCCACGTCTGTTGAGTTGGTCAGCTTTAGCAATCATACCATATGTACTTAGTTGTGACTTATAGTTGAAGGCCAATCATCAGTAGATAGTGTCACCAATTATTCAATCCAAATTTTTGCTTAGTAACAATATCATCAATAAATAAGTAAAGTGCTTTTGACTAAACTATTTGACGCTACGTAATTCTGGTTATTCAGCTTAAAAAAGATGATGCAAAGACTGAAAAAGTGAAACCCACACATGTACTTACTCTGTTATGCTGGTAAAAAAAAGCAGAAACATTTTATAAACACACAGTTATCTGCTAAGAGTATATATATATATTCTACCACACCTGAAAATATGTAGCCAACTTTATGATACAACTTCATGTGACATGTTGCAATTATGTATAATACTACTATGATCAATGAGGATGTATGACGCTTTGTTTCTGATATAAAGAAATGTTGAGACTTACTTAAGCAGACAGTGCGAGGCTGTGACGACATGTCGCTCGGTGATCACTGTTCCCCCACAGTAGGGATACGGACGACCGTTACTCAACACTTTACGGATGCTCACCTAAGTCAATGAATAGATAGGATTTATCTGGCTGTAGACTGGTGGATATGGAATGGTTATGATCGTGCAGGGTTTAATGCTAATAACAATTGAAAACCCATTTTAGCGTTCTTTGTTTAAAAAAAAATACTATTTTATATAAATAATCTTAAACAGCGTGTTATATATATACATATATATATATATATATAGAGAGAGAGAGAGAGAGAGAGAGAGAGAGACGAGTCGGTCTTATGATTGGCTGTATTTGTCGTTTAGGACATTTCAATATACTTGAGGTTCAAGGCACGGCAGGCAAAGTAAAAGCGATACGGTCAAAATATAAAAATAATTAAATTGCCGAAGCTCGTAAAAGCTTATACTCTAAATACAGACTCAGATTATTTAGAAAAGTAACGGATGTAGCTGTTAGAGAAGAAGATGCATGAACCACAAAAACGAAATCTCAAATTGCACTGCCAATTTCATATAACATTTCGACTAATTGGCAAAAGGGACTCTATTTTGTCCTGCAAGCGTTTCTTAAAAACGTTCCCTCCGCCAAAGCATATAATGCAAGCACCTTGTGACCGCATTTCGTGACTACGGTATGTATATATATATATATATATATATAAAGAGAGAGAAAAATGTGCCTCGACGAAGACAGCTATGAATTTACGTTTGGTTTACGCCCGTGGTTGCCCGTATGATCCAGGAGTTTGTATACATTGCGACATAAGCCACTGTTAGTATAAAGTGTAGCTCCGACTTAAAAATATCGTAGCTACTTAAAAAACTACCACAAATAATACCAGTAAAAATATTAGTAATAATAATGTGCACAAAAGAACAACGTGCGTAAGACTGTAAGACGTGAAGTGCCCCCTGACGAAAGTAGTTTGCACTAAAGTTAAGTTCGTAGGAGAGAGAGGGGGGGGAAGATCCGGGTAGATCGGGTAAGCTCAACCGCCTCTTGTAAAATAGGGCATGAATAAAGACTATACCAGTAGACTAGAGGACAACTATTAAAACACGCACGCCACAATGGCTGTAGACTAGATCTATCCAGGTGGATATCAGATCCGTCGTACGAAGTAATGCGAAGGCAAACCCGTAGACGGTCAATGTTGGCAGGGGGTCAGCCCGAAAAAGTTTAAGGTGGACATCAGATCAACTGATACCTAAATGGTGGCCACATACAGCGTAGGGATACACTTCGATGTTAGCAGGAGTGCCTCCGATCACACGTCGTAGTCGAGTATGTCCGATTAATCCGCACGGACATACAGGCCCTGAAAATAGTATTGTTTTTTATACGTTTAATACCGTATGCGCGTTGTACCATGCATATATATATACATATATATAGTAAAAATTGTCTTGCGCTGTATTTATATATTTTTAAATATATTATATATTCTCAAAGCGAGTGCTTCCGCAGACGCATTTACTTCATATATATATATATATATATATATATATATATATATATATATATATATATATGAAGTAAATGCGTCTGCGGAAGCAATCGCTTTGAGAATATATAATATATTTAAAATGATATAAATACAGCGTAAGACAATTTTTATATCCTTGTTCAGTCAATGTGCATATGTGTAATGTGTATTGACATCATGCACATAATCGTACACAACTCTCGAATTTGTTTACTGCTAAAGGCAGCCTATGTATGTGATATGTGTTTCACATCATACATTTTATAAATATTTCTTTAAGCACTCATCACAATCGCTGGCAGAAAGGAGATGCTTCATACGCACAAATATTAGATTGAAACTTACGTGTATCTTCATTATACGCGCGAATAAGCTGGAACAGAAACGACAGATAGGCCATTAGCAATGCTAACCGTACGTATGAATATATCTATCTAGACGAGATTATTTCGAATAGAAGTGATCAAAAGACACAGTCATAACAAATAGCAAAATGTGTTGTAGAGCTGTAGGACCAACCTAGCAGCTATGTATATTGGTATACTTTTGTTTACTTGTGGCTATACAGACAGTATTGTCGTCTGGCAAATATTGCTTCCTTGGTTCGAAAACATAATAAACTAAAAATATGGTCTTATTTCACTTCCTCTTCCCCCCCCCAAGCCGTCTAATCTTATTGAGGCTGCCACCTTCCTTGGCAAAGAGTTTACAGTGGCCATTTAGTGCATGCGGCTCCTCCCCAAGTCAGAGTTACGCTGCCAGCTAGCGACGCAGCAAAATGGCCCGGCATCATATTTACTTTCAAAGCTAAATACTATATTTAGGTTTCTAATGCACTTCAGAGGCTAGCAGGAAAGACAACACACGTGCTGTATTTGAGACCGCAATCTCACTAACTGCAAGGGCAGTACCAAAAGTGTTGGCACAGTCATCATGCGGATAGTAACGACGACGGCGCGAGACACGTGCGACCTTCTCTATTGACTATCGTGCTTAAACACCGCGGTTCGACCACAATGTAGCGTCAGCAGAACCATCGGTATTTTCCAACTACGCATTTTTCCCTGTTGCCTTTTGATTACTTTGTTAAAGGTTACCCGCTTCAGACAGAGCTATGACTGAGCTATGGTGCAGGACACCGTTGCATCCCAGACTAAGCACTTGCCGTGAGACCAGAAGGGTATGGTCAGCTCTCATCTTTATCGAGTCATAGGGCCCAAGGTTGCAGTCTTACTGGCATTTTTCTCTAAGAGCCCTCCTAAGGGGTCTTTTAGTCATTTAATTTAACTCTATGTACCGTCAACTTCTCAATCGATGTCGACCGCAAGTCTTTCCGCATACTTCGCAGGGAAAGAGTTTATTAGAGCTCCCATTCTGGTAGCGGCAGCCATGCGGAAAATGGTTGGGTCTAGCACGGTGCCTGGATGTGGAGATGGCACGGCTTTAAGTCAGCTTCCACTAAGAGCATCTTGTGCGGCTCTACGCTCGGGCAGCATAAACTAGCACCGCCTCCGCTCCGTCCTTAATTGCTACACCACCTGATGCTGTTTTCATCGCTGCTAGTAATGATCTATTTATTATTCGCGGCCAAAACTATCTTTGCCGCCGGTTTTCCTAAGATCAGTCCGCATACAATTAGACGACCGAGAAGCAGAATAATAATAGTGCACCATTTAATGCGTTTTTCATAAAAATAACTGTGAGCCATTTCAACAGTTCCTCCTTGTATGGAATCGTTTGGTCTATCATATTTTTTATTGCCGGAGACGTGAGCCAGCCTTGGTTTTGAAGCTAGCGCGAAAGATCTTGCTGCTTCTAATACCAGGAGGTCTGACAAATGTTATGTTAATTTTTAGGTAGGTTCATTCATTGCCGCTATGTTCTCTCTGCTAACATTTCAAGCGAGGATGCTTGCACTCTTACACACATATATATATATATATATATATATATATATATATGCCTTGACAGTCCTAAAAGTTACTGGTCTTATTACGGTGAAAGCAACTTCTGCTATACGGAGCAGGTAAACAGTACGACCCTCACTCAACATGGTATAAAACCGTACTAGGTCTACCAGGGTCACGGTCATACAACGTTGCCTCTAGTGTGTCGACCTGACGCAATTTCGCACACTATTCTGCCACCAAGATTAGCTGTGCTTATGCGATCGGGAGATGCGGGTAACGCTGAGCTGTTTCTGTAACGTGTTCGATAATCATCAATTTCAAACGACCTCAGAGTGGCCGTTCACCCCAATGTGTGCATCTGTCGACCCGTGCGCGTATTTGTCATTGGAGTAAAGCATCGTCAATTTCAAGCAAAATAATCTATAGGTAAAATCTAGCCTCTGTCTATTGCCGTTTTACTTTCAATTTTGTGTCGTTGGTTTGGTGTTGGTGTATATATATATATATATCTATATATATATATTATATATATAATATATATATATATATATATAAACGGAAATGAGACTTCACGCATGTGCTACATATATCGCCACATCTTTAAGTTAACAATTTCACTACATAACGAATTCAGCAGTGAAAATGCCCAGCCGTAACGGTAAATTGTAGGTAGATCAAAGTTAAACATGTTATTAGTACCTATGAAATAATAGGTTTTTTATTTGGTTTGTATCGTTTTTTTTATCGATTTAAGTTCCTTCTTTGCAAGCCCCGGGCAGCAAAAAGTCGCACATTTAATGTAAAAAATCGGTCAACATCAACTTAGAATTATTAATCCATCACGTTTCCGTTCATAATTAAAATATATTTATTATATCAATATATATTGAAGAGTTTTAAAATAGTTTAATCGGTCTAGAAGCTTACCGCTCGTTACCTAAATGAAAAGTCATAATTTTGCCTTGTATCGGGCTTGGTGAGCTAGGGAAACGAACCGATCTGTCAATACATACATACCGACATATTTTTCAACTTAAATGTAGACCAATGTGGTCAAACTAGTTCAAAAACACAACATTCTTCCTTTGTCCGATAAGCGCGAAGGCGTTAGGGATCATGATCACGGAGGCCTCCACACTCTTATAGCATTGATTTCGAGTCGGACATATGTCGAAACTCCTTACTTCCACTATTGAACAAGTTTGAGTATACTAGTTGGAGTTTAGAGTTCGAGCTGCAGCAAACAAAGACGGCCACTACTGTATGTCAGCGTTTTTTTCACAGTAACCCGCCTCCGCGCATCGGTCTGCTGCTTTCCCTCATTGCTGTCGATGATATGTCTTAATTAAACGAAAACGACCCCGCAAATGTTCTAGCCGTTTTAACTGTTACCGTTGAAGCGCATTGTTAGCCGATTAGCAATCAGTCAACCAACCAACCAACCAACCAATCAACTAACCAGTTCTCTCACTTGTTCTGCTAATTTTCTTTACTTGCCGTGCTATTGCCCGCTTAGTTTCATCATTGTATCCGTATGGCACCCTCTGCTATTCGCTGCATCGCCGCCTGTATTATCGCGGCCGTATGTATGCCTCTCTGACCTAGCGTGCAAGAGCGAGGCCTTTATCATCTCCCTCCGCTCCTAGCCGACCGGGTATGGCCAACTCCAGCTGATCAGCTCTGTTGCATTAACACC
>QVRM01006506.1:0-29362 GCA_003439945.1 Dermanyssus gallinae | reverse complement strand
GCCTACGTGTCTTTTCTGTCACTACTGACCTTACGAGTAGTCTTCGTAGAACAAATAGCTCGCGCAAATGATTTTTTCGCAATATGTATGCCCGTCGTTATCGTTCATCGTCTAGTTGGAGTTGCCAAAAAAGTTTAGAAAAAAGACACAGCGTTAAAAATAAGAACGAGAAATAGAGGAGAGGAAAATTCTAGTTCACCCATTAATGGGCTCATCGCCGTCGTTGCCGCCGCTCTCGCCCCTCACAAACCCCATGTGATCCCGTGGCGGCTACCCAGCTTTAACCCATTGAATCCCGTCGCTTCCACTGCCCTGAAACTCACTTGAACGCACCGCCGACGTACGAACAGCGTCAACTTCTGCCAATCTGAGGCAGAACGAGGTGAACAAACAAAAAAAAACTTCGACGACGGCGACGACAAATGAACCACCAAACCAACGAAAACACCACACCCACCACCACCATGAACATCTCTTTGACCACGGCGTCGTTCACCGTGCGTCGCTAGCACACTAGGCAAAGATCGGCAAAACACCGCGGACTGTCATCAATCGAGATCGACCGGGCCCGCCGATAAAAACGATATACCAAAGATGGGCAGGGAGCAACAGTAAACTCGATCTCAAGCCAAAGACTGTTGAGTACACCCTAGATATCTTAACATTTCCGGCCCTCGGCGCATTGAAGATATACCTCACGGTTTGTTGCAAGTCTGTAGGGGAGACGGTGGATGGATTAGACGATTACAAACAATAAACCTCCTTAAATAACTGTTGTTTCATCTAGATTTTTATCTCAATGCTGCGTCCGCTTGCATTTTGTACTTCGAATTGCTCCTTGTCTTCAGCATTAGCAGCACTTCGCCTTTACCACCATTATCATCATCACCACCACAACTATTGTCGTTCAAATCATCGTCATATGATCGCCAACCCCCGCAAGCGCGATGATGATTTGCGATCAGGAGGTTCGCGCTAATGGTTGACGTGTAAAAGATAGAGGAAACGGAAGGAAGAGAAGGCTTCTCCAACAATCTAACTCCATTGAGTTTACAGGGTTATATATATACAGGGTGTAACAACAGTTTTTGATAATCGTTTATAAGGAATTGTAAATCTCGTTAAAGCAATTTTGTCCAATGGAACATGATTTCTGAGAAGTATTGTTTTGGAGTGAGAGTGAAATATACTACACTAGTGTTTCCGCCCGACATAGGAGCATAAAATGTGCTGTAAGAAGACAACCAATCCCCCTAGACAGAAACTAAGCGCGCCGTCGTGTTCTTGAGAAAATTCTGCTTTTTCTTGAAGAATATATAAGCCCGATCAGAAGATGCGACATGGTCGCTTAGAAGAGAATTCGCAAAAATTAAAGTTCTCTATTAGCTTTCACGCCAAATACCTCAAAATCATAACCCTACGACCACTCGCGGCGCTCAAAATTCAGGCAATTTCATTTTTTTGGCGAACATGTTGAGATTAAGCATGTAAAGTGACTGTGTGGCGACGTCACTACCGCCGACGTGTCGTGCGACAGCCGCAACGTCGCCTCACAGTCATGGGTGCATCTACTTAATCTCAACAGGCCCTTCGAAAATCCTAATTATTTCGCAACCACGACTTGCATTGCCATAAGTTTGGTACAAAAATGATCGTCGTCAAATGTGCGTTTGCCTGAATGTGCTAGTTTTGAGCACTGTGAGTGGTCGTAGCATCATGGTTTTGAGGTATTTGGCGTGAAAGCTAACAAAGAACTTTATTTTTTGCGAATTCTCTTATAAGCGACCATGTCTAATCTTCTGACCGGCTTTGTATGTCCTTTGGAAGAAGCACAATTCTCACAAACACGAAGATTTGCTTAGTTTCTCCAAAGGAGGACTGGTTGTCTCGCAACAGCACATTATATGCGTCTATGTCGAGCAAAGACAGCAGTGTCACAAATTGTGGTAATTTCACTCTCACTCCGAAACAAGACTTCTCAGAGGCCATGCTTCATTGGAAAAATATTTGCTTTAACGAACTCTACAATCCCATAGATCGATTATCAAAAAGGTTTGTTATATGTATTATATGCATATATAAGGAAAATAAGGCTTTTCCAGCAATCTAACTCGAGTGTGTGAATATATATATATATATATATATATATATATATAATCACCGAGCAAGATGACTTAGTGGCAAAGCCTTTGCCTTGCATTCGGGAGGACTGGGTCCGAGACCCAGACCGGCCACTCTTAAATTGGTTTGCAATTTAAGAGTGGCCGGTCTTGTTTGGTCCAATTTAGACAAGGTTAATGCCGAAGTGAATTAAAAATTAGTCATGGCATGAAAAACCGTACACGGACATTAACCTTACAAAAAATATTAAAAAAAAAAATATATATATACGAAGTCTGTGATCTGCTTTCAACCACATTTGTTTGCGACAGTTGCCACTTTGGATATTTTGTTTGGGTCACGATTTGTATCTGTCGTGCGACTGACAAGCATATATATATATTTTTTTACCGCAATTCTGTTGTTTTATGCAAGCACCTGCAACTATCTTTTTGGATGATCGCACACGACTGGCAGGACGAATTTAGTGACAAGTAAAAGTGCCATTTTTTAGAAGATTTGCTAACCGTGGGCTGTACAGAGCTGCTTCAACATATAATCAGATTTGCTGGAGAAAAACAACTAGACCAACAAATGTTTACCTACAGACACATATGCTTTTTGTTGTTTACTATAAACAACGATATATATACTCTCGTGTTCTACGCGGTCCGTTAATTACATCTGTTCTGCGATCGGCGGGGGAATAAGGTTTTTGCAATTAAAAAATACCTAGTTTTTACATAATAATAATACTAGTAATCATAATACTACCGCCCTGTTCATTAGTATTATGATCGATTAAGCGAATACACGCACTTTTACATACACACACGTATGTCCCGAATGCACGGCAATAGCTTTGCCACTAAGCCACCTTGGTCGGCATATATGTATATATATATATATATATATATATATATATATATATATATATATATAGTAGCGTCGTCATTGTGGGCGTAACTCAGGCTTCCACCATCCCATTCGAGAGTGCTTTAGATTTTCAATCAATGCAGCTTCTACGCCTCGTTGATGTCTCGCTGCTGCAGCAGAACCGCAAACAGTCCAAGGCAATTATTAGTTGTCGTGTTAGATGTCTAAATGTCGTCGTCTTGTTGGACATTAAAATCATTGGATCATTAGACTGTTTTTAGAGATGCAATGATGCAAGGCGCAAAACGTACTGGAGCCCTAATATTGTCCTAGCGTGACGACGTCACGAAGCAACCGCCAAAATACGAAACGAAAAGAAAAATTGGTACACTCTTCATCGCGCCATGGCTGATTGCTACATGAAAGCCATTCAACACACAGCAAGAGCAATAGCGACACAGCTCAAAACACATCTTCAAAATATCGGTTGTAGCAGATGACGAATGGAACTGGACGCTGGAACCAATTCGTGTCATGTGACCAAAATGACCAAATACGGACACCACCCGTGAATGGATTCTTGGCTCCCTCTCAAGAATAGCCATCATATCATATACTACCTCATACATTTCTCGACTTTGTCCCTTGCGTCTTAATAACTGCGAAACCACTGCTCGGTGCTGGGTCTACAGGCGATGGAAGTTATCACAAAGAGAAACGAGCACAGTCGACACAAAAAAAAACTGGTGTCCATTGTAGTTAAAGCAGGTACTAGAATGATACGTGAAACGCCTGAAAATTTATTAAAATACTGCCATGCGAGCAACCTTCAAGTGGCAAAGAGTTGAGATAGTAAATTCATCCGCGATAGCCTCTTTGATATACGCAATAGCTAAAATTACGAACTATGCATCTTTGCATGTGACACTTTCAAAACACTTTCACTGCTACGCCTTGACGGTGCTTTGTTTTTATGACACTAGACACACACCTGGACGCTCAAGAAAACCGTGAGAACCTGCCGTTTGCAAGTTTAGATTCCAAACTTAAATCTCCAGACTCAGCTTTCAGCTTCCTATAGATTACTTGACAAAATGGTTTGGGACGCTGTTTAACGTTAAAATACTTAAATATAAATTACTTTTAAATGAACAATCAAACGTTAATTATTCAGCCTAAACCAATGGAGACAAACGGGAAAAGTAGTTATATATATGTAAAAAACAATAAGCATATATATATATATATATATATATATATATAACAGCGATGCAAAATAAACTAGAACGATGATACTACGCTCAGGACTGCAAAATCATAGACACGGGTGTCTCCGAGATAGACCAGTGCATCGACAACTGCATGAACTGCAATAAATAAATTGACAACTTTAATTAAAATTAACTCGTCATGAACTGCCGATTCAACGCGGTCCGTCCGGTCCGTCGAACTGCGTATTGTAAGACGTACACTCCGGAGGCCTCTAAGAGGAAGGTATGTACGTTTAGTGGCTCACCTTAAACACAATGACCCTGCCACCGATCTGGCTCTCGTCCACCGAGAAGTCACCGTGAAACACATCGTGGTTTCCCCAGTGACGGTCGGGCCTCGCACCCGCGGCCACCCCTCGGCCACGAGGACCCCAAACCGGCGACCGCCTGCCACTGCATGTCGTCGCTAGGGCCAACGCGCCAATAGCCAACATGAGAACGACCCGACATAGCGATGGCCAATACATGATCATAGGGTGGTTGTGACGCTAGGAAATGATCGGACAGTGTCGAACAGGGAATCGCGACAGTTCGCCACCTCCGACTGTGGTGTGTGTTTGTGTCTTGCTGTCAGCTGATCACCCACCGACGAGATAAACCACGAGGCAAAAGTAAACGAGAGAGTCGACTTGCGTTGCTAAGACACGTTGATCCGCGCTGGCGGATCTGCGACGCAATGCACTGGAGGCACACGGTTAGTACCGGCAACACATGACTTTGCTGTTGATGATGTTGTTGTTGTTGTTGATAATGGTGATGTTGTTGTTGTTGTTGATGATGGTGATGGTTTTGTTGATGATGGTGATGGTTTTGTTGATGATCTTGTTGTTATGGGCAGCGATGGCGGTGTTCCTAAAAGCCTATATGCTGCTTTTATCTTGAAGAAGATGTCCTCCGCTTGACGGCGTCCTCATAAAGAACCTCGACCGAAGAGTCACACCAGCATTAACAGAAGCAGCAAACGATACGGCGTACTTAGCTACGCCAGTCACTCTGCGAACGTGACACTAATTGACGTTCCTGTGAAACTTCCTAGAACAAGCTTTCGTTTGCCCCTTCTAGCTGAGAGATAGGCGGGCTGACGTGTATGTCCGACCAGAGCACGGACACCCACTTCGAAGTCGTCTTATTTCGCTTTCGTTGCGTGCGAGTTTAAAGCGTTTTTACTTTTGCAAGCAACACGGCTTCAAAAGGGTTCAGGGGTGACTTTCCACCAAGTACTGGACGTGCATTCCTCGTAGAATTCTTCTTGAGTCTGTCGATACCGATACTTGATCCGATGAGAAAGAGCGGTTTTGGTGATCTCCGTTGTTGTTGTTGTTGTTGTTGCCGCTGTGCTGCGGGTAATGGTTTGGAGACGTGGTATGTCGTAGAGCTTATAAGGCGCAATCTCACAAAACAACTCCCTGTGCGCAGGTCACGCTTTACTGTAAACGTGGCGAATGTCTTGTCGCCGCCGCGCTGCTGTCTCTGCTATCACTTCTTCTGCTGATGTTACTAGAACGATCATCTGCACCAATGTAGCACCGACAAAACAATTTTGTCATCGATGTCTTTGTAGTCGTCGTTCTGTGAGTGTGTGTGTGTGTCGGCTGGCTTTTTTCGTTATGTCGTTGTTGTTGTTGTTGTCGACTTTGTTATCGTGCCCCGTCCGTCGTCACCGGTCGTGTGCGCGTGTTAAAGCTATCGATGGGTATATTTGCCCAATGCAGCCGCTGCTGCTGCGGTTGCGCTTGGTATTGACGGTCGTGGCGCACGCAGGTCGGTCTGCGGTAACCCCGCGCGGCGGGAAAGTGTCGGCAGACGTGAAAGACGCCACTGTTTTCGCCGCGGCTTGGCCGCTGATGGCCGCTGGCCGGATCACGACATCGACGACATGAAGCGCTTCCCTCCCACAGCTGCGATGGAGAAGCGGGAGTCACGGGAACAAGCGGCGGCGGCGGCGGCAGGCGACGAAGGCAAATGGGGTGGCAAGAAAAGATGGGGTCGTTGCTCCCAACATCACCACTGCTGAAGCCCCCCGGGCAGCACAAGGACTAGATAGAGCCAACGGAGGCAGACAGAGACAGACAGAGAGAAGAGAGAGAGAGAGGAATAGAGCATTGAGAGAAAAGCCAGTGGGAGAATCACTTCTACCACGGGTAGTGCTACTACTATTACTACGACTACTACTACGACATCTACTACAGTGACAATGCTAACGACAACAATAACAAACGCTACTACGTCAATCAAGCAGCCCTTTGTATTAGTATGGCTCTCATCATTACGAACACACTGGCACAAGCAGGTCGACAGCTATTGTTTACTTTGTTATAACGACTAGGATGATTATGATGATTACTATCATTATGACTAATATGTTTGTTGTTGTTCGGTTTTGCGCAATTAGTGCAACGGTGAGGAGACCTACAACGGAAGCCGCGTCCCCCCCTCTAAACAATCACAGCGCCTGCTTCTTTCTTCTGAATGTTTGAGAAACAAGTCAGTCAATTTGCCTTATTGATGGGCACCGAAGTGTCCATACCGATGCATACGAAACTACTATCTCGTAGTCAGAATTCAGGATATTAGCTAGTTTTCACGATTCCTGTTCATCTTCTACGACACGTCCTGGCTCGACCGAGTAGGATACGGCTGCCGTCCCTGCATGAGACCGTCTCGTCTCACGCCAAGCATTTTACAATTGCTGCCCATAATGTCGTTACTAGTGTCTATCAGGGTTTGCTTCAAGCCGGTAGCTACTAAGGCCTCTTGGTTACGGTGTGAACATGTGGTATACTGGCCTTTCGGAGGGCTCTCCGGGTCGCGCGGTTGAGTTCTGCAGGTCTGGGGAGCCTGCTGGGAGTTGCCTTTGAAGCAACTCCGTGGTTTTAGGTATTCACGGCCTATTCATTAATAATAATAATAATAATAATAATAATAATAATAATAATAATAATAATAATAATAATAATAATAATAATAATAATAATAATAATAATAACAATAATGCGTATCTTCCATTGACAATAATGTGTCTCCTGTCTCATGGACTTCGCCGTGCGCCGAACAATGCCAAACAGGCGCGTTATCGAATGAGTGTGTCAATTGCCTATTAGTTGACGAAGTGACAACTGCTGTACGACACGTAGTAAGAACTTGCGCTAAACGTTCTAATCGCTACGTCTACATAGATTTACTGGCTTCGTGTGCAGTAACCGACAACTATTATAGCAGTAAACAGTAGTACTTAAAGTGGTTGTAAAAAGCAAATCTGTACCAAAATACAGGCGCTGTGGAGACAAAGATGTCAGTGTGCAAGGCTGTGTTTTTTGTGTCGCATGTTTAAAACGATGCGGTAGGATACACCCCATAAGGGAATCAAGTTCGTAGCATAACCATTTGTTTAGAAGATTTTTCACACGCCCAGACAGACGCTTCCAATTGTGTAGTCGTTAGTTGAACGTTCATATGTAAATATGTAGGTGTGTTTACGTCAGCGTTAGGCTATTGTTTTCGTTATCCGCGTTGCCGTGGTTTAAATCTGGCAACAATGTACTTCATAACTTACTCGATACGCTTTCTGCATAGTATTGTAGTTACGTACTAGAATGGAATACGGCCCTCTGATTTAAGAAAGGAGTTTTCTGAACGCGGTAGCACTGACCTTCCTCCCTCTTGAGAAATACGTCGAGTTAGAAGTTAGACTTACGACAGATCAAACAGTGTACAGGAAACTCAAGATTCTCAACGTTACTAACGCTTTTCACCATCGCCGCAGTGGATAATGATTCACAGAATATTCAAAGAACAACATACAATTTAATTGACTAACACGGACAAAGCAAATGATCAATTGACGCGACGTGTATGCATCAAGCATTCCCGAAACCTAAAGAAAAGTTTAAATATCGTGGGGTGGGCGGTGGCGGCTAGACAACTTCAATCTCCAGGATAAACTGTAATTCTGACCTATTGTTATCGAGAAAATTGCCCGTACATTGTTTTGTGCCTATTGTACCCTTTGTAAGATATTGCCTTTACGCAAATGCTTCTATTTTACAATGCCAGACCTAAATAACATAGATAAAATAAAATCTTATTTTGTAAAGTGCATGTGAGGTTTGCCAACGAACGCATCGACGACACTTGAACTGGAATTACACCGCAAGCGCACATAAGTAAGCGAACAAATTTTTTGATTCTATTTTGACGAACACAAGCCGGGATCAACATACATGCTAAACTTGTTGCCCGGACAGAAATTGTTAACAAAATGTTTGCTTGGCGCAGTACCAGGAACGCGAGTTATGCACAAACAAATGGATCTGTTTAAATAAAGCCCCCCCTGCTCAAGGGTGTATACTATATATATATATATATATATATATATATATATATATATATATATATATATATATATATATATATATATATATATATATATATATATATATATATCGGGATATATATAGAGAATCTAGAACTGGATATACCGTTCAGGACATAAGCTTTATAGACCTGCAGAGAAATTGTCGAGGGGGCTGTCTTTTGCAGCTATAGATGGAAACTGTCGTCACGAAAAACAAATCTATAATATGCCGAACAATGTGGCTTGGTTGCCATTACTTTAAATGTCTGAAAAGCAATTTCTATGAAATTGACGGGTGCGTATGTAAAAATTATGAAGAGTGCGATATCGGGCGCAACCACATACTCAAGTGCTCATTTATCAAAACATCGCCACTGAAATCAACTAAGTTCAAACGATTTTATCCACTTACAAAATAATATATGAATTATTGTATTGGATTGTACTATACTACTAATTTATGGTAAAAAAAAAACTTAAATGTAATTCACATTACAACTTAAACTATAGATACGATTTATCTATTGGTTAATTATTATGCATGTAATTATCGTTATTTTACATTTATGGCAATACGTCAATCAATCTCGTCATTTTTAAGGTTCAAGTTTAAAGTTTTACAGCTCAATTCCACCTCGTTTTGCTGAAAATGGCAGTTTAATATGGACCATAGAACCGTCTCCTAGAGCCCTCTTTGGCCTGTTCCATCTAATGCGACGATCGAATGCGAAAAAAAAAATAAATATATATATATATATATATATATATATATATGAAATGTGATAACACTGCAACAAGAACGACAATCACGACAGCAACAACTGCAACAGCAACGACAACATTAAAATTCTCAACAACATAGCACTGAGGCAATACATTACAATATCTGAAGCAACACAAGACCGGATCGATTACGCAGAAATTGTGGTGCTTTAGCCATCGTGCGTCAGGCAGGCTTCTTTCTCGTTACACACCTGACAAAAACAGGTCCCCAACGCCTCGACGGTTTGCCGATCGTTTGGTCCGCCGCTCCGCTGCTCGAGGATATTTCGGCGGCAATGTCTATGGAAGGCGACCCGTGGTTCAGGTCCCGCGGCCGGTCCCGCCGATGCATGGTCTTTGCTGATTCTGAGTTGCTGTTGTTATTATTTTATCTTCAGTATCGCTAGACGAGCAGGTTGCGTGTCCCCGATTGGCCATCGACCTGCTGACACGTGGCTGACAGGCGCCCGAAGATTTTTGCCAACACGACAATGTCAGGTTCAATCGAATCCATCTGCCTCTCTCTCTCACTTTCTCTCTGTTCGACATGTCCCTACCAACTAGATCGGTTGGCATTACGTCGCGATATCTAGGGATAACTTATATATATATATACATATATAAGTTCGGTTTGTTGAGTAAGCTTTGCACGAGCGGATTTTGCAGGATAGCAAGGATGAAGCAGGCTCCCTCGTGCCACTCGTGCCCGGCAACGGGAGCATAAATGGAAAGGTGGTAGACCACGCGAGTCCTGCTAAGCAGAATGCAGGATTGGCAGGTAAAATGCTGCAGAGAGGGTTGCGAACAAATGGGAGGATCTTACCGCCTTCAACGCAGAAGAAGATCTAGTGTATGGTGGCGATGTCTCCCGTAGGATGACGAAGAGTTCACTACCATGGCCAGTTGAAGAGAGAAGAAGGTCACCGAGATCCAAACATTGAAAGCATATAAGGCCAAGTCGCAATTGCGACTACTTTTCCCAGTTAAGGCTGTACTTCGGAGGCAACACCTCCAGGACCAGAAAAAAAGGTTTAAAGTCTTTGATAAGCAGTCTCCGACGTAAATCTTTTTGAAATATTGCTTCCAGTAGTGGCCTTGGAAGCCGACAGGCCTCCCCTTTGATTTTAACTACCTAAAAGTTGGGCACTTGGCGAGACGTTGCACCCTACTAAGGTATGCAGGAAGTACGACAGGCACAATCATCTAAAAGCTGAACGCGCTGGCTTATCCAGGTACGTAAACTGCAGGGGGCCTCATTCAATGAGCTCGCCATCTGCCCGCAGATCAGGACTTACTTGGCCCCGTAGCGGAAATCGTGGAGGAAACGAGACCTATTCCATCGGTGAAGGTCCTCCCCGTTACCATGATCAACACCTTACAACCTGTTAAGACATTTTCGTCTGTTGTGCGCTAAATGACGGCCAAGAAAAAGGGGATAAGATGCCTATGGAAATGTATTGTCAAAACCAAGACTAGCCTTGGCGCGCCAGAAAAGAAGGCTCGTCCGCTGTCCTGTGCCGTGGGAAATCCTGAGAAGATCTCACAAGGGGCCAATGCACGATATTGGAAAACACTGTAAAGTGAAGAATGGGTTCCAGGGAAACAATTAGAGATATTGTCCCTAGCGCGGCTCGACATACACGACTTCCTTAATGGAAACCTTACAACGCCAAGATATATGTTCTTGAATAAAACTCTTTAATTTCATGTTTCTTCCATTAAGGTACCTGTCGACAGAGCGCAAAGGTTCGGAGAAGCTTATGAATCATACATCTCAGCTCTACCGTATTGCCTATCATCGCCTATCGTATGAAGTTAAGTTTCTTCGTAAGCACGGAAGTCATAGACTCAGCAATGGTGTTTAACAGTAACATTTCGCTGGCTCTGCATTTTTGTCGCTAAGCTTTAAAATCTGACAAATGTAAAAAAAAAGCTTTGTGCAAAATTGAACATAATGCTGTATATATATATATATATATATATATGCCGACAAGAATTGAATTGAAATAGCAATAGTCTGCATCCGAAACAGACACACTTGAAGAGAACAAAGCAAATCGGCTGCGTGTGTGGACCTTGTCGTTGTGCATGGTTCATAGTCATAAAATAGAAGATGTTAACAATATGTAGTGCATAGTGCTCGCATTGCGGACGGCACTTAAGGGGGTGTCCCGTTCGGACACAGCAGCGGACTTGCATGGCGTGCAGTGGATCCGCGGGGCCACGGCGCGATGATAATAGGAAATCAATCAATGTGACTGTAGCACAGCATGAGTATTCTACATTTTGGCCGATCTTTGCCGATACTTTACCGCACTGCGCGCCGCACCATCGGTGGTGGTCATCCCGACGCACAATAGAAGACATTGGGCTGCTTGGTAGCGGAACAGACATCGCACACGTAACGGTGCTTCTTGCGACGTCGGATGACCGCAGACCGAAGTCAGGTGTAAATGTTTGTCGGAAACGCACAGTTATATAATAATAATAATAATAATACTAATGTAATTTTTTGAAGGAGTGAAATAATTATTTAAAGAATTGACAATAATACGTTCAGGAACCTCACATTGTAACATTATTAACATGTAATAAATAATACTAATAATACGCGTCGGTCTGCGCAGCGCGTATCGCAATGCGGAGCACACACCGCCCACTTCCGTAGTATATGTATGTATGTATATATAATATATATAGTGATATATATATATATATATATATAATATATATATAGATATATATGTATATAGATCTAGATATATATATGATATATATATATATATATATCTATATATATATATATATATATCTGTAAATACCTATATCTATAGATATCTATATATATATCGTTCTATATCTAGCTTACTATATGTCTATCTCTCTCTATCTATAATATGTATATATCAATATATCTCTCTCGCTAATCTTCTCACTACGTATCTGTATACATATATATATATAGATAGTATATATTATAACACCATACGAGTGAGCAAGGGTATATGTGTGTATATAAATATACGTATCTACACATTATGTTACTAAATAATAACCCTCAAATATGCAAATCCTCTTACTCACAAAAACTATCCAGTGACGGCTGTTTGTGTACGTGTACGAGTACATAGAGTGAATTCGTAGCTGTGACAGCCTTTCTTTCAGTTTAGTTAGTGTCAATGAATATACACTAAAAATAATGACGAATATAAAATATGAAGTCGATACGTTATTGAAGTAGTAGACTGCGCTGCACTTAAAAGTGGCCACAAATTCAGAGTTGCGGGAGTTAATAAGCGCATGTAATATACACTCAATCTCACTGGTATCGGTAACACAGCAATGTTCGGTGCAAACATGACATGATAGCAAAGTTATAAGATAAGCTTATAACGGCATGATAGCAGAGTGATAAGATAAGCTCACATAACAATGATGGGCTGCCTCAAGAGTAAGCTCCGCTGGTAGCACTCCTCACAAGTCCTGGTTTGGTAACCATGGAATTAAATAATAGGATACGCTTATTATTAATATCTCTAACTATTACAATTGCTGCTAAATAAACAGTTGTTGCGTACAGTCGTTTTATTTTGTCCTTTTAGTTACTAGGGTCAATCTTTTGAGCGGATGACAGCTGTTCTTTGTTTGCACGGGTGTACCTACTCGTATTACGATGACCACCAGTTACATAGTATCAGTCTTATTCGTCAGACCAGATTTTCGACAGACATAGTCGAAACGAAGCCCGTCTATCATCTATGGAGCGTACCTATCACCGCTCTAACGCCGAGCAACATTTGCCAAATAATAATTCCTTAGTTCGATGCCCGGCATTCTCTTAACTATCTACAGCGATAATCTCTAAGCTCGTTACAAAGCAATCATAGGATTTTTTGCCACAATATGCAAGCGTGTATATATGACATTCCTCTTCTTTGTCGTACGTAGGCTAGAGCTGTTCGACTTTGTGTACAAAACTTTACTATAAAATAAAACTTTTTGCTATTGGACCCGTTCTACTAGGGCCGCTCGGATCGAGTCTTGTCTGAACGTGGCAGCATTATTGCACAATCTCCTACCACCAGCATGTTTATCCTAACTGGCTCGACCGTTTTCCGCCTTACAATTGCAACCAACCCCCAAGTGGAATATACGACCCCTTCATACGGAAAGACTTTGCAACTCGGCTGCACCAGCTATCAGGTCTAATCACTCATAACTCGGAGGCAAATAATACACGGACATAGTCATAAATGTAGTTGTATATAGTCGCATTTACTCATTATAGGTGGTAGATATCTACCAGACGGTATAGCCGCCACCTACAATGAGTACGTCTGTACCAACCTAGGTGCGTTCGCACTGAACATACAAGAGCGGGAAAAAGGAAAACAATAGAATATGAAGTTCAGTAGAGAACTCTCATTATTGCAGAACGATCAACACATATCTAGTAGGGTGTTGTTACTTTACTAATTATAGTTTGCTGACGGCGCGTCGAGGTATCGAAGGGATGCCGCCTTAATGAGATGTTTCCTTCAGCTCTGTCATGCCTACATCACGATATCGTCGTATTCACCAAATGTAATTACTTTTAGCGCAGTACGATTTGCGATAATAACCGTGTCCAGTCGATATTTGCATTGAGATAATAATAGTTCTTACTAGTTCTAATGCAAATACTATGACTATAATAAGCCGTGTTATAATGAATACATCCAAGTAGAGTTGACGCATTGATTGGATCTTGCGATACTTGCCAGGGCAACCTGTATTAACCGGCGCCTTGTCAAAGTGACTTATTGGCGGATGTCGCCCTGAGAGGCTCGATATCTGCCACACATTATAGAAATTGTGCTCTAGTTCCGCTAGTTTCTGTTTCTGATGATTAACCAGAATCGTAAGCCTGTGTTGAGATTCAGGCTGATCGCGTGCTGTTATTGTTGATGCTAGTGTCATTATGTTCAATTTGGATGCAACTGCTTTTTATTGACTGAACTGCAAAAACGATCGGTTTACAACTTTTGCGGATGTTATGGAGCCGCTGTATGTGAAGCACTAAAACTGACTGCAGACTTCTACTCTCATTGACAACGCTTGCCAACAGTATAAATTCGAGCCGCATATACTGTCGTTTGCACTAAGAGGGATCATTGTTACACAAGCGATATATATATATATATATACTATAAATTTGCGATTTTGTGTACCGTACATTCAATCAAAACGTGTCGTCATTGGACGCTTTCCGGTACCAAATCGATGACGATCCGATCCAGTGTTGAGTAATTGATTGACGGAGTAATTGAGATTCGTTAGAGGGCATGTCGAGATTGAGTGTATGCATAAATGACCTACTCCATCAGATACGTCATTCGTCGTCATCGCTCTTGAAGCACACACAACCGCCTACCATCTCACGGAATCGGTAGCACTCGCAAAGGTTTTGTTAGACGTCTTGGAATATGCTAGTAATGAGCGGAGTGTTATAATATATATATATATATATATATATATATATATATATATATATATATATATATATATAATTGTTATTTGTATAGGCAACAAAATAAGCAAGCACACCCACGCGCGCAAACCTTCGCTGAAGATGCCGTGTCGTTTTTCTCTGTGCTGGAATGTAAGAACACAGTGCGTATGTAATCGACCCCTATTTGAGCTTTTGTTGTAACCACTTTGCTGCAGAGCATCGTAGGCGACCGGGGGGCGGGGGGGGGGGGAGGGTAGGAACGATGCGCCGCCAGGGGTCACAAAACTGTTTAGATGGGCAGCGGTTGAAGCAGATGATGACGTGGCGGCTGGATGCTGCTGTAGGGGAGACGCAGATCGAGGGGTTTGGGTCAAGGTGAGCCGCAGCGGCGTTAGCGTTAATGAGTCGGCGAACCGTAAGCCGCTATGGCTATGGTGGCAGACTGTGGTGGATACTGGCGTTGTGGCGAACGTGGTAACAACTTGCCGACGGCGCCGAAGCTCGTACACGTAAACGACGACCTCCTCCTCCCAACTAGCGGAACCTAAAAGCTCCCCAGTGTTCCCCATGCCCTATCCACCACCACCCCCACCACCACCACCACCCCAGTCGACCTTGACGACGATGAGAACCGACGCCTAGAATGATTGACCGGCATCGTGTCGCGCCGCTGCCACTGTAATAATCGTGACGGCGCGGCGTTGACATCGCTGCTCCCAATTCTTGACAGAAACAAGCTGCTGACATCTACGGACACAAGCGTTATCAGGCAAACGAAGCCGAAGCCTGACCTGAGACGAATGAATGCTTATCGTCACTCAACTCCTGCTACAGTGGACGATTGCGCCGCACAATCTTTGTCTATCAGTGTGTCTACCAGGACGTTTTGTCTGTGGTTTTAGTGGCGGGACTATGCGGGACTGTTGTCGTTATCCGCTGTTGTGAGTGCTGCTGCTGCTGCTGTTGTTGTTGTTGCTGTTTTTTTTCTCATCTTGTTGTTGATGCTGTTCCGGCTCCGGTTTCGTTCTCTTCGTTTGCTTATAATGCTTTTTTGATTTCTCCTTATCGCGATCGGGGTCTTTATTACATCATCATCATCACTGTCGTCTCTGTTGTTATTGTTATTACGTAAGGCGGTGTCGCTATAAATGTGCTACGGTGGTTATTACACGCGCCAAACGATTGATGGAAAACGATGAACAAATTGATTCGCCCTCCCACACGGCCAGACCGCAAAGCAATGCAATGCAAAGTCGAAGCAGATATGACCCCAAACGTCTCGCCTTGTCAGACATGGCGCCCATAGGTAGATTGTCATCTACCGGGGTGTCGTCGGTTTGATTCCTGTTAGTGATCGAATTTCTCTTTGAACGATTTTTATTGAGACTAGATGAAGCCGCGGAGAATCGGCAGCCATGTCGCCACAAGGACTGTTGGGAAAACCCTAGATAGATCAACATGTTCGACCTTCGGTGCCTTAAAGGTATGCCTCACGACGATTCCAAGCCCGTAAAGGACGAATGATAGTCTATACGTAAAAACAATCTCTTTAAAAAGCATTGTAATGTATCTACCTTGCTGCCGGGTGCTGCGAGTCATTGTCACTCGTTTGTAAGTAGTGGTAGCTGGTGGCCTTAAAGAGTTAACGGAAAGCTGAGACTAGGATGTTCGACAAAATGTTTAAAACATATTATCTAACGTGTTTGCCTATAAGAAGCTCCTATCGTAATTGGGACATAAATAATAATAATTTCCGCATGATGTCAGCACTTAGAATCGGCGCTAGTGTCTGCGAACCGTTTCAGTACAAACTGTGCGGAGAGATGGTAGATTCTAGTGGCCTACACCCACTGAGTTGCCCGAAGAGCGCCGGTAGATCGTCCAGACATGCTGAACTAAACGGTGTGATCATAAGGTCCCTTAGGAAAGCCGGTATATCATCTACACTTGAACCGAGAGGTTTAGTGTCCGCTGGCGAAGAAAGACCTGATGAGGTGACCATTGCATTATGGTCGCATGGAAAGTCCCTAGCTTGGGATGCAACGGTTTCGTGCACAACCGCGGCTTCCTATTTACACCACAGCTCTGTTGAGCCGGGGTGGGTAGCAAAGCACGCGGACGCCAGAAAACGGTTTAAATATGCTGGACTGGAAACAAGATATATTTGGTGCCTATTGCCATGAACACTAGGACCAATCAGCAAGGGAACCGAAGCATTTCTCAAATATTTGAGTAAGCAAATTCAGGAGGTCACGAACGACCGAAGAGAGGATCAATTCTTGAGACAAGCCTTGTCCTTGGCCGTTTGCAGAGGGAACGCGGCATCTATTTTAAGCGCCATGGAGTGAACTAATTATTTAACAAAACATTGCAATAATACGTTCAGACCTCACAACTGTAACATTGTTTACCATGTAATAAATAATAATAATAATAATATTTGACATGGTTTGTTTTACCTCACACAATTACTAATAATAACCATATTATAACGACACTGACAATAATAGTGTTAACAATTCTGTTTATTCTGTAGGACACTCTCTTCATTGTAGTAGCTTCATAAAGTAACTGCTTTAATAACCTCCCGGAATATACCTATCGTATTGACGCAATGCAAGCAGATTACCAGCAGTGTAGTGCCCTATGGCGCAGTGCATTCGCGTGAGCTTAGCGACCGAAGAAAACACATAGGTGCACGGGTTCGACTCCCGCACATTTGTATTTATGGGGTCCGCTTTACGAAGCAATGCGAAAGCGATTCCGTGGACGTTATATGTTGGCTGAGAATCAGCACGAAAAAAGTAGTAGATTACTAGCCAGTTCGATAGTAGGACCTCCTGGTCCATAAGGATGCATACGAATTTAGCTAAAACCACTTAAGGGTTTTAATTTATCTGCTGTTCCGTGCAACTTTGAATTTAATTCTAGACGATCTGCCAGCCATTATGGGTTTGGAATCGCCATGAGGCCTATCTTTAATGCATTGAGGGCCAGACAGGTTGAGATACCAAGGTTTCCCCCAAATGTCTTTATGGCCGCTGATTCTAGCGGTATGATTTATCTTATTTATGATACAAACTAATCTTAATGAGCACCACTCAAAGAAAATTCGATCATTAATAGAGATCAAACCGGCGATACTCCGGTAAGTGACAACCATGGCTAGTATACTAGCCCCCTCACCACCACCCAAGTACAAATCTAAACCAGGTGTAAATCTATTACCTAACGTATTTTATATGCATATATACCACCTTGTCGATTAGTTAACATTGGGGCCGCTAGTGTTGATTAGAATTGAATTCGTATAATAAACGCTTTTTATAGAGTTGGATTTATTAAGTATTTAGGAAGTCCAAATAATCACAAGCGTATTATCTGACATACTATAATATACACATATCAAAACACCGGAGAGGTGCCAGGTGCTATTAGCTCACACCACAAGTGGTATTAGCTTAGTATAAATAAATTAATAAATATATAATGTATAATATTAAAACAATAAATAAAAAAATAAATGAATTAAAAAAATAATAAATATATAATTTATAATAATTAAATGCGATAAACCTAGATGATTATACTAGTCGTCGCCTATGTCGCTTGTTTGAACTAGTTTGGCTGCCACGTAAAGTAACAGTAAAACAGACATTGTGTCATCACAGGCGAGCTTGATTTGAGTTTGCTGGCAGGCGGCACTGACTGCGTTGTGTGCTCTGGATAAATACATCAGCAGAAAGTCGGAGAGGGCAGTTTTGGGGGGAAGGAAGAATGTCGGAAGTATAAAGGACCCTCTAACACTCAGGAGATTGCGCCGTGTTTAAGCGGCATAAGAAGAAGCAGAGGTTTCTCCTAGCACTGTTTTCACCTGCGCTCGATACTATGGTGGGTCCTGATTTCCTCCGCATGACGTGCGCCCTAATGAAATGATATGAAAATAGCATATGCACTCTAATAACTTACATCCACTCGCGTTTGCTTGCATATGTACGCGCGTTAGAAACTCGTTCTAATCTCTTAAGACTCGTCTAAGACTGGTCCCGCCGAACATGATCGCAACATAATCACATCATAGCACTACAGTTAAGCAAACGTCTGTTGAACGAAACCGACTCGTTCCCAATACTTCAAAGTCGTCGCATAAAGCAAGACTGAAGCGCTAAATTGAACGCTTGTTCGCATTCAGGCTGAGCTGGTCTGAGCCTTTTTGAATGACATGATTTGCAATAGCTTTTTCATGACAATGGATGTCTGATAGGTTTTGGCTTGATCGAGGTTAAATATATGAGAAATGTGATCCACAAGCAGCAAAATCCGGCTTAAACAGCCTGATAAACAAGCCCGTTGAGAGTGGTCAGGTTTATTCTGAAGGCTCGCTTATGTAAGACAAGTTTGATTCCATGGACATACGTCCCCTGTGGCTGAGGTGATGCCACAATATTCTAACGCTGTTGGTGGTTGCGAGGAAAATGTTTAGATAAAACAAAATTGCTTACATGGGTTTGGCATATGGTAACGTAAAATATACTTAAGTGTAGTCTGGTTCTAGATTAAGCAGTACACCAGATGGCTTATTCGCAATGTCTACTCGGGATAGGGAAATTAATGTATATATGGTTGACAAAGGTAGTGATATATACACTATTACTAATATATATATATATATATATATATATATATATATATATATATATATATATATATATATATATATATATATATTGGCTACAAGCATGGCTTAGCATATATATCCAGTTTTCATTTCTTAACGCTTCAAGAATCTCTTGGATCTGTGTAGGTGAGCACGATGGATTTTCTCACCCTATCCAGGGCGGCCATCGCCTGTTTTTTTGTAAAGTTACATTCAATAAGAACGTGTGCCATTTTTTCTGGACAAACGCAACGCCTCAGGCAGGTGGGGTCTGGTGCAGATCGGAGTCAGTGGCTTCTGGTACGTAGCATACTTCTACAGTGAGAACAGAGTTTAATCCCTGGTATTGTCGCGACCTCAGACTCCATGAACCTGACTCGGGCAAAGTAACGCATTTGGTTCACTTTGGTTCTAAAGCTAAACTAGCCCATCTCACCTTTTCGGGAGTGAGACATCACTTTCTGAGTATGAATTTGCAGGAAACCATATAAGCGGGGATACCTAACGCCTATCTACGTATATCAACGGAATTTTGAGATGTTTACCAAAAACTGCAGCATCCATTACGGTAACTGAATTTGCATACGTACGCACTAGTGTTGCCACAGCCTTCCAGAAGAAGTTTAACATTTTAAATCTAATAAAGCGCCAACGAATTTGCGCATGCAGTTGACCCTCTTCGCCTTTGTATTCGCTCTTTGCTTCCAGATACAGCAAACAAATAAGTCTGTCTCCCTATCTCGAATGTAAATCCCCTATTATTTGTGCTAGAGAACCAATATTACTTGGGTTAAGTCATAGACCAATTTTCTTCTCAAAGTAAGAAATTATGTTTAACAGTTCCTTCAGTTCGCTGTAGCTTCATTCTGACGGGTCACGGGGTTTTCGAGTCCAAAGCACAATGTGATATGCGAACGACAAAGCAGAAATTGGAAAGCCTTTTCTTCCCTAGCCTTCTAGAATCGGTAGGCCCACCACTCGATACCACGGTTTTCTTCGCAAACTAAGACATCATGCCTAACAGTTTTTCAGTTCGCTGTAACTCCATATCTAGGTACAGTGTTATCTGCGAACTATGCCTTGGTTGCTTCATTCGTTCTTCCAGTATGGGAAAGTGTTTTATATATATATATATATATATATATATATATATATATATATATATATATATATATATATATATTAGTGGCACTGCCGCTGCAACTGTGGCGAGTGTTGCAGCGGAGTCTAGACATTTCAAAGCGAACCACACTATTCGAATTACCTGAACGACGACGAGCAGACGACTGACTGTTGTGGTGACAGGTGTTATCGTGTGCAGAAGTGCTGATGTTAGCGGTAACAATTCAACTCCCTCCAACAAATGACTTGCTGTGTGGTGTGCTGGTGAGGGGCCGTTTCTGGGCAGGGAAGACATCGCAACCTCATCAAGCACCTTCCTGAGTGGCACCTTGGGAGAGCTTTAATTAAGAAGCTTGATTAATCAGAATGACAACTGAAGAGTTGAAACAATTTGTTAAGGTTGTTCCCGTTTCCTCTAACCTCTCCAAAGTTAGAAGTGGCGGGCCAATTTGAAGGCATCCAAATTACGATACGACGAGGGGAATTAACAGAGAAAAGGACGGTGAGAACCGCTCAGAGAGAAAAGCAAGAGTCTAAACAACAGTTTGCTGAGGTACTCACAACAATAGCGATGATGTTAGCAAGGCGCTAACTATGTTATAGCAAGCTCCGAAATTGGTTAATGCATACTTGACAACGAGTAGCTGTTCGCACAAACAAATGAAACAACAACAACTCGTATGCTTAACAGGTTAAGTCACTTAGCTTCTTCTAATACTGTTTAAACTCAGCCTCTTCTAAAAGTGTTTAATTTGGCAATGTAATACCATTGTTATGCATATTTGAACATTTCCGTTTTTTTTCTCGCCTTAGTATATGCCTATTCGCGGCATTCATCATAGTCCAAGAGAACGCCGTCGTGCACAAAGTTGTCACATCTAATGTGAAATATTTTCTACGAGTCCACAAGTGCATAGCTACCTTATCGAATCCGCCCCCATCGATAGAAACGAGGTCTCCAAGATAGACACGACACTTTTCGTGCGCAATCCCTGCTTTTGTATTTGTCTAATGAATATGAATCTAATACTGAATGAATATAATACTAACTTAGGAATTTTTGGAGTGGAGAAGAATCTAGCTTAGGCTTTGCATGGTTTTTTCAGGTTGGTGCTCACGAATGTACTTTGAATCTCCCTTATGGCATTTCTACGCGTTAAACTTTTAAGACGTTGCGAAGTAGGCAACGCTCGTAGTAAGTAGTAAGCGCATCGTACAAATCTAGAACTGTGCTTCGAAATAAATAGGAATCTCTACGAATGTACACTTGAAAATTACATACTACCCTTAAAAGTTACTTATCTTCTCGCTAACGCCACTAGTGGAGTCGTTAGTGGTCCCAAATTCCAAGGACCGTCACGCAATCTCAGTCGATGTTTTATCAGAAAATTCTTCAAGAAGTATGTTTATTAGACAAACTGCTGCTTAAAAGCGTTCGGTGCCAGAATTGATTCTTAATCACACTGCAGACCTACTAATCACGACAATAGTTCTCAAACACTATCAGGGAGCGCTGTTTTATTTTCTGAAACTCATGTCCAAGGAAACTTTCGTTGCGCAGTCTGCAATACAATCTTTCTACCTGACAATACTGACCCTGAAATGGAGCACAGAAGGTAATGATAGTAGCAATAAACTTAGTTTAGCCGTATGTAACCAGAGGCCTTTTGTTTCTTAGCATGACATTATTGCCAAAATTGTGGTGAGAGGAGCGCCTTGGCGATCGGTGTTATCATGACGTACGTGTTTGTAGAGCTGTACAATATACGTCATAATTGTACTCGTCATTAAACTAAACACAGTTATAACAATGTGTTTATTTTATTTGCGAAAAAGTACTGTAATTACAAGGTGTGCCGCGCTAGGACTAAACGCACCAGTACAATGTCAGACCTTAAAGTCATGACCGACCATATACTCCACGCAAGTCTAAAATAATAACTGAAGAGGCGTTCAATGCGAGTTTTTTTAACTTAATCACACTGCAGTCCGAGAACTAACGACAATGTTCAAACACGACCAGAAAGCGGTGTTTTATTTATTTTGTTTATCGTTTCATATATATATATATATATATAGCGGTGTTCTATTTACTTTGTTTATCGTTTTATATATATACACGGACCAAGGATTTTAAATGACACGCGAGTCATTGGGTTTAATCACCCGAAGGCGAAGTGAAATGCAATCGATTGTTATTTGTGGTTGTTCCATGATTAAGCGATAAGCTACTTATGCTTTCTGGCATTTGTAGACTACAAGCGTGATGTTTGAGACCCGAAAGATGGTGACCTTTGCCTAGTCAAGATGAAGCCAGAGGAAACTCTGGTGGATGTCTGAAGTTGTTCTGACGTGCAAATCGATAATCTGATCTGGGTATAGGGGCGAAAGACTAATCGAACCATCTAGTAGCTGGTTCCTTCCGAAGTTTCCCTCAGGATAGCAAGCGTACATTTTTAGTTTCATCCTGTAAAGCGAATGATCAGAGGTATTGGGGCGTATATAGCCTCAACCTATTCTTAAACTTTAATGGGTGTGAGTGTTCTTTTTCAATTGAAGAACGCTGTTAAATAAGTATGCTTAGTGGGCCATTTTTGGTAAGCAGAACTGGCGCTGTGGGTTGAACCTCTTGTTTATATTTATATATATATATATATATATATATATATATATATATATATATATATATATATATATATATATATATATATATATATATACATGCACTTTAAAGACAAAAGCGCGGGCCATGCTGGGCTCGTACAGTACCAGTCCAGTGCTTTATCTCGAAATGGGAAGATAAAGCTGAACAGCTTAACGATATTTTGAAGTCCATCGAGCGACCGGACGGAGAAGAAAGGCGCGCGCTCTTCAGTTGGGTGGCCGAGACGAATGAGAAGGGAGCGGCGTGGGAAGTGCAGCCGCGCCTCAGAGTATCGACTTATGCCCTCAGAAACCAAAATAGCAGAAACTGACTCCGACTTCTACGCGGCACGAGCAATGACTTTAAACGTGTGCAGGCAAACGGCGCCATAGACACGGCATCTTTCTCGCGCAATATGCAGCCGGCGGCACGTTTGTCGCCCGCGGCAGCGAGTTCAAGACTTTTGCCAACTCTGTCTATACGGCGGGAAGTGGATGGTGGTGCGTGCTCCGCTTGGCGTCTCGAATGCAAATGGCCTTAAGTTGCGTAATTCTATTGCGGCGTAGTTTCGGCGATTGTTGGTCTTGACCAGGGCAAGACACACTTTCAGCCCGAGACGCACCGTGACTGACTATTGAGGAAGATAAGGGATCAGTCAAGGGTGACGTACTAAACGAGCAACGTTCCATTGCTGAAGAAAATTGAAGTCATTCCATCAGGCGTTTGGAATCTTTTCTTTTATGGATGCAGGGCCCGGCCAAGCACGTTGTTAAGAATAAAATGCCTAGCACGGTGCCCTGCGCTTCATATACATGACCGAACATGATGGCAGCTAGTCATGGTGATGGCCCGCCGGGGCGTCGCCGGTTCGATATCTGTTTAAGCAACTCTGATTAAAAATAGATTATAAACCATACCGCTGGAACTCAGCGAACTATGCGGTCTTAACGATATCTAGGTTTAGAGAAACCCCTAGATATCTCAATTTGTCCGGTCTTCTCGGTGAGTTGAATATGTTTCACGACAATTTTTAGCCCGTAGGAGACGAAGTGATAGCCTCGAAAAGAACCTCCTTAAATAATTGTTTAATTCCAGGTGGATTAAACGTGCCGCGCAGAAGAGGGTCGTAGGGTTCGTAGGGCGAATAATCCAGCAACTTTTTAAATTCCAGCCTGGAGGAAGAATTTTAATATTGATCCGTGCGGGATTATCGGCATAGAGATGACCGGCTATAGCAAGTGATCATTGCGCATGGCGTTAAAAGTATCGCTGAAGTCGAGCTTAAACATCACCGCCCGTGCATTTAGACGGGATGAATACACGTGTACGTTTTCCTTTATTTTTGGTTGAAAAACAAGGTGACGGTCGCCGATCGCTTCTGATCCGATGCGATCTTTATTCTTGCCGATGCGACCCTGACCCTGCCGAGGTGTTTAGGCAACCAACTTTGGCAGCTATTCTGTGGAAGGCAAAAAACCAAGCGATCTGCCTAAATGAAGTGTTTTCTTCTTAAGCGCGAACAGACGGGTGCGGAAGAGCATTGCACTTAATCTAGACAAATGGCCGAAACAACAGTCTAGGCGAAAGACCTCTCCAGCGGATAATTTGGAGAAGTTTTGCAATGCCATTTGCGAGATTGTCGACCTTGGCCCTTATTGTGGGTAACATGAGACCTTGAAGGACCCTCGGGCGGATGAAATCTGGACCAGATGATGGTCGTTTCAGGAAACTTTTGATAGATGAGCATCGTTGGTGATTTGTGACACGGAGCCATTGGTACAGCTCTGATTAAAAGTCGGCTAGCGTAAGTCATTCGAAGCAGATAAGTCGTCGAGTTGACGAGTGGTTGACTCTCTCCTGAGTGTAATAGCAAGCTTGTTTGATGAGAACACCTTGTTGACAGGCGGCGAGCAGGCGACAGAGACCCGCTAAGCTGCGCACCCGTTACACTTCTCCTTGCTGAACTTGTCGGTTACGTCCAACAGGAGTGCCAAAAAGCCGTGGTGCTGATGTATACGATATCATCGGGGCATAAATACCAGGAAGACCAAAGCCATGAAATTCAGGCGTGGAGGTTGATTGCTTGCAAGAGACGTTATACGTTGCTGCTGCCAACCATTGGGGTTAGTTAAGTCGTTCTCTTGTTCAAAGACAAGTCGTTTTCTCGACAGTGAGGCTCTTCGTGCTTAAGATTGTTCCGGGGCTTATGTAACAGGTCTTAACAGGGTGTGGAACCACCTCACGCTGGCGAATTTTAACCAGCTTGAGAGGTGTTTGTCATTAAATATGAAACGAGTGCTTGCCTATCCGAACAAGAAGCCGATTTGTGTATCTCATGTCAGGCTGTCCACCTATATATATATATATATATATATATATATAAATATATAAATATATATGTTTTTTTTTAACAAGGTATTTATTTAATATATACACATTTTTCCAGCTATATTGTTTCATACATTTACAAATAATTGCAAGAAGTCTATAGTAATTTAAACCTACTACAGCTATCATTGTGTTCGTAAAAAATTGCAGCCGGAATATATATATATATATATACTTTGCAAGGAACCTTGAGGATATACCGCTCGCACCGGGTCCATAAGAGCGGGGGCTACCATCAAGCAAGGACACGGACAACCGACTCTTAACTTCACGTGACACCTTTTTACCATCATTTTTATTAAGGCGAGCACTGCCGAGTGTGCAAACGTATTGTAAATGATTAATAAATCATCACAATATTTTCTATATATATATATATATATATATATATATATATATATATATATATATATATATATATATATATATACATAAGTACCTCCTACATGAAAAAAACATATCAATTTTGAGTGGTTTAAGGTACAATGCTCACAGTTTATTCGTTCTAAGTACAGTCTAGGCGAACAACTATGATCTATGTGTTTGCTGCGTAATGGCCCCAAGGCGTCCCGGCGCTGAAGCGTCAACGTTGTGGCACTCATTCGTTAATGGCCGTGCCATCATGAATTCCTACGTTTGGCGGTATTATTTGATGGACGTAGGTAATGTTCGTTAACTAGCTATAATGATATGTGATGAATGAGTCTCGAGTAGTTTGGTCAAATCTCAATCAGTGATGGCGGCGACTGGTCTCTGGCGTTCGTCAATATTGGCGTCGACCCGAGAGATAGCATGCACCGGCTAGTAAAAAGCGGGCGTCCAGCAATAGAAGAATGATGATGAGAATGATGATGCTGCTAAATGAGCCTTTAAACTAACTAAATTTAATTAATTAACCAAACCAAGGTTATGGGCCTTAATGTAAACCAATTGCTGAAACGGTAGGAGACTTCCGTTTATGCGTTGATCCTGCCAACGTGCGGCGTGCCAGTGAAAAGGAAGCGATCTTCCAACGGTCGACCTATCTGAGAGGTCAGTGGGGCGGGGACGGAGGGAGAAATGTAGGGAAAGTAACTAAAAATCATAAGTCTCTTATACGTTATCATAATAAAAAAAAGATTATTTTATCCTTTTCTGTGCGGGAAGCTATTGCTGTTCGCGCTCGGCGAGAACAATACAGCGGAAAACGCAGCACTTAATACTCGTTGACAATTAAAACAATTCTAGACTAGACACGATTTTGCATGTCAGAACAGTGATACGCCTGCGGTTGACGCCTGACGAAGTGATCGGAACGGCAGTAATAGGAAAATACTTCATAATGCTTGTATGACCGCAATCATCTTGGTGTCGGTCTAATGCAGAGTTAGCTCTCTTGCGATGATTACTACCACTCTGGTATGCTGTGCATTCCTACGGCCTTCGCCACATGGATGCATGCTCTAAGCTTCAGGTCACAAGGCCCAGCATGGCGTCACAAGCGCGGCTTCAGCGACTTCATCGTTAGCTATGAGCATAATGCCACGTTACCTTAATCCTTGACCACCACCATATGCAATATAGTATAAATCAACTCCGTCGCGATCATTCGTCATTGCCAATTACACTGCTATAGGTTACTACGGCTTCCACCGTGACATTTCCACTATCTTCCAGAGTGCTGTGAACATATATCCATCTCGCGCATCTAGCTGTAGCGCATACAATGGTGCGCATTATCACTCCGATGATAGCGTCAGTGGGTGAGCCTACCACGGGTGGTGAGCAACGTGAACGGGTCCAGCCGATTTAGCATGCACTACCTTGGCCGGGAACGCAACACCACCCAGACCGTGTGGGCCGGATTTAATCAGAGGCGCAACAGCCGGTCCGTGATGCACCGGACCCACGTGACCGAGGTATTTTCCTAAAAAAAAAAAACACACATATTATAAGTGTGGCGTATGTATTGCGCAAGGACAACACACACACTTCGCTTGAATATATCGTATTTTCTGGGCTGCCTCATAGGTACTACCCTAACGTTGACGATATTTAAAAGTATACTTAGGGGAGGCGGTAGTGACATTTCACGTGGACGTGCACAAGTTAAACCAAGCACCAAAACAAGTTCTAGGCAACTTGTAAGGAATTCCTTTGCGAGAAAAATGCACACACATTTCGCACGTTGACACGTTATCCGTCCTCATTCTCCTCAAAGCTGAGCGGGCCTAAGAACTAATCAGCGACATCTCGCTTACACGATTGTGCAAGCAGACATTCTCTTTACTTGTGGTTAGAAGATAGGCTAGAAAATAATGGGTGGTCTATTGTAATATTGCGGATAAATCTATGTAATCTACTACTGTATAATCGCTCGATGAACACGAACCTCCGTGGGAAACCTTCTGCACGTGGTGAACCGTCGACACGAGGTAGCTGGGTCCAGCTACAGCGTGGGCGCCTCCCAAGTTGAGGCTGGCATGGGTCAGTCCAACGCCTCCGCCAAGCGGTCCCCCGACCGGAGCGATAGGAGCTGCGATGACCTTATGACTGATTGCTGGCGCGTGATGGACCGGTAGGGTGCCGGGAAGAACTCAGTGCCCAGAACGAAGTGCTCCTGGGCACCCTTCACGGCCACCGGGCCAAGATGGAAGCCCCATGCACTACTCCTCGCCCTAGAACGAAACGCATATGTCTATTTATGCATCTGTATCTGCACGTACAACTTCGCGTGTAAGCGCGCGCATATTCTTCTGGTACCTACTGCTTTGAACGTACTGCTCTCCTCTGATAGGAAAACCTTCGTGAGCATGCAGGTAGGAGAGCAAGATCTCTCAAGTTGGAAGTATTGTATATATATATATATACATATATCAATTTTAAACTAGCAACAACCTTGAAAGCAAGCGGTGCACCAACACCTCCGTGCAATCCTCCGTGGAATCCTCCGTGCAATCCTCCGTGCAGGTCTCCGGCAAAGGCGGGTGCCACCATGTAAGCATACGAGCACAACGCGATAGCCGCAAACGCCTTCATGTTGTTTGTTGGTTGCAGGACAGACTGTACAAGCAAAGCACAAAGATTCGAACTTTGCCGCGAGATCCTCAGCGAGTTACAACGAGTTTACACGAGTTGATGTTGGCTGGTAGTGGTGGTGATGGTGAGGCGGCGGTGGGGTTATGCTGTGAGGCGATCCGCTAGATCTAATAACCAATGCTGTGGAATGTGTTGTCATTACCCCACATTGTTCGACCTTTATATCTGGATGACTAGCGAATTGGGCTAGGCAAAGCGTTGTCGCTGCGTGGACGGCAACGTCGGCTGCAGCGGCGGCAGCAGCAGCAGCGGGATTTGTGTGTCACTGCTTGTAGCAGCAGACGACACCCGTTGTTCGGGACCCCCGGGACATGGGTAGAAAGCAGCACACGCAGGAGTGGGTAAGTAACCCATTCCACCATCGTGACGACCGATCAATCCGCTGTTGTTTTCAGCGCTTTCGTTTGGTGGCGATGACACAGTGACACACCGGAATACGTGCAACGTCACCATCCCGGCTATACCGTCGTTGTCGCGTTCTTCTACTTTTACGCGAGACTGTCTACGTGGGGGGTCGAGGCGGGGGGCGGAGTGATGGAAGGGGTATAATGGGGAGGTGATGGGGAATGGGGGTATAATGGGAAGTGATGGGGAATGGGGTATAATGGGAGGGGATGGG
>QVRM01006505.1:0-24194 GCA_003439945.1 Dermanyssus gallinae | reverse complement strand
ACTCGTTCGAGTAGAGCCACTTGCCTGACTTAGCTGAGCATCTGAGTGTACAACGTTGATCGAGCCGGAAACATTGACCTCGACGGTCAACCCCCGTCAACCCCCAGAGCGGCAGTTCGTGTGTTCTCCTGTTGGCTAGCTACCGCGCGACAGCAGCGTGCTTTGTTCAGTGCATTGTCATCTGTGATGATGAACTTTCTCGCGTCGTCTAAAGGATTCAACCACCATTTCTTGTTAATAGCTGGCCTGAGTGCTATTATTATGAGAAAACTCTCGCCCCCTGAGAAGGCATTGATTAGTAGTAGTACAGCCGTTCTACTTATGCACTGACTCAGCCACCCGTGGAACAACGTGGTTAGCTAGTTAAAAAGAGTTTCTTCGTTCTCATGTCGAGTGGGTGTCCGAGATGATGCCCGGACGTATAGATGCCCGGACATGCATAAATGATTCCGCGCAACAAGCATCGCAGACAATTTGTGATGTGACGAAATTATTCTGCAAAAGTTGAGAAGCCGTTCCATCAACGGAGCTATATCGTTTCCCGGTCTGTGTGGCCTCCGATCGAAGACCCATCCTCAAATTTGTATTGGGGCCGAGTATTTGTCGTGCGCGGAGCGTGAGCCGCTGTATAGAAGCCAATTTGATACTGTCGGGGTCAATAAGCCGTTGTTTAGTTGTTTTCCCAGACACGTGCGGCTGAAATTTTGCGGCATACTCCCAACGGCAACACCAGTAATAATTAGCGACGGAAAAAGAGGGCCTTCTGTAAATGCTCTTAGCATCCGCCCAGTGCAGGCTAAAGAATGGTTAGCCACAGAACGATGCGCTCACGGTGCATAGTATGAACAGCCAAAAAAAAGTTTTGCACAGGCACATGGATTATTGGCAAAAACGTTAGGGCCTCGCGCTACGTGACAAGGTCTTTTGCACGTCTGGAGCTAGCAAACGCATACCAAAGGCCATCAGCACTTGCGAACTTACGACACAGTCGTTTTTTGACCCGGTCGAGAACGCATTACATGAAGGACATCTTTCTAACCATGGACAAGCGGCGATATTCAGTGATCGAGACGCCAAGCAACCTTTTTGCCCAACTAAAGCGCCGACTTTCGGTCGGGCCTCGAAGTAACTCGCACAGTAAGTATGGTGTTGTTACACTTAGAGACGTTTGTGCTTCCCCTCTCTGATTTATTTTGGTATCTTCTATATTTTTGCTATACTTAAAAGGCACGCCGCATATCTGAGTATGTCGTCGCATCTGAGCTGTACAGCTATACAGTTGTACGTATAGACCCAGTCTAAGACTACGCAGTTGAATCGATTTGTGGGCTTACTAATTACTATCTGTGCCTACTGATTGCTATTGCCGAGAAACAGCCATTACTGTGCATACTTGATGCACAATATAATTTGCGGCTCTGTCCTGTTACTCGATTATGTCGCTGTTCGATATCTAGCCGTCGGGGTCAGGACTATATCATAGTTTGCTCCATTGTGCTGCATTAAATGCGCCGGCACAAATGTATTACTTTTAGATTTTAAACGAGCTTAAACTATTGCTCTCTGGCCTCATCGGGAGTAAAGTAAATGATCTTATATGAAAATACGATAACGATGTTTGTATATATATATAATATATATATATATGGGAGTTCAAATCAAACGGTACAAAACGGCGCTGTGGGTGTAATTGAATGCAATCGAAGTCTTTATTCAAAACCAGAACCTGAGCGCAAGTATTCCACTGTCTCGCGGGCCGAATGATTCCCTGTTGCCAGAATTTCTGTGAATTGCTGTGACAAGTACCAGTCCCCCACTGTGTCCGTCAGTTCGTCGACCGAAATGAAGCGCCTTCCCCTCTTGAGATGTTTTTACGGATTAAACTGATGGAACTTGTATGGCGACATGTTCGGGCTGTAGGCCACCAGCTTTGCCAGTGACGATTCGCGTCGTCGAAAATACGCAGTCTTCATGATACCGAAACAGGTGTTGCAGTGCCTAGAGCTAGCCACCGCAATACGTGGTTCCTTTTCCGGCTTGCTGAGCCTCTTAGGAACGCACTGTGCCGCCGGGGCTTAAATCGCCCCTCGAACACTCCCGAGCTTGACCAAAACGAACACTCCACTTTCTCATTGACTTGTCCGACACACAGTCTACCCCGTATACGACCCCGTTTATGAATATCAACCGGTTGAACACCCCCCGCAATTAGAAATCTGACAGCAGTTCGCTGCTCATCGAATTTGCATAGAAACGCCATGATTATCCTCACATGCACTGCCGCGTCAATTCGACGGACACAGAACTGCCTGCTTCTCTCTTCCGTCATGCGCACAACCACACGGACACTCGTCTATTGGTGTTCCTAGATGTCTTACTATGTTACTCGAAAGCGGCACATTCACATTTCAGCCGGTTAGTTGTTGCGGTATTTCGGACCTTTCATTTGAACCGCCCTTATAAATGAACTGAAGAATACCGCGAAGATACGTATAGACGACTGACACTTTGAGATATCTTTCATACTTGCCAGTCTCCTCGATAGCGCATGTGTCGGAAAACAGGTTGGCAGACTGCTGTTGACCGAATCCAATTATTGAATCAATCCCTGCTGTTATCGGCTCGAATGAATGCCGTTATCCGTTAGGATTCCCAACGTCTACCTCTTAGTTGACGTGGGCAGATGCTAATCCTGCAGATCGTATATGATACCTTTTATAGCCACGCAACTTGGGGTTAGCATATATGAGACTTTTGATAATTAAATTATGTGTCACAATTTTGGCTTCCTTAGGTATATTTAGGTATAATTAGGTAGAAACATGCGAGATACGTGTGTCTACACACAATATTTCATTCCTTTGACAATGATGCTTGGATGTATCAGTGCAAAACCGTACACGGGCATTAGCCTTACGGAAAAACAAATGAAGTTATGGTCATCGCACATGTTATTAATAAAACGCACTTATATAAAAAAAAAATATGTAGTCCATGTCTGAGATTGTCGCTCGTTCAGTTAACAAACACCTACGTCGAAGTCTCACGCTATGTCACTGCGCAATCCGCTATACAAAGTATGTACTCTCGACTCGAATATTTAAACCTTAAGTGACAACAAGTAAATTAAAGTAAATGAATCGTTATGAGAGTTCAGCGCGTTAGAGTAACGAAGATAGAAGCCGTCAGTGCATTTCGATTATGCTAGACAATTTCATTTAGTAGTGAGCATGCAAAATATGCCGAATCCTGCAGCGTCTTTAATAATTCATCACTATAGTATCTAATTAATAATTATAAGGAGTACATTGCACTCAGGTCTCGAATCGGTACTGATCGACTGTTAGCACTACGCTTGCTTTAGTTAAGCGAAGCGTGATTTAGATTTACTACCGAAGCGCCACGGAAAAAATGTTTGCTTTTAGTCAAGCTACACGTTGCATCAATATAGAGCTTCTGTTTCTTTGCAGAGATGGGCGGGGCCGGTGCAACGGCAGGCACCCCGACAGCGAGTGGCAACCGAGGGAAGCGCGGGTTCGAGATCGCAGCCGGAATCGCCGGTCAAGCAGTCATTTATTGCAGACTCTCGACAACCGCTGGCTTTCTCCGCAGGATGCGGGCTTAATGGAGCACTGCAAAAAGCTGCATAAAGAAGTCGTTTCACTACAGGACCAGCTTTACCAGACAAGCCAAAAGCTCGAGGCGCTAACGGTTCGCTACCAGGAGAAGAAGATTAAGCTTCAGGAACGCATACACACTCTCCGGTAGGTTGTTGTGATCTCAATGATCAGTCCTGATCTTAGGTCCACTGTTAGCAATGACTAAGAAATCGCTAGTGTGGCCACGATCCAATTACTACCACTACTCGAATGATTATTAGACTTTGATTACCATTGAACGCAAGTAAAAGAGTCTTCAAGCTCTCTAATATACTATTTACCGCAAATAAAAGGCTCTTCAAGCTCTGAACTCTCATCGATAAGTAGGCCAGGTCAGGCGACTAGCTCCTCGCCAAGCCCAGTCTTAATATGAATAACTGACGCACGCGGCTAGTCATAGAATTTCAGGTAGATTTTGCGTCCTAGTGTTTCAAACGAATGTCTCGCTCGAAACCGCTCGTTCACAGGCCAAACTCGAATATTCGAGAGTATTATTAGCACGATATGCGTATGTTCATTAGGATGACGCAATCGTTGCAACATTAAAACCCGGTGCGTGAATATGAGAACAATAGCAAGAGAGAGAGACAGAAACAAATGGCAGCGGTTGTAACAGCGTAGGCTGTGCCATATACATATATATATATATATATATGTATATATATATATATATATATATATATATATATATATATATATATATGTATATATATATATATATATATATATATATATATATATATATATATATATATATATATATGTATATATATATATATATATATATAAGTGTATTGGCTAGACCAGTACGTCACGCACTAGCCAGGCACGCGCCTGGCCAGTGTGTGACGTAGTAGTCCAGGCAATAGCATCCTGCCATTATTGATTATCGAGCGAAATGTGTGTCTGCTTAGCTAGCCTTTGCTAAAATGCTCAAGTATAGATCTGTGTTGCATGTCCGCTTAAATATCCACTTAATAGAGAACCACATCCAGGAGCCATCGGAACGTAGAGCTATATTGAGTAGCCGCCATAATACGCTTTGTAGGCAATGAAGCACACAGTATACGATGATTAGATTAACATCATCGTTACGATTTATGAGAATTGTTTGCCCAAAGTTTAGGCGTCTTGCATCGGACGTTCTCGCGCAATCTTCTTAACATTTCCCGGTAGTATTTCCTATTGACCGTATAATCAGGTGGAAAACATGCGTGGCAGATGACTCTCTCTCTCTATATATATACAGCTAGTTTTTAACTACGACCTTATTAAGGTGTGAAATAATCTATATATATATATCACATGCAAGTTAACAAAATAATATTTATTCATTACTCTATAGGGAGCAACATCGAGTGGAGGTTGCCCTACTTGGAGAGCGAATCGATAGGCTCCAACTCGAGCTCAAAGGACTTCACGATGAAAAAAAGAAGCTACTGAAAAGGTATCGTCGCAATTTGCCTAATCTACATTGCCTTATTCTTTTTTTTTCCGAACCTACTCTCGTTTATAGGGAACTAGTCCTACTATAGTCCCGCTTGTGATGTATGTACATCAGGAATTTCAATAACTTAAAAAAAAGTGTTTCCTTGTAAATTGATGTTTAGAACTTCGCTTATTTCGATTCCCATCTGTATCGCATAGAGTGCTGCCTGTGGGTGCATCCCTATATGTCGTGGACAAATGCTTCTTCTTCACTGTTAACATTAGTAGATATCTTCATGAACTTGCCGGCTTCTAGAGTGTCAATATTATTATGATCAGCCTGCATTACACCGGGGGTGTCTCCGTTACTAGGAGTGATTTGTTTCGATCCTGGGGTTAACCGAATCGGTACAAGCTCAAATTTTAATGTTTCAGCGCTAGGCCCTGTTTTAAAATTGTAGTACTGTAGAAATAAAGTCTGCTGCTACCAGATTAGCTGGCCCTCCTAACGTAAGGGGAAGGCTAGCTCCTCCTTAACGCCAATTTAAGTGCCATATGTGAAATTGCATGTGTGACCGTAAAAATCAATCAGAAATCAGTGACATCCGAAATACGGCGGGCAGATCCAGCCACACAGAGCTTTCAGTTCAGCTTGACTAACAGGTGAAAGTCATCATTTCCGATGTTGCCATATTGTTATCCTTGCAGTTTATTAGAACGCGAAGGTGGATTGGTGACGCGCGCTCCAGACGCCCCTCCAAAAGACCATATAAAGGACATAAAGGATGACGATGAACGACGGGTCGTTGAAGCGGCACAACCTACGCGGCTATGAGAGAATGCTTGCACAGGCACGCCGTTCATGAGACTAAACCACGCATCGGCGATACTGACACAGAATTAAAAATTGACTTAGAAAGGGCGAAGATAAATTAATTTGTTATTGTTGTTGCTGCTGCTGCCGCCGTTTTTATTCGCCGAAACAATATAATCTATCACATTCGGCTACTGTTGTTGCTGCGAGGCGCAAATGATGAGGCGTTAATTTTGTTGCTACAATCATTTAGGTCTGATCTTCGGCTTTATAGAAGCTATTCGAGACTGTGAAAGCGTACAACTACGGCGCTTTACACAATACTAAACTTGGCAGAACACTTTAGTTACAAAGCAGCTTTGGTTTTCGCGCTGTTTTAGAATACGAGTTGGTTTGAAGTACTCTGCCATTACACGAACTCATAACGGGGTGTAAACAATTGTTCCCTAGAGAACGTGACGACGAACTATGTCAATTTGCACGTTGAATAAAAACAAAAACCTAGTAAAAGTAAAAACGGCAGTGGCTGAAGCGTGCAACCTCAAAGCAGTAGAAAATAATTGTCACGATAGTAAGCGTGTGAGCCCTTGACCTCACAAGTTCTGAATCTTGCTATCCTGCAAATCAGCAACATTTATGAGCATCAAAAAGACACACAACAATCACTGTAATAAAGCAACAGCAACAATAGCAAACACATTACTGCGAAGCAGCAGCAACAATAGTAAATTTATTACTGCAAATCAGCAGCGGCAGCAACAACAGCACCATTCGGCAAAGACAAACCAATTTTGCATACTAACTGCGCTAGCACTTGAAGAAGAATTTGAGAGAAGAAGAAACTTAGATGAAAGCGGGAGCCGATAGTGCGTATTGTAAATACGAGTAAAGCAAATGCCAAACGTGTAGGGGGAGTAGCGGGTATGATCGACCAGCAACGGCGCCAGTAACAGCAGTGGTACTGTTAAATGTACCATTTGACTACGAGAGGTACTTGATTGCAAGTGTACTTCGGTTAAAGCCAGCATTGTAGCGGGGTTGTGGAAAGCTGCTTGCTAAAGAGAGGCGCTATTTTGGTTGGCCAACCGTGTCACACCACCGATTCGCTTGTGGCGTGAAGTAACGCGATCCACTGCGGTCATGGAGGACGGTGTGCACAATTATTCCCGGCGAGGGAAAACAGTGCGATTTCGCTGCGTCGAGTATGAGCGTGTGTGTATATGTTACAGACTTTTGCAGGTGTGAATGGTGACCATGCAATCATGAAGCAGCAGCAAAGTTTTAGTGCTATTATTTTCACTGTTTCTAATCGATAATGAGTAGTCTTACTGTGAACTACTACCACGATGTCGAAAGTCTTGACAAGGTGCCATACAACCGTCCATGTCCTCAACCCAATACTTCCAATGATGTTTGTGTCAATTGATTGACAGCAGCAGCAGCAGTACCAGTTCTGTAGGAATGATGGCGTGATGCTGATAATCGTCGTCGTCATCGTCTCCTACGAGACTCAATAAACAAGACTAGCGTTTCTAATTTAATTTAAAGCGAAATGCCTAGGTCTGTCGTGCCAACGCACAGTGTAGACGTCGCGTGACACTTAAATAGTTACCTGCCAATCTGTCTTCTCAGTAGAACCACCTGTACGATCTGCAGTCGGACGTTCGGACGGAGTTTAGATGAAGCCATTCAGTTCTCATGCCGCGATGAAAGCAATGCCAGCAAGAATAGAAATCGTCGTTTTCAGTATCAATGATACACCTGGCACAAGAGCCATACGGCGTGCGTATGGCTCATCTCGTATTGGCCTGGCAGCCGAAATAGTTTAAGGATACTTCTACTATTATTGCTGCCCTACTGTGTAAATTAATGCGCTTGTCACCAACAAAGGTAGACAGACAAATGAACTGTACTCGTGACGAGTGCAACCACAGCTAGCGACAGAGGCAAATAAGGGCGCGTCTCCATGAGACGGGGAGTTTTTCTTCATCCAAACGATGTTCCTGGCGCTCTGTGCAACCATCAACAAAGTCATTGTACTGGGTCGACAAAGTCGTAAGTTGCTAGAAGTCGGCGATACAGGTTGAAGGTGCCTACAGACCTCCAACGAATAGTCTTCGTCCGAGCCATGTAGGCTACAATGCTACAATATTATAATTTATTACTATTAATACTCCTAGCATTGTTACATTATTATCCTACGCAGGATAAAGCCGTCCACCGGAAGAAAGCATCTGTTCAGAGAATGACCAGCCGGTCAGTATTGAATTGAGAAGCGTATTAGTGACCTAACGGGCACGAAATACGTAAACATCGGAGTGTGAGCGGTTACTGCCAACAAGTTGTGACTGCATCTGCTTTACCGTTTTAAGTACGTTTCTACGATGCTATCACGTATTTGGCTATCAATTGGCCTAGAGAAACTAGTTCACACAATGGACAACTAATCTTAAAAGCACCCATATTGGGATCTTTGTATGCAGATAATCCCACGTCGAGGTTAAACAAAAATAACACGGAACAGCGATGCATTTTAACGAACTTTCTAGAACAGTATCTACCGACTGGACAAACTGTAGTGCCCAATACACTATTTAATTACTGCACACTGCGAAAACCAATGCAAAATTATAATGTAAGTCATTAAGCAAGCAGGACGGTCGTGTACACCTTACCTTAATCAACTTCCAGACCCAACAGCCGTTTATATTACGCATTAAAGAAGAAACAACATCAAAGCAACGTAATAAACTGACACATCTTCATCATCAACATCATACATCCAAACGTATTTATTATAGATAATATGCTTGATATGGTTTTAAATAGATTAAAGTAACTTCACAAATAGAGCAATGTCACAGCTTTTTGCCAAAATATTCAAGCCAACTCATAACGTTTCCCAACAACAGCACGATTATTCCAAGTAAACTCAATGTGTCGTAACAACTCAGCATGACTCAATACAATTTGTGCTACATCGTATGTACAATGAGTCCTCAATATTTACACCCTATGTAAGCGGCGTCACACAGCCGGCTTTGCTCTAAATTGGTGTGCTTTATAGGCCGCCCCAATAAATAAAAAAACATATATATATATATATATATATATATATAGTTTACTTGGCCCAATAACTAGATTGACCCGAAACCGCGACTCCCAGTGCTAGAGTCGCGTGTCCCACACCGTCCCATCGTGAACTATAATTGAGATATATATACATATAGCAGGTCGGAATATATTCTTCTCTTAATTAGTTTTACATATCTGGGTATAGAAACAGCAACGATATGAGCTGTGTTTAGGCCAATCCGCAGGCACGGAACTATACAGTAGGCTCTTCTAGGTTTTCATCATCAAACTTATCGTGAATTTCCTCGTCGTGAAGGTCGCCAGATTCGTCAAGTTGACCGCATCTAACGAGCGACAGGTCTGCTGCTTTCGAGGAGATGGAAATTACTTCCTCTCGAGGTACCTGCGAAGCCCCGCGCTGCCGTTCTGCTGTCTTCTTCATATCCTCAGCTAAATAGTCTCTACAAGTAGCAATCAATGTAAATCAAATGAAAATCATTGGCATTAATGCATGGCACCTCTTTCAAATGAAGATCACCTTAATTAATACATGGCATAACTTTCGTAAGTAAGTCCAGTAAAGAAAAATACACGCGGTTGAAACCTCCCAGCTTCTATGTATGAGTATGACTTCAATCGACATCATATTGGCCATTTTCTCAAAGTTTGTTAAAGAGGGTTATAGGCATAATCGAACTCACTTCACCCAAGCGTAGCTGGCACGAAGTGGCACCTCGTGTGTACGTTTAACTAGGCCATACCATGCTTATAATAGACTTGCATGTATCTGGGCTTTCTCCGAGAAATATGGCAGAAAAAGCAATAGATTCACAAGTATAAATATATACTTGTTAAATTATAGCTATATATATAAACATACAGGGTCTATCATAACCGTATGTACTAATCATCGTTCAGGAAGTTCATATTCGAACAGATCAGGTGATGATAGCCATGATCTATGTATCTGGTATAGACGTGGCGAGTGCCACATAAAAGACCAGACCAGAGATAAGAGGCACTGAAAACATCACACTGTTTCACGAGCCGAAGGACCCCAAAGGTCCTGCAGCTGTGACTTAAACTTGGCCAGAACACTTTGTGTTACCCAAGAGACGTCTGGACGCACGTTATCGTGAAGCAGAGTCACTTCCTCCGTAAACAGCCCATGTTCTTTGTTCTTGATGAAGTTACGTCGGCTACGGAATATCTCACAGTACATGTCACTGTTAATGGTCTTTTCGATGAGTATCAGACCTCGGGCTCTAAAAAATACGGTAAACACCATCTTGCTTTCTAAGGGTACAACTTTGAATTTTTTTATGAAAGGTGACGACACATGCTTCCATTGCGTGCTGTCCCGCGTTGCCTCTGGCTCAAAGTGATAGCACAAACTATGGTCACCGGTGACACTCCGCTTCAAACAAGCGGGGTCTTTATGACACCAGAACAAATGTTGCAGAGCTAGCCCCACACGCTTTATAGTTTCCTTTGCGGTTCGCTAACTTCCTTCAGAACCCATCGCGCGCACACCTTCCAGTAACGCATCGTGCAAAATGGTCTTCCTGTTCGAACGCTGGCCCCGATCACCAGGTCTCACCAGGTCGACCATCTTGTCGATGAGTTCGACCGTAGTTACAGTATTTGCCTGACCTGATCTCGGGTCATCACTCAAACATTCCCGGCCTTCCCGAAAACGGGCACTCCAGTCTCCACTGATTTGTCGAACACACAGGGTTCCCGCACACGGCCGCCATCCGGCAATGAATATCGGTCGGTTGCACACTTTCCGCACCTCGCTGCTTCTCAGTCGTCAAATTATGCAATAGGAACTCCACGATGTCCTCGCACGCACTGCAACTTCAACTTGACGGGACACACAACTGTCGGTCACAGTTGACGCAACCACGCCAGACACTCCATTGGCATCCCTAGATGTCTCACAACGTTACCCCCCCCCCCCCCAAACCGTATACTCAAACTTCAAGGTTCCGCCGCGGAAGGAAATACGCAGACCACGATGCACTCCACCTAACATCAGATCCGATAGAATAAGTATAATAGTTTTGGTACCTGGCACTAGTATTCCCAACACATGTCGAGCCCGATGGCGTGGTGCATTCGCCTGCGCCTCGCGACCGGAGGAGACACATAAATGCGCGGGTTTGAGCCCCATCGTTGCACATTTGTATTTATGGGGGTCCGTCTACGAATCAATGCGAAGAGCAAACTCGTAGACGTAAAATCTTGGCTAAGGTTCAGCCCGAAAAATGTAAGTATTTCCAAACATAATTACGGTTAAAAGCGTTCGGAATAAATGTGGCCCTGCCCAGGTTGGAAAATCTCGGCTTTGTATGCACTGTGAACGGAGGATGGGGAGTCCAAGCTTCGGAGTCCTCAGTTTAGAAAAACCGGCAGTGTCTCGTTCGCGCATCTTTCCAGCTGTTCCAGTGTTCGGATTTGGACGAGGATTGAGGTGAGGTTATTGGCAAAGACAACAAGGTCAATCCCGGGGTGGAGGTGGCCCAGCCGCAGGACATCGGCCGCACTACAAATGATACCGTCGAAGGCTTCCGTATCTTTTTTTTTTAAGATTTCCCGTAAGGCAATTGCCCGTGTACGGATTTTTCATGTCATGGCTAAGTTTATTCCACTCCGGCATTTACCTTGTCTAAATTGGAAACCATGCAAACCAATTTAAGAGTGGCCGGTCTGGGTCTCGAACCCAGTCCTTCCGAATTCAAGGCAAAGGCTTTGCCACAAGCCACCTTGCTCGGTATCTTCCCTTCATGTATTAACGAATCGTAAACCTATGTAAGGCCAATTTTTAATAAATATGTAATACCTTTACCCAGTACTTTTTTCACACTAGCTTACACACGGTTCGCATACAGGTTTGCTAGAAATCTTCATGTGCTAGAAATCTGCATTTGTACCCAAATTCACTTTTTTTCGTGCAGAGAAGATTCTGCGATCCTGGAAATAACTGAATATGCTCCGCTGGTCATTGTCTGTTCGGTGATATTAAAGAAGCAGTAAACAAACTCACCGTATGTGGCCAATAGTCCCTGGCAGACACCATCCGTCTTGGTCGCTCCATATTTCTGATCCATCATTCCTAGTTAGTGTACAACAACATCAAAACAAACATGACACAAGTATCAAAACCTGCAACAAAGAGCTAAACAGTAACATGATCACCACCATCACCACCACCGCCACCACCGACAACAACAATGATCCTTCCACACATAACAATAGTCATAATCCTATGACTATTGTTATGTGTGGAATAATAAAATTGTCGTTTATTATTCCACACACAACAATAGTAGCTAGAAAGTAGAGCTTCTAGCTCAGCGTTTCCATCCTCTACAACAGACATTCCAGGGGACATCTCAAACAACGCATCATCATCATCATCATCAGCATTCGCGCTACCTGTGGATGAGTTCCTGGACACTGTCCAGGCCGATGTCACGCAGATGGTAGAGTAGCTGCCGGGTGTGCGGCAGTCGACCGGGTATGTATCGGCAACGAAGCGTTCGAATCGTTCGTTCGCGCGACTCTCGGCTTTCGCCTGATTCATCTCGCCAGCTTCGCTTTTTTCGGTAGCCCGACGGTGCAATCTGCACAGGTGCCACGTGCCCGCCACGTACCGTGGGCGCCTCCCAACTGCCAGCGCCCCCAACGCTGGTGGTGCTGCCGGTAGCCGATGAAATGTTTGCGGTGGTTGTTGTTGCTGTTGTTGCTGTGGTCGTCGCCGCTGCGGTCGTCGTCGTTGTTGTTGTTGTAGTTGTTGCTGCTGCTGGTGATGCCGACGTTCCTGCAGCTGCCAAGGATGTCGATTTTGCTCGCCTGCCGTACACCGATGCTGAAGCCTTCACACGACAATCTAGTGTCTGGAGGACCTTCACCGAACGGTCGGTTCGCGGGTCAAAACCGTACCGCACCTATACAGCAACACAAACGAAACGACAACCACTTTAGAACAGAGAGTTTCGATGTAGAAGTTTTATTAGTCATTTCTTGGTTTACGAATATACATCATAGACATCATTGAGACACCGGGATTGCTCTTTCACAACGTTGAAGGTGATATATATACACGGGCGGCCACAAAGTTAACATATACACTCCGGCGAGAACAAGAGAGTATTCTGCACTACACCTTTAGCAGTTTACTTAGAAAAATGATGTAATATGAATTGATGAATAAATTATATTCTATTTGCATTGGTTGAAGGGGAGGGGGGGGTGAAGTTGTTACACCGACTGGGCGGAGCATTGTGCTAGAACACTGCTGGCTTCACGGCGCAAAAATATAAGAAGATTTTAAGTTATGCATTTCGACATTTTTAGCTACCTTTTATGTTCTGTATGAGCGATTTCCTTACCTTTAATCGTATTTGGTCATATGTCAAAGAAGCGATGAAAATGACTGACAGTTAGAACATTCGATTATGGATAGCGTCGTAAAAGTTTGACATGCTAAGAAATCAGAAGTTGAGAAGTTTTGCATGCCACCCTAATTTATGGAACTCCACCAGTATTTTCTCATGTGCCCTGAACATCATTCAGAAAGTTGACGTTTTTCTTTTAATGTAGCACCAAGGCTTGCGTTTCTAAATCTCGAATAATACCGAAAGTGGAAAATAATTGAGCTTCTTACATAGTCAGCACCCAATATTATTGACCACATTTTAGGGCGACAGAATTGTGAGTAGAGAATCATGGAATCCTTCTTTGCACCAACAGGCACGGCAACGGTTTGCTTTTTCATGTAAATTTCCATGTGCATTCGGCTTCAACTTTGAGGTTCTCCACGCCCACACAAAGTCATTTCTCAGTCAGATAGTACGTATTAACTTACGTTTTAATGTATAAACCAGACACAACAGAGGCAATGTGCATCTTTCTTGAAAAACTCCAATTGAAGCTAGAAAAAGTTCATTAGTAGCACATCACCAATTCGAGCTTGAAGGCATCTACCATGTCGGTAGATATGTAGATGTACGAATGTGCTATCTGTTTAGTAGAAAGCACGATGAATAGCAAACACCAACGACCAATGAGCATACGAAACCATCAGCGCGCAATGGAAACAACCAACTAAGGTAACTTAGCTTACCCAACAGAGACGAAACGGGCCCTGATTGACACAGTAGGCCAGTCCAATAATAACCGTCTTCAGGTGTCCTCGATCAATGCCAAGCTCGTATGCTAACGCGCTTTTTGTCCATACCGGCCGTCGTTTGAACGCATCCGTCACCCGCGCACGCAGAGCTTCATCCACGGCCATAAATTGCTCTAGAGCCTAACGCCACGCAAAACGCGCCACAAGTTTAAACGGTTAAGCAAAGAGAGCTTATGAAGAGGTGTGAACCTCTGTACAAATGTAAACCACTCATGAGAATAATAAATCTTATCTATCTATCTATATATCTAGTTGTATCACGCCATTGTTGAGCTTCGGATATTGATGATTTACGAATTACGATCTTTATGGTATCTGTGTACATAATAGACTAATAATAATAAAAGCTATAATGTAAAACAAAGCGGCTATTCCTCCACGGGTTCGCTTAATCATCTAGAAAGCAGATAGAAGCGCAACTTATAAATACCAAATCATACTGAAATAGCTGGAACTGGAACCACTCAGTACAAGAAACTCAATTTAGAGTCATTAATAACTCAATCAACTAGTTATCAAAATCAATGAAAAATCTAGTTTATAAGTTCACTGTTCACACAAATAAATACCTAATGGCGTCCAGTCTTTATCCAACATTAATCACTTGTGAAATAAATTTCAGCGAAAGCCTACAGCACCGCGTTCAGCATGTAGCAGCGTATATGGTATCTAGTAGCAAATCAAACGCTCTAGCTCATAAACAACCTTAGGCTTTAGCAGCTAAAAGCCAATAGTAAAAATTCCGCATGTAATGTGCCTACAAGGGGCATTCACTGTCCAAATGGCTTCTCTGGCTTTCGTTCTCTATATGGACAATCTATTACAGCTCATTATAGATAAGTTCACATTATTCAGTACAAAGTCGAGACAAACCTCAGGCTGCGCTTGGTGAGGAACAGGATCGCCGTGTGGAGGAGCCAACAATCGGACAATTGTAGCAAAGTTTGTCCTCTGCTTGCGCAGAATCGGCAGGCCTGTTTCGTCCCTGCGGCGTAATCGCGTATCAGTAACATGTCGGTAGATACCCGAAAAGGGAGCGTCAATTCGAGCGAACACCTATACGTGACGTTGCCACAAAAACAAGCATATGTCAGCATTGCACAAAAGCGTTCGCAAAAAAAAACGCTGTTGCTGTAAAAGTAAAAAACTGCGATAAAAAACTGGCCAATCGTTATGACCCGTTCTAGGCAACTCGCTAGATACTATCATAATTAATATTAATTCACGTTTGCACCGTAAATACACACACCCACCGAGCATCGTCGTGCAATTTAGCTAATCATACACGTACTTCCACATATCGCATATCGTTTGAAAAAAGGGTTCCCTATATATATATATATATATATATATATATATATATAAAACTGGTTGTCCCGCAATTGCACATTTTGTACTCCTATGTCGGGCACCCCAATGTCACGGATTTTACTCTCACTCCGAAGCAAGACTTTTTAAAGATCATGTTCCATTAGAAAAAAATTGCTTTAACAAGCTCTAAAATTAATATTATCGATTATCAAAAATGTTCTTAACACCCTGTTTACGCATATATATATATATATATATATATATATATATATATACAGTCACTGAAAAAAATATAGGGCCACTCATGTTGGCCACATTTCACGCATTTATTATAACCGATTGTGTAAAGATCATAATGGTACATGCTCACAGAGTAACGGATACTTTTATCGACATTTGGAATATCGGGTTACCTTAAAACACGAGATTTCGACATTTGGCACAGCTACGCTGCGAAAAAATTATAAAGTCACCACCAAGATGCATGTCTTAGCAAGTTAATTGAGTGGAATAACAACGTTTGGGCTCATTTCACGGCACCTAACAACTATACTTAATATTTAGTGAACTTTCCATTACGTCGGATAACTTCAAAAATGCGGTTTGGTATAGTGTTGAACAAATTTTGGATGACGTCCTGCGAGAGCTCGTCCCAAGCCTTCACAATTGCGTTTTTTAGTTCTACCTGGTTCGAAAATTGTCTTTCGTCGGTGTAAACCTTTCGGGCGAGCCAGCCCCATACATTCTCGATAATATTAAGATCCGGTGAGACTGCAGGCCAGCGTAGGACCTCAATGTGGCGTTGTTCGAACCAGCTTTCGATCAACTTAGCAGTGTGAATCGGGGCATTATCGTGTTGAAAAACAAAGTCGGGTCCTCCCATCAGCTCAAAATGTGCGGATTGCTTTTCTAGTAGATCCCTATAGCGCGTCGAATTAACACAACCGTCTAAAAACACAATCGGCGACCTTGTATAATACCCGACAGCGGCCCAGATCATCACCGAACCGCCACCTGAGTGCCGTTTTGACAAAAATCGTTCTTCTTTGCGCACATCGTGAAAATAATAGTTAAATCCATCCGGTCCATCACATTTGAACTTTTTTCATCCGAAAAGAGCACTCGGTGCCATTCAGTGGTCCATGACATCGTAAACTGGGCAAAGTCGAGACGAGCTTTCTGATGCTCAGCGGTCAATCGTGGTTTTCTCTTAAGTTTTTTCTCGTGAGCCAAAGTGTCTTCCTGATGAGGTTTTGCACATTTTGCACGTTCGTTTGCACACCGGCCGCCGCCGCAATTGCCTTTGCCGAGAGCGCAGAGTTCGAGGCTATCTTCAAAATTGCGCGCTTGTTTCGTTCCGAAATGGCATTTGGACGCCCCGGACTCTTTTTTACGGCCGTATTTTTCACCCAAATTAACGAAGTTGTTCACTACTTGGCGAGAACGCCCCAATCGACGGGAAATTTCCCGATTAGAGAGGCCGACATCCTTATAAGCCTTGATTTGGGTCTTTTCGTCATTCGTGAGACGCCGACCCAAACCCATCGTTTTAGCACAGAAAAATCTCTGGTAGGAGGTCTGCTCTCGTTTCCGTCGAGCCGTGAAATGAGCCCAAACGTTGTTATTCCACTCAATTCACTCGCTAAGACATGCATCTTGGTAGTGACTTTATAATTTTTTCGCAGCGTAGCTGTGCCAAATGTCGAAATCTCGTTTTTTTAAGGTAACCCGATACTCCAAATGTCGATAAAAGTATCCGCTGTTACTCTGTGAGCATGTACCATTATGATCTTTACACAATCGGTTATAATAAATGCGTGAAATGTGGCAAACATGGGTGGCCCTATATTTTTTCAGTGACTGTATATATATATATATATATATATATATATATATATATATATATATATATATATATATATATGTATAAGTGTGCTTCACGCAAGAATAGAGCTCGCGAGCCCTGGTGTCGCAGGCCCCGTTCATGTGCCCTGCTCTAGCCTGTCCGTATATTTATTGTTTGTAGAATGTGACTGTGCAAAATGCTCATACCTGTGGAATGATAAACAAGTGCTGATCGGGTGTCGTGTGCATGAAGCTATCATATTCAATGTCTGCCACATCACCAGGTATCAACTCGGGTCGCAAATCGTAGCCAACGTTCTCCTGTCGCTCTTGCTGCGATGATCCGTGACTGCAATGGGGTTCACTTGTAGGCCGCGCTTCTCCGCCGGTCACACGTGAGGTCGCATTGTCCCTTGCACGGGGAGAAGCTCCGTCTGTTTGATTGACATCAGTCTTTACATCGGCCGAGGCTGTAGTGCCCGTTTGAGAAGCCTGTTGCCAATACGCGAGCCAAAATATAAGGCTCGAGGTAAATATATTTTGTTTTGCTTTAGCCATCTAGAAGTTAGCAAGTAAATGGTGCTCTCCTCTGTCTGGCAGTCTAACTGTGCGGACGTGTCTAGCCGAGCTCTGTGGTACATACCGGAGAAACTCGCGTTACTCCGGGGTGCCCGGTGCCGGACCTGTAGCGTTGGTGCGTGGAGGCCTGCAACAGAGTTTTGTTGTGTTCTGGTGGTTTTTCGAGTTTTATTGCTCACTTTTCGAGAAAAATTGGTTCACACTCAGTATCGGCGATCCCAACGACGACGAAAAGAGAACCACCTGGTCGGTGAAACGGTACACTCTCGCCTCCAAAGGTACTGTACTTAGTAGCCCTCTCTTCCAGATACTAGTTGGGGCCGCGTTTGTTGAGGACAGACGGACCAAGTAGGAATTTTTCATATTTCTACTTCTCGATCACTAGGCTGATACACGTGGGGCCGCCAGTCTCGGTTTCCGGCCACTGGGGGCCGCCATATTGGTTTCTCGGTGAGAGTTGGTCAGTAAGGAGTGGAAAGAGTAGGAGGCGAGGGGATGGAGAGGGAAGCGGCGAGGGGTGGAGAGAAATCGGCGTAGAGGGAAGCAAGCCGGCCCAAGAGGCGCGACGGGGAAAGAGGTGATTATTTACTGCTCAACAACGGGTAAAGAAGAATCACCAGCCAGGAAACAGCTGGGAGGGTATCAGTCCGGGAGACACATATATATGTGTGTATGTGTATGCACATATATATATATGCGCATATCTGCGTATGCATTTATGGGTGTGTGTGTGTAATAGGATACATTAATATATATTGTATGGTATGCTATAGTATAGTATATTATATGGTAAGAATATTGTATATATGATATATTACGGTATGTTATATGTATGATATATTATATAGAGATATACTAATTATTTAGATTAAACAGTAAGGGGATGGACGAGGAGGACAGAACGGAGACGCAGGGCGTCGAAGGGAATAGGAAGAGGGTGGCTATTGAATCTCCAAAAAGGGGAGAAGCCGCCAAGTGTGCCAGGGATGGGGAGGCTGTGAGAGAAAAGCAGCTCCAAGAGGTCCTTCAAGTGATGCGGCAACAAATCGGGCAAACGCCTAATCTGTGTAAGGCCAGTAACACGAAGATCGAGCTCAAGGAGCTGTCTCAAAAGCTCCCCAGGACCCTGGAACGTCTAGAAAAGGTCTTGGAGGACAGAGGGAAGGCCTACCGAGAAGTTAGGTCAGCTGATGAGGAAGAGATAGAACAGCTTAGAGGGGAAGTCGAAACTCTACGAACAAACGAGTGCAGACTGAGGGTAGAGCTCGAGGGTCTAAGAGAAAACGGGGTACAGGAGAATAGGGAAGACATCCAACGAGACAAGATAAGCGAGCGGGTAAAAGGCCTCGAACTCCTATGCGCACGTTGTCACGGGGAGCTAGATAAAGATAGGGCCAAGGAGCTGGAACTAGAAACAGAGGCCACGGAGATAGAAAATAGTATAGAAAGGGCAAGCACTCCGGAAGAGCTGGTGAGAGCCGTCAAGGGACACTGGCCTGAGAGGGTGATTAAACACTTAAAGGTCACCACTGACGCCCTCACCACTCAGAGGGAGGTTAGGGTAGCGGTTATCACTAAAGGGTCAGATTCGGATAAGGGTTTAATAGAGGGGCTGGCGGCACAGTTTCCCACGCTAGCAGCGGTGGCTGACATGAGCGCAGGGACGGCTGCTGTTCTTAAAAATAGCGACGCCGTCGAATTCTTAGAGGGTTCAGGAAACCAAGCGGCCTCTCAACGGTACTTGGTAGTGGGAGTGATAAACCCGGAAGAAGAACTAGGGACCACGACCCTGGGGGTGCTCCAAGCTGTCGTGGGAAAAGCGCTGGGGCTGGCTGGCGGGGAGAAACCCCCGTTGATGCACGTCACAAGGGAGCGCCGTACACAGACGCTTCTACAGGCTCTGGAAATCTGCTGCCGTAAGACCGGCGACGGCAGTGGCCTCCTAGAGGTTTGTTCGAGACAAACAAGGAAGACCGGAGCCAAACCGGAGACTACCACCCGGGCGGAGCAGGGAGCAAGGAGCACCCTCAGGGTTAAGGTCGAAGAGGGAAAAACCTTCGCCGACACTCTTCGGGGTGTTAGAGAACAAGTCAGGCAGCAAGAAGGCGCCGGGATAACGGTTAGGGGGGTAGTCAAAAGCAAGGAGGGTGACCTTATAATTAGAATAGAGGAGAGTGAAAAGGGCGCAGGAGAAAAAATGGCGGCGGCCATTCGGGAATCTGCGAAGATGCAGGCCGACTGCCGAGAGCTTAACCAGGGGCAGACCATCGCCCTGTGGGGGATTGACCCACTCTTGGACGGGGAGCAGGTCGAAAGCGAGCTGCAAAAGGCCTTGCAGCTTCCGGCCGGCGCCAAGATCACAGCTACCGAGCCAAGGCTCGGAAGAGCTGAAGTTTGGTACGCACTGGTCACGGCGTCCCCGGCGGCGGCAAGAGCCATATGCTCCCGCAAGACCCTTAAGCTGGGCTCGAGGTGGTGCAGACCTGAGGAGTGGATTAGGCTCCCCAACTGCTACAAGTGTCATAGGCCGGGCCATAAGGCCCAAGACTGCAAAGCAGAGAGCCAGGTGCCTCGGGTATGCCACAAATGTGGTGAACCTGACCACCTGGTAGCCAATTGCAAAGCAACGACACCAAAGTGTCTGGTCTGCGGAATAGAGGGGCACCGAGCGGATAGGATGTCTTGCCCGGCCTATAGGGAGCAAGTCGAGCAGCGGCGGGAGGCCCGAAGGGGCGTCGCCAAGGGACAGGTAGATGGCAAGGAGACCCAAGTAGAAGCCCAAATAACCAAGAAGAGCAATAAAAAGGGGAATAAAGACAAGGGGGCTAAAAATAAGAAGAAAACCGTTATCCCAGCAGAGGACGGAAAGGGTGATTGGAACTTAGTAGGTAGGGGCCCTTTATCCGACCAATGTTAAAGATACTTCAGGTAAACCTTAACCGCTGCAGGGCGGCGCATGACATGCTCGATGAGATAGTACGCAGAGAATCTATAGGCCTCTGCCTGCTTTCCGAGCCAAACATAGCGATCACCAAGCGGAAGGCAGACTGGGTATCTGACGCAGAGGCGGATACCGCAATCTGGTGGACGGGTTCCGAGAGAAACCTCGCGATTAGGGGCGGGGGGGTCGGGGAGGGGGTTCTCCTGGCTGGAGATTGACCGGGTAGGGGTCATCTATAGCTGCTACTTCTCTCCCAACAGGGAGGAGGAGGAATTCGAGGAATTTCTCGAGGAACTTGCCCAGAGCGCGGGGGCACATGCAGGTAAGAGGGTAGTGATCACCGGGGATTTTAACGCAGCCAGCATAGCATGGGGTAGCCGAACCACAACTAGACGGGCCCAAACTTTACAGGAGTGGATGGCTGAAAAAAGTCTAATGGTTCTTAATGACGGAAGGGTCCCCACCTTTTCCAGAGGGAGCCAGACGGCCTTCATTGACCTAACAATGGTCAATGAGGCGGCCTTTCCACTGGTGGTAGAGTGGAGGGTGAGGGAGACGGAGGAGACCATGAGTGACCACAGATACATCTGTTTCACCATCAGTACCCCCGAGGTGGCCCTCGCCCCGCCCCCTAGTAAGAGATGGCAGATGCGGAAACTTGACGCCAAGATTCTAGTGGCTGAAATAGACGAGGGTTGCAAACAACTGGGAGACACGGTGGGGGATGAATATCAAATAATTAGCATACTCTCTACAGCATGCGAGAAAGCTGCTCCCTCACAACACCATGGGAGCCGCCACCCTCCTAATTACTGGTGGAACAAAGGGATCGCAGCTGCCCGCAGGGCTTGCATTAGGCTAAATAGGATTTTCACGAGAACACGCAGCTGGTTAACGCAAAGAAAACGACGGGTGGGATTTTACGGGGAGCGAGAGACCGCAAGAGCTGAATCCCAATTGACGGAGTACAAGGCTGCTCGATTGAGACTCCGAGGACTCATCGCCAAAAGTAAAGCCCGAGCGGAGAAAGAGCTGATAGACGCGGTGGAGAGCGACGTATGGGGCCTGCCGTACCGAATAGTTATGGCCAAACTCCGGAGACCTCCCCCGAAACTCCCCCCGGATGTGCTGCGGGAGACTGTAACCGGTCTTTTTCCGGCACAGCCGCGGAGAGAAAACGAGGAGTTCTCGGTCACCCCGGAAAACATTCCGGAGGTGACGCTGGAGGAGGTCGAACAAGCTCGGAATCGGTTGGCAACTGGTAAAGCGCCCGGCCTAGACGGAATTCCCCCAGAGGTAGCGAGGCTACTGGTCAAAAGGTGGCCTAAGGTCTTCCAAGACCTTGCCAACAAGCTTTTGAGAGAGGGGAGATTCCCGAGGCTGTGGAAAAGGGCAAGCCTGGTTCTAATCCCCAAACCCGGGAGGAAGACGGGGCCTTCGGCTTACCGGCCCATATGCCTCATTGACGCCATGGGTAAGCTCCTGGAGAACGTTATAGTCAAGAGACTAAACGACGAGATTCAGGAAAAGAACGCCCTATCAGATGCCCAGTACGGCTTCCGGAAGGGCAGATCCGCATTAGGGGCTCTAAAGAAGGTTCTGAAACGGGCGGGTGAGGAGACTATGAAGACCCCTAAAACAAGGGGATTCGTGCTCCTGATCCTCCTGGATGTCAAAAATGCCTTCAACACAATGAATTGGAAAGTAATTGTGGAGGCGATGAAGAGGAAGGGCTTTTCCCTCTACCTCCGTCGAATGATTTCATCCTACCTGGATGACAGAGGCTTGGTTGCAGGGGGGCAGGAGTACGAGGTTACTGCCGGAGTCCCACAGGGCTCGATTCTAGGACCCGTGCTCTGGAACATAGCTTACGACGGGGTGCTCGAGATCCCAGGTCTCCCGTATGGGGTGGAGACGTTGGCGTACGCCGATGACCTTGCACTCATGATAACGGCCAGGACCGAAAGAGCCCTGGAGAGCGCCGCCAATGAGGCCTTGTCAATGGTGTCCGAGTGGATGGAGTCCCATCACTTGAAACTGGCACCCGACAAGACGGAGGCGATGTACCTAACAGGCAGAAAGAGGACGACCGGCATTAACCTCGTGATGGCGGGCCACCCGATAGAAATCAGAAAGAAGGTAAAGTACCTTGGGGTCATGCTAGACACCGGACTGACCGGATCGGCACACGTTAAGTACGTGGCCGAAAAGGCCCAAAGGGTCTCCCTGAACCTGGCGCGTATCATGCCTAGGGTCGGTGGGGTGGCTGAGGTGAAAAGAAGGCTCCTGGCCTCGGTGGCCGAATCAACGGCGCTATACGCAGCCCCAGTCTGGGGGGACATGGCAATGCGGACGGCGAAAAATAGGGGGGCACTAAGGTCGACCCAACGAACGCTGGCAATCAGGGTAAGCCGGGCGTATCGAACAGTCTCGACCGAAGCTCTCCTGGTCCTAGCCAAAATGCTGCCATGGGACCTCCTAGTGGCTGAACGAAGTAAAATGTATCTAGACGAAGGTCTGGATCTCACCAGGGCCAGGAGTGCCACCATATCGGCCTGGCATGAGGAATGGGCGCAGGTAAGACCCGGTGTGACCACAGGGAGCTGGACCAAGAGTCTGATACCGGACCTCAGGGTATGGTATGACCGCCGACACGGGGAGCTTTCCTACTGGACGACTCAGGTTCTGACCGGACACGGCCAGTTCCAGAGCTACCTGTCAAGGATCAAGAAGGCCATCAGCGATATCTGCGTACTGTGCGACTCTGGAGAAACGGACAACGTAGAGCATACTGTTCTGCGGTGTGATGCTCTCAGGGAAGCACGGGACGCAGCACCAACCGCTGTGAGGGGCCGACCCATCAAGGAGGTGGTCTCCCATATGATGACTTCGGCGGAGGCATGGAGGGAGGCGACGAACTTGTTCGACGCTGTTTTGACACTCAAGACAGCCAAGGAAACGGCCAGGCGGGAGAGGTTTGAGCGGGTCTCTCGGGAGAGTGGTCGAGACGAGGAGCCGAGGGAGGGGGGAGGGGGTGGGGAGCAGCCAGGCCCTCATGGTCTCGACGCACCCTCACAGGACGGATTACAAAATGGCATCCCCCTATCCAACCGCAGGTAGACATGCGGGATGATAGTAAGGGATAGAGCTGATTGAAGGAGAACGGCAGGGACGCCTCTCCCACGGTTTCGATGTAATGCCAAAGTAATACCGAGCCTGGGGGGGTGGGGAGGAATCCGGGTTTAGTGGGTTTGCGAGTCTCACACTAGTCACGCAGGCTGCTAGTGGCGCATGTGCATCATGCATTACCGAAACCTCCCAGAACAAAAAAAAAAAAAAAAAAAG
>QVRM01006504.1:40000-45603 GCA_003439945.1 Dermanyssus gallinae | reverse complement strand
TGTAGTGTGTACAAGTGTATAGGCGAAATCGTAATCCTATTATCGGTGACAACATTGCTAACATATATGACGGACCATACCGCCGATTACCTCTTCCAAAGTGCTCTCCTCTATTCCATAATCGCCATCAGCATAGTTGTGGTCTTTGTCACCAACATCATTCGCACTGTCAATTTCGAGCTGCCAACTCAAGCTTGACAGTATTATGGTGATCTTTGGTACGCTTTAAGTACAGTACTATTGCCTTTTCTTTCTCTCGGCGAGCATATTGTCTTAGCACCAACTGAGTCTCCCTTTTCCTACTGCAATTGATCACCCTCTCCCTACTCACCATGAGTGGTCACGCACTGTTGTGGGTTTTCTCTAATTTCTCTCGTTGCCGCTACCATGATTCTCAATTACAACTGCAACAAGGCCAACTCTGATTCATTGCGGTGGCGGCAGTAGCAGCAGCAGCAGCATCAGCAACGTCGACGATGTCGGTAGCCCCCCGTACGCACAGCAACAACGTACGGCGGATGTAACATACTACAGTTCGAAATTACTTTCTTGCCTCAATAATTACTGCTGTTTTCTCATCCCTGGCCAGCTTGTTCTCTTCCGTCAGTTCAGTTGTCAGTTTCTTACCGCTATCATCGCTGCTGCTTTCACAGCCGCTCGTTATCCGTAGGCAATAATTAAGACTGGTTAAGACGTGCCTGTTGTTGACCCTTTACTTCCGTCGCCTATCCGTTTACTGACGACCACAGTCATCATTATCACCACTACCATCAGCCCCATCATCTGATGAGGCGGCCAGTTATGATCATTTACGTGATGGTGATTACTTTACGGTTTGCACTATTTTGCTTAATTCAATTGCATATTTATGGATTTAATTGTAAGCTTATTTAAAATCTACAAATCCTACAAAATATCGCCATGAAACTGCACGCGTCGTGCCGCCAGTCTCGAACCTACGACTAATAGCTCCGCAGGTGATCTTCAGCATCCGTGTGCCGCTGACATGGTAACATATCCATCATAACAACATAATGGTGATGGTATTTATGCTGCTGCTAATGACAGTCATGATGATGATGATGATGATGATGATGATAATAATAATAATAATAATAATAATAATAATAATAATAATAATAATAATAATAATAATAATAATAATAATAATAATAATAATAATAATAATAATAATAATAATAAAGATACTCGTAATGGCGATGATAATGATGCTGATGATGATGATGCTGCTAATCAGAATGATTCTACAGTTATGCTGCCGGTCTAATGCATGATGGCGTCGGGGATCTCACGATCCTTTGTTTCCTAAAGTCACCATCAACATCATCATTAGCATCAGCATCAGCAGCATCACCATCGTCGTCATCATCTATGAATGACTTGATGATGTTCATACCCGTATGGTCACTGTAATCATCATGCAACGATCATGTTCATCATAGTCACCCTCATCACGATTGAAATCATCACTGTCATCATCATCAGCAGCAGCAGCAGCAGCAGCAACGACTTCATCACCACCACCCCCATGATCGCGTCACTGCAATCACTGTCGTTGTTCTCTTCGTCACGATCGCCATCATCCGGGCCGGCCGGGCCCAACCCAGCCAAGCCGAACCCACCATCACCACCACCACCACCTGTTAGACAGCCAGCTAGTCAGTCAGCCTGCCTGCCTGCCTCCAGTCAGTCAGTGTAACTTGTCGTCGGGATCATCTCATGATGATCTGCTTTGTCTTCATCTTGCTCTTTGTGCTCGACGGGGTCGGCGTCGCTTCACAGCGTTGGTAGCGCTGGAGGTGAGGAGAAGATGGTGGTTAATGGTGGTGATGCTGGTGCTGCTGCTGCTGCAATTGCTGCAGATCTTCATCGTTACTCTACTACGACGCCTACTACTACTACTACCCTTACTACTGATACCACTACCACTGCCTCGACTACGACGACGACGTCAATTAATTAATCATTATCTTCATCATTATCATCAACAACAGCAACAACAACACTCGATTGTTTTTCATTACCACTACTCTCCCCATTATGCATTATACAGTATCACAATATGTTGACCATCGGAAATGACAGCGGCCGCAACAACAACAACAACAATAGTAACAGCAACAACAACAACAGCAGCAACAGCTACAACAATGATTGTTCATTGTGCGTATTGATGATGATCATGTCGATGTCAATGCTGTGGAAACCGATGCCGTTACTGTTGTTGTTGTTGTTGCTGTTGTTGCTGTTGCTGCTGTTGTTTTTCTTGTTGTTGTTAATGAAGAGCTATGAAGGACAACGACAAGAACGCTAACAAGACGTCAAAAACGACGACAAAATAATGCGAGCGATTGCAACGGAAACAACGGGATCTCGCATAGGCCTAGCTTTTATGATCCGCTCCAGCTTTGGCGTCATCAAACGTCATTCATGTTTTCATTTGTACAGTCCGTTTTTGACATTAATTCTTCGACGGGCGACGATTCGTCCAGGTATTCATGTATGTTTGTCATTAGCACCGTCATCATCATCATTACCAGAACCACTACTATAATGATTATTTATTTATATATATTTCATTATAATTTAGAAGAATATATAAAATGCTTCAAGGCGTTGCTGCTCGTCGACCTAGTTGCTCCTTCTGCGCGCCGTAGTCGCTCTATCGCTCATGCCCGTGAGGAAGTCCTGCCCGCCCCCTGGCACGAAGGTCCGTGTCCATCCAGTCTCTCATAGTTCCGAGCACTGAGGTCGCGTTACCTCTTTGGATCTCCAGGGACAGTCGCTGGGAGAAGAAGGCGTGCGCCCTCTTGTCCATTGTCGCCTGCCGTAATGCGTCGCCAACCCGAGAGATCAATGTTACCGTGAGGGGCCCAGGTCCTCGTCGTTCTCATCGTTCTCGAACGCGAATGGCGAAAAGTGGTGCGCCCGACTTAGGTCCGCATACTTTCTCATCTTTGAGGTCTCAGCTCGCGTAACGGCAGTCCCCGGGCGGGACGCGCTGGGACCGACAAGGGAAGGGGTCAGAGAGTCGGTCACCGTCGCATCCCACACCAGGGAACGACCCTTATAGAAGGGTATCAAAGTCATACCGTCGGGGCGCTTACCGTCGTCTCTTGAAAGCCCAGGTGGTTCTAGGACGCACGGAATCCCCGCCCTCCGCAGCGATCTTGCAAGCATTTCATTGAGGGCAGTGTGTCTTGGGCGCCGGCCCGCTGCGTGAGCGCAAGATAGGCCGTGTCTGGCGAGTCGCCCAACGGGCTCGCCACAAGAGCATCTGTGTGGCTCAACCAAATCAGCCCCCAATCTAAGGCCAACGCATATCCGTGTGGATTGGTCATCAAGGCGGGTACCCAGTGAGTCAGCGGGTAGTGCATGCAACCAGTCGCTGGCTCCTGGGCGAGCGACAGCTAAAAGGCGTGCCTTGTCCTGGTCATCCCTGCATTCCTCAAGCAGCGAACTAAGCGAAGCTTCGTGAGCCTTCTCGGCCCAGGCCCTCTGGCAGGCTAGTCTATCGGGACCAGGCGATGAAGCTTGAAGTCCAGTCGCTATATCGTCACGAGCCGCCTCGAACATTGCCTGAGCCGCCGGCGGGAGCAGGCGCTGGACATTATCCGACGTAGCATGCATCGAGGCAGCCACGGCCGGGCCCGCCAAGGATCGAGCTGAGGGGAGACCCCATGGACGTGGAGAGGGCCGCCTGGCGCACCTCTCGTGGTCGTAAGTTTAGACTCAGCACTGTCTGTAGGGCCTCCACCACCTGGTCGTCGAATGGTTGGAGAAGATGGTTCAAATCGCCTGAGCAGTCTATGGACCGTAAAATATGTACGATGCGGCACGCGGAGAACGACGAGCGAAGCAGGTAGAGTCCCTGGTGGGCTCCAACAAGCGGTAGACGTTCCTGCATCGCCCACAATCTGTCCATCAAGGGGTCGAGTTGTCCCGGCAGCGCAGAGGGCAGAACCGGTGCGTCAAGAAGGTTTATTTCGTGGTCAGCCACGACTCTACACCCCGGTAGCAGCTCGAGCAAGGCCCTCAATGAGGGATCGTCTGGGTCTGTCCCCGGAGCGAACACCTCGCATTTGGCCGTGTTCAGCACCAGACCACTGACTGCCTCGAAAGCAAGGACTCTGCGCACCTCATCGAGCAAGTCCACCATCGGTCCACCAAGTGTGCCATCGTCTAGGTACCAAGCGTTGAATGGCACTTGAACGGAGTTAACCAGCTCACGTATCCCCAGGCTGAATAGGGCCGGTCCCAAGGGGTCCCCCTGCTGTATGCCCGATGCCGAAAATAACGTCTCGGCGCCAAACAACAGGACGGATGGCTCTTTGTACGCGTGTTCTACTAAGGTGAAGAGTTCCGGGACTGTATCCCGAACCGCACGAAGGAGGTGATCCCTACGGATGGTGTTGAATGCATTGCGAAAATCCAACTTCAGGAGTGCCGTACCGGGGGGACTTGATTGCATAAAGGCTCTTGCTGCATGTACGACAGTCTCCGTTCCGCCCGCCATGCCAAATCCCAGCTGGTGCGGGCCAAGTTGTTCCATAATAAGTTCTTTGGCCTCGCGGCAGGCTATCTTTGCTGCGATCCTCCGTAACGTAAGAGAGCAGGCAATGGGGCGAATTGATGCGTCTTTTTTGCGCAGTGCGAATAGGTTGGCGCCGAACACGATCGCCCTGACCTCAGCCGGCAGTCGGCCCCATCTCAGGACGTTCATCACTCTGGCGAGTGATGCGGCCAGTCTCCCGGCCACCGGTCCGATCCCGGGGGAAAGGAGATCCTTTGGAGACCGTCAGGACCAGCGGACGAACTGGCCGGAAAGCCGGCTACAGCTCCCAAGACGTCATCGACTGAGGTTTGATGCTGCGACATCGAGTCAGGAGGGGCAGGAAAAGCCAATGATGATTATTAATTCTTTTATATAACGGCTTATGTAGTTGGTTCACAATACACAACCAGCGCCATCATCATCATCATCACTGTCTTCGGGAGTAGGTACAAATATATACATATCTCTCGTCTCTGCACCCTTGCTCTTTCTCCCTCTGTCTCCCATTATATATATATATATATATATATATATATGTAGAGGCAAAAAGAGAGAAATGCTAACAGCTCGGTCAGTGAAAGAGTAAATGATACGGCTGATAGCACAATGCCTGGCCATCTGACCGATGACAACGGCAAATGAATGAATACCCCTCATCTACACCCCCGACATTTCAACCCCTTCATTATTATTGTCATCGCAGTCGTTGTCGTCGTTAACTTGGCGGCCAGCACCGCCGCTACCGAACGCGATTTCCATGAAGCCGACATTACTCTTGCTATTGTCGTTTCTGCAGATGTTGTTGTTGTTGTTGCTATTGTTGTTAAGATTGGTGATGATGACGATGATTTTAATGACGGCTTACGGCGCTCCCGCATGCTTCTTTCTCTTACAGGGACAGGCGCATCAACACGGGAGCACCTCAATTGGCATTGGACCCTCCGGAGCGCTGCCTGGGTCGCCCATGCACAGGTTCAGTAGCACCAGATGCTTCAGTAGCAGCGGATGAACGAATAAATAGATGATT